>CM040402.1:92995671-93380671 GCA_022702515.1 Ilyophis sp. 1 JC-2022 | reverse complement strand
TCCACATCCTCAGGATTCAGAACTGCGGGGGAAAATACACGCACACACACACGTGCGCACACGCACACACGCACACGTGTATACAAATACACACAGACACGCATGCACGTGTACACAGACACACACGTATGCAATAAGCAAACAGACAAACTTAATGACTTCCCAGTAAAATGGAGTGCACACATCCACAGTAACTAACATGGTGAAATAGCGGGAAATGCGTTCCCTTTCTCAGTGAGACCATACCTTCTCCGTAGACCGCCAGCTGTCTGAGTTCTGGGGGGGAGGGCTGGGGCTGGCAGTCGTGGGGCAGGAACATGGGCTGCCTGTAGAGAATGGGGCTCTCCCCAGACCCTGGGCCCCGGGGGTATTGGGAGGAGACATACTGCGGGTTCTGCAGCCGCATGATGACGGACAGGGGGATAGGGCGATGCTCGCGTGCTTGGGGGGTGGAGGGTGGGATGGAAATCCGGGAGATGATTGGCTGGGGGCTGTAGGGGGAGGCATGGGGCGAGGAGGGCCTATCGGGGGTCACCATCATTCGGATTTTAGGCGGAACGTAGGTGTGCTGGGCGGCATGGGACTGAGAATCCTGAAGGGGGGAGGTAGGGGGGGGGGGGGTAAGAGATCGAAGAGAACCGTTATGAACCAGAATCTGAAATACTGCAGCACGGCAAGGTTGCGGTGTATGTGCGTTTTTTTGTGGTTTCCTATCAATCAGCTGCTAATTTACACCTTGGGAACCAGGTGTGAAACCAATCAGTCAATCAATGACTTAATCACTTAAGTGCTGAAACGCATCACAAAACCAGCAGCCCCCTTCAGATCCCTGCATTGACACTTTAGAAGCCAGCAAAATGTTAGCAGTGTTGGCATATTTATTTGAAAAGAAACACTTATTTTCATAAAATATTCACAGTGAAATTCCTTTCTCATATGTGATTGTACATATCGGTAACATATACCCTTTGACAGGGATATAAAAAAGTATTTCTGACATTTTACCAGTGTCTAGGAAATTTTTACAGACTGTGATTTCTTGTACCACAGAAAGCACATTAGGAACATTCATAACCAGTGACGATGCACAGTAGTTGATAAAAACCAAATATTAGCATTAGCAGTGGCAAATACTACAAAAAAAATACTATATTTCAGCCACCCCCCGCTGGTCGATCGGGGTGCCTGTGGACTGCATGTCAAAGCCGCATAGAAAAGGTATTCCTCTGACTCCACTCTGTGAGAGCTTAGCTGTAGTCTGCGGTGTGAAAAGAATCGGCTGGAAACACCAAATTCATACTAGAAAAATTAAATAATATCATAATTATACTGCCATTACAATAACAGTAAATAGATATTTGACCTAGAACCAAAACAGTCATGTGAGCACAGACTGTGTATGCCATGTCCGATGACTGCTCACATGTGCACACACACCTTTCTGGAAGAAGGAAGTGGGGCATCCAGGTTTGACTCTCTCCAGTTGCTGTTTGGCACAGAGGGCCTCAGCCACTCTGTCTCTGAAACAGTAAGGTCATAGTTAACACTGATAGACAACACTGCATCTGAAACAACAGGGCCCAGATTTAACACTGATAGACAACAATGTACTCTGAAACAGCAGGGCCTAGATTTAACACTGATAGACAACAATGTACTCTGAAACAGCAGGGCCTAGATTTAATGCTGATAAGCAACACTGCATCTGAAACAGCAGGGCCCAGAATTAACACTGATAAGCAACACTGCATATGAAACAGCAGGGCCCAGAATTAACACTGATAAGCAACACTGCATATGAAACAACAGGGCCCAGAATTAACACTGATAAGCAACACTGCATCTGAAACAACAGGGCCCAGATTTAACACTGATAGACAACACTGCATCTAAAACAACAGGGCCCATAATTAACACTGATAAGCAACACTGCACTCTGAAACAGCAGGGTCCAGATTTAACACTGATAGACAACACTGCATCTGAAACAGCAGGGCCCAGATTACCAGATTATCATACTGTGAGACATAAAGCAAAAGGCTCACTGTCATAGGTGTGATGTGGCTTTCTCTCATAGGCCACATCCAGATCAGTCTCGTTCCACTTGGTGGGAATCTTCTGTCTCTGACCTCCCTCATCTGACCAAAAACACAGAGAATACATATTTCTGATGTTATGCCATACAAGTGGTCTCTTGGTATAGCGAATGGAAAACAACCTGCTAAACCCACGCACGGAGGCAAGAACACACACGCACGCGCACACACACGCACGCGCACACACAAGCACACACACACACACACACACAAACTCAGGAAAACACAGTGGCGCTTCAGTCAATTCATGAAGAGAACTGAAAAATCAAAATCCTCTTCAAACATTATGAACATTTTTGCAATTCATTGATTGAATTCAAATAAATTTCCCAAGTTGACTGAACCAATATAGAATTGACCCCCCCCCAACCCTGGTAGAGGGCCACAATAATAATAATGCCTGTCGTGACGACCAAGGAAAAACACAGCCCAGGTGCATGGCATTTAAAAGGTACACATCTACGGAGCATGCTCACCGTTTGGCCTGAAGGGCAGAAAGTTGCGTGGAAGCGTGCTGGACGTCGGTCTGCGAAAAGGTTGAGGGGAGGGGCTTCGGTCCAACCGCGGAGACCGGCGGCCGGAATCGAACGGCGAGTGGACCGTGGGGGAAGGGAGGTGGGCGATGTGAGGCGATTGGTTTAAGCCAGCTGTGTTGCGGGACTTGGGGGAGGGGCTCCGATGCCCCTTTTGTGCGTCATTGTAGGGGTTCAGATGGGAAGGGGATGCCCGTCTACGGGTGCGCGGTGAGCTGTTGGGGAGGGTCAGGTTACTGTAGGACACGCCAGAGTCGGAGTCGGCGCGCGAGGAGGAGTCCATGCGTCCTCTGCGGGTTTTGGGGGATGTAACCTGCTGGGGGGAGTACAGAGGAGACTGGGGCGTGTATGTGCAGCTGGAGGCCATGGAGCCCAGAGAATGGGGGCTTGACTCGGGGGCATGGGCCGCAGAGGTGTAGGAAGGTGTATCTGGAGACCTGGGAAAGTTGTCAGTTGGGGAAATCTGTGACCCCGATCCAGAGGAGACTGGCACTGCCTGCAGGAAACAGACGGTGAAAACAGACCTTGGTCAAATACTACATGTCAAATTACACTTTAAAGGTTAACTTTGTTGTTTTTCCTGACTTGGACCCATTTTTTCTAACTATTTCCACCATGCTAATCGGTAACGATAATAATTTTGTCACATACTATATATTTTTTTGCAGAAAAAATTAAACCCCAAGAACCGCTCCACTCTGCTTTGCAATGCAGTCTAATGGGGCCACGCAAACGAGCCTTGAAATGCCCATAAAATAACCTCCCTCAAAATAATAACTGCACAGCCTGAAGGAAACACATGCATTTACTGTCATTTTCCATCACTCCATTACCAGACATTTGGCATTTCAGTTCATAAAATACTTCTTTTTTATTTGTATTTTTTTTTAGTGGAAGCATACATTGTTCTCAATGAGAACTACGGCAAGCAGAGAAGTGTGCAAAGTGCAGCCAAGGAAGTTTCGTGATCTGGAACCACACCCCCCTGTGCGCATGAAGCAAGCAAGTAATGAAGCAAGCCACAGTGCAAGTAAGAAAGTGTTTTTATAGTGTAAAAAAGTATTAAAAAACTAACATTATTGTTAAAGTTTGGAATAATAACGGCTCACAGTTATCTATTAAATGCATTTGTATGACCTATGCTAATCAAGTACGTAAAAGGGGTGGGTGTAAAGAGATTGAGTTTAGTGTCGTGTCGAGTCGGTGTAGAGTTGGTGTACCTGTGTTTCATGCTCTTGGTGGCTGGAGTCACATTCCTGCAGTAGGCTGTTGAATTCCCGGGACAGCTCATCCGCTGTGGCCAGTGAAGCATTCAAATCATCATCTATGGACTGGACTGCAGAAAAGTACACACACAAACGTGCAAAAATAAACATACACACATATGTACAAGCACACACACATATATAAACAAACACATACAGTGCCCTCCACTATTATTGGCACCCCTGGTAAAGATGAGTATATATAAAAAATAAAAAGAAATTGGGGGTGGGACTACATTTAGCTGTAAATTACACTGGAACAGTATGGAACACAAGGTTGGCTAAATGGCTCCAAGTCATCAACGGTCTGATGTATCAAACAAGCCTTAAACCATCACTCTGCTGCCAGAAATACAGTAGATATGGGTGGACAACTTGAAGGGTTTATTCTCCCGATTTTTCCATAGAGTTCAATAGGAAAATTTGTCAGGAGAAACAACCCTTAGTGATCCATCTGGCAGCAGAGTGATGGTTTGAGGCTTGTTTGATAGCTCAGACCCTTGATGACTTACAGCCATTTTACAAACCATGTATTCCATACTGTTCCAACATAATTTACAGCTAAATCTAGTCCCACCCCCCAATTCCCATAGAGATCCATTAAAATGCAGAGACATTATAGTATCGCTTGTAAGAGTACCTGAAAATAAGATATCAAGAGTCTTTTGATGTTGTTGGGTCACATACATCAGGAAGTCATGGCATGCAAAAGATATGTGACCACATATTAAAAATGATTACTTTATTCCATATACAAATGCAGGGGTGCCAATAATTGTGGCACATGTGGTTTTGTTAAAAATAAGAATTTCTTCATGAGGGATTTTTTTTTTTTTCATAATGAATTTACTTAAATTAAAGGTTGTATTTTTCTAATTTTTGCAGTGTGAGATTAAGTTAATTCACTTTTTATAACCCTTTTTACTCATCTTTACCAGGGGTGCCAATAATAGTGGAGGGCACTGTACATGTAAAAGCACATACAGATGCACACACATAGAATTTTAGGGGAGAAAATCCAATGAAACAGAATACCGCCAAGCCAAAATGGAAGGCTTTCACAGACTGTCCCATAGTTCACACTCACACAGCGTACTGCCGTAGCTCATCTGTGAACTCATGACTGTCCTCTCCCCTTCTGTCAGACGATCGCTAGTTCCCGTTCAGCTCTTCATGGCCACAGATAGTGAAACATGATTAGGAAATAAGAATGGATACATAAATAATTTTGTATGCTAAAAGCTTATTTAAATCATGCCTGTGTATATTATTTGAAGCATTACATTATCATACTGTCCAAAAAAATTAGGTGGAAGGTTTGTGTGTAGGAGTTTTACGGGAGAAAGTGAAGGAGTTTTGTGGAAAAAAAAATTTAACTTCAGAGTGAAAAGACGACAAGAACGACATGGCACTGGAAAGAACGTTTTTTGGCATGCACGTTTGAATTCAAAAATGTGAATGTAAATACATTAAATAGCGAAAGATTATATATTAATAGTTTATTAAGCTATTAAGTTTATAATAGTTTATTAAGCTGTTAAAGGTGTTGCGATAACCTTAATAACCTGTGTCGCATGGTTCTACACACAGATTACACACACCTGTTGGAATGAGGGGTGGAGCCATTTGCTGAACCCCTCCTCAGCTCTCGAGGTGGAACAGCGCCGATATGTGGTTTTCCAAGAAGTACACAGCTCAAGTCAGAACAGGTCAAAGAAAGTATTTTAACAGGTCGAGAGGACGGGCTTCTTCTTGCCAAAGATTCCTTTCCTCGCTCACTAAGAGGGCGCTACTGCGAAACTGGAGACACACACAGGCACCGCGTGATTACATAACGCACCAGCTCCCATGGGTTGGGCCTCCTGTTGACAGATTCAGAAGGCCTCCATCACAACTGATCGTGTAGTTGGACAGTTTAATAATATATATATTTTTTTTATGTAGCGCATTTCAAAGTGCTCAAAGACGCTTTATGACAAAATCAGTAGGGTGGACTCTGGACTGTATAATCCAGATGAATCTCACTCACTAAGGTATCTCAGCCCAAACAGGTCTCATCTTGAATGAGCTGGTTTTAATTCAAGCCCGAGAGAGGTAGTTCACTGCACAGTAAAGTGGAGCACTGGCAGAAATGGTGAGCCTGTCAGCAACAACACAAGCCACATTCTGGAATTAGTGAGGACAGCACAATCATTCATAGTCTGAAATATTGTTCTTTTACAGTGTCATACAGCGCAGTTGACTCACTTCAAGTCAAATTCAGTGTCATGTTCAAATCAGGGCTGGCTCTAGGCGACAAGGGCGTTCGCCTAGGGCTCAATCCGTTGTTGGGGCAAACAAAGGGGAAAAAATTCTAATCCACACATTGCGTTCGTGGTTGCCGCGGTTGCTGTGGACTGCTTTAAAATCCAAGGTTAACCTGTGTGGCACATATAAGAATACAGCCTGTGGACCCAAATGGTTGAAACACCACCACCACCACCACCACCACCACCACCCCCCCCCCCCCCACCACCCCCCCCCCCCCCCCCTCCCCTCCTGGAGAGCCGCAGGGTCTGCTGGTTTTTGTTTTCACCCTAAATACAGCAACTACTTAGACAAAAGAAACCAGGTGAGGTGAGTTAACTGTGTAATCAACTGCTTTAATTGATCAATTAAGTGGCGAGTAACAACAAAAACAAGCAGACCCTGCGGCTCGCCAGGACCAGGGTTCCCTACCCCTGGTCTAAGGTATCAAACGAGCCCCAAACCATCACTCTGCGGCCAGATATGGAGTAGATGTGGATGGATCCCTTTAAGGGTTGTTTCTCCTGACTTTTTCCCCCCATAGAGTTCTATAGAAAAATGAGTCAGGAGAAATAACCCTTGCAGTGATCCATCCACATCTACTCCATATCTGGCAACAGAGTGATGGTTTGGGGCTCATTCGATAGCTCAGACCCTTGATGACTTACCAGTGTAATTTACAGCTGAATCTAGTCTCACCCCCCAATTCCCATAGAGATCAGTTCAAATGCAGAGAGGTTATAGTATCGCTTGTAACAGTACCTGAAAATAAGATATCGAGAGTATTTTGATGTTGATTGGTCAAAGACTTCAGGAAGTAACAGCATGCAAAGGATATGCGACCAAATATTAAATATGATACTTTAAAAATATGTTAAAGCAAAATATTCTAATTTTCTGAGACACTGAATTTTGGGTTTCATTAGCTGTAAGCCATAATCATCAAAATTACAAGAAATAAAGGCTTGAAATATTTCACTCTATGTGTAATGAATCTATATAATATATGAGTTTCACTTTCTGAAATGAATGACAAAAAATATTGAACTTTTTCACGATATTCAAATTTTTTGAGCTGCACCTGTATATATAATATGGGTACATAATACATCCATCTACAAACCCCAATTCCCAAAAAGTTGGGACAGTGTATAAAATGTAAATAAAAACAGAAAGCAATGATTTGCAAATCCTTTTTGACCTGTATTCAATTGGCATGCAAAGGATATGCAACCAAATAGTGAATATGATGACTTTATTTAAGTTTATGTTAATTTGTCCAATTACTTTTTGTCCCCTAAAAAGGGGGTGCTGTGTATAAAAAGAGCTAGAACTGCTAGAAAAAGCTGAAGGTCTGCACTTTAACCTCATAGTCACTGTTCCATTTCAAATCCAATGTTTTGGAGTACAAAGCCAAAACAACAAAAATTGTGTCACTGCCCAGGTACTTTCTGTCCCCACTGTATGTTGCTCCAAAATGCATATGTACCCTTCAGCGTTAATGGGGCCTTATGTGCAAGTTACCCATGACAGACGCTGGCTTTTCAACCTAGCGTTAGTAACAATCGGGATGGTCCTTTTCCTCTTTGGTCCGGAGAACAGGACGTCCATTATTTACAAAAACAATTTGAAAGGTGGACTTGTCAGACCACAGCACACATTTCCACTTTGCATCAGTCCATCTCAGATGAGCTTGAGCCCAGAGAAGTCGGTGGCATTTCTGGATGTTGTTGATATATGGCTTACGCTTTGCGTAGTAGAGTCTTAACTTGCATTTGTAGATGCAGCGACGAACTGTGTTTACTGACGGTTTTCCAAAGTATTCCCGAGCCCATGTGCCGTCTGAGGGATCGAAGGTCACAGGCATCCAATGTTGGTTTTCAGCCTTGCCCTTTATGCACAGAGATTTCTCCAGATTCCCTGAATCTCTTACTAATATTATGGACTGTAGATGGTGAAATCCCTAAATTCCTTGCAATCGTGCGTTGAGAAACATTGTTCTTAAACCATTGGACTATTCTCTCACGCAGTTTTTCGGAAAGTGGAAAACCTCAACCCATCCTTGCTCATCCTTTCATACCCATGATAGCATCACCTGTTACCTATTCACCTGTTTAACTGTGGACTGTTCCAAACATGTGTTTTTTGAACATTCCACAACTTTCCCAGGCTTATGCTGCCCCTGTCCCAACTTTTTTTGGAACATGTTGAAGACATCAAATTCAGAATTAGAGTATATTTACAAAAATCTATAAAGTTGATAAGGTAAAACATTAAATATATTTTCTTTGTACTGTTGTCAATTAATGTAAAACAGAATTTACAAATCACTGCTTCCTGCTTTTATTTGCATTTTACATACTGTCCCAACTTTTTTGGAATTGAGGTTTGTAGTACAGACTGTAAATTTATTCAAAACATCCAAAATTTTAACAAAGAAAAGAACAAACAGGAATAATTATAACAGCAAACATAATTACAACAGCAAACATAAAACTGCTATTTCAACGTATCAATTATTAGTGGGAGAACCAGTTTCTTATTCATTAAAAGGATCCAGGCATTGTTACCTCAGTCCTAATAAACTGCATGAACCCTGAGGTAACACTCAAATTGTACTTCTCCTGACCACAAAAAATGGTTCCAAATGTCATAGGGTTGTGGTTTGACAAATCTGTATCACTTCTTTTCCACTGGGTCTTCTATTGTGCAAAATAATCTCTTTGATTTAAATAAACATGCTAGTCATTCAAATTTTTACGGAAACCAAACTGGATTTATTGGATCAGATTTCCATCTAGACAACATGGATCTCACTTTCATAAACCTCACTAAAGATCATCTTCAGATGTTTTATCTACACACGTGCTTGCGGAAAACACAGCACCTGAAACACTTACAGGGACTGGCGGCTGGTAGAGAAGGGGTGTCAACTGGCTCTCTGCACCTGGCTACCTAATTGTTCCCCTTTCTTTTAATTGGCTGCACATTTCCCTGCATCCCCTACCCACCGATTTCCCAGGTCATCACTTCAAAAGAGAAATTAGCTCTCTTTTAGCCTTCCGGGTTATAACTGAAAAACTGACCACTTCAGAATCTACCTGTGTAAAACAGGTGCTGGGTGTTTAGGCAATTGATAATCTCAGGATTATAAAACAAATGTAATTTAAAGACAACTGGCCTGTGGTCAAAAAAAATCCAGCAACAACAACCACAGGTGTTATTGTGACGATGGATGCCATAAGGGGCGGGGGGGGGGGGGGGGGCGGACAATTTGTGCTGTAATAATGCAGGGATGGGGTGGACTGGGGTGCTGGGTCCCAATGTGAGATATTTTCAAAAATTCTCACACCCCAGATTGTGACTGAAAAGAACAGCATTCCTTGTTGTAGACAGGTATTCAGATAAGCGTGAGAATCCCTGCTGGTGCGTTTTGTTCAGATGGCTTGATAATCCCTATTGGTGTAGCTTGCTCAAATGAAGTGATAATCCCTGGTGGTGTAGTTTGTTCAGATGAAGTGTTAATCCCTACTGATTTAGCCTGTCACAGACAGACACAGCTGTGTTAATGCACTACCTTTCACAGAACCTTTAGACTGTCAGTCTCACGACTCACATTCCACAGCTACCAGGCCACCGCTTCCATCTTATCTCTGTTTGTCAAGAGCACTGCCTGCAGATACAGTTGTGAATAAATCGCACCAGTCACTTGGCCGTACTCTCACTCTCCCACTCATTTTACGCTGTCCTCCCTCTCTCCCCCTCCCTCCTCCTCAAACTCACCATTATTCTCATAAAGATCAGAGATAGTTTTATGAAAACGACCATGCGATTCCTGCGCATTGTTCTCCTGAGAAAAGGTTGTGGCCGCTAGCAGAGAGGCTCAAACAAAAAAACTCGTTCATTATGACAAAAAAGAAGATCTGGAACGATTACAAAATCAGAAAACTAATGATTTCACTCCTCAGAATGTCAGGGTGTGTCCAGGAATGTTTTGTTTTCTCTCTCTCTCTTTTCATTCACCACCCTCTCATATCCTGCTCCACCCATCTCCATTTCACCGTTTTCCAATCCGTGTTTCCACTCTTTTGCTTTTCCCACTCTGTATCGATTGAAAATGGAAATAAATGAAGAAACAACATACAGGTCGCAAGCTTTCACTAGTAGTGAATTAGTAGCCTAGGAGCAGCTTATAAAAACTTCCTCCCCTTCCATGCAGTTATTATTATTTTTTTTTTTTTGCAATGTCCTTCCCTGATGCCGTTGTCACGGCATTCCGTTTCAGATATGCATCCAAGCATTTTCACGCAGTCAGTCAGGCTCAGTAGCAGGCACAGAAAGCTTCCTGATAATCAAGATGAAGCCGAATCCTAACACACATGCAACTGTACATCCCCTCATTGTGTTTAGTTTGTTTGGATTGACTTGACCCAGCGGCCACAAGTCCCTCAAGCATTCTCTGAAGAACGCTCAGCATTATACCACATTTCACTGAGTGAATTAACGAATGAGCAGTGACGGAAAACACATTAGCGCACTTCCTGAATAAACAAGCACAGTATTCTCGCGTCCCGTGTGTCATAATGCCTGTCAGTTTGGCCGTCTGTCCGATCAGACAAGAGTGTCTTTCACAGACTGGTGCGAGCGCCTGTTAGTAAAGTGGTCCAAAACACAGGTGTTCTGTCTTTTCAGGTAAGACAAAAGTTAACCGTCTCTTGCCAGCTGTAGGGAGGAGCGATCTTTCACAGAAGAGAAACTGACAGCTTGAACACAACCACATGTGTAGAATAAAGATAAAGAACATGAGAGTTTCTCATTGGCAGATTTTCCCACACATGCTATTGGCTGTGGCTGGCATCAGCACGCCAACCTCAACCGCTATGCATGTGAAGACGCTGGCGCCAGTTGGACACACCCTGTGCACGCCCACATCCCACACCCCTTGTGCAAATACACTGGAACAAGGACTGTTGCAAACCGTCCCCTTCTCACCTGTGGCGTTTCCATGACATCACCGTCACACTCCCCCAGAACGTGGGCTGTGACAGAATCAACGCCCATCCATACTATTGAGTATGCTTGTTAAGTACACTGGATGAGAAAGTTGTTAAGCAGGCGAAATGTTCTCTAAATGCAGCACGCTTAAAATCCCTGGATGCTATACTTATTTCTGGGCTTTCGCTGTTAATAGTACGGAGGATATTTTTTGTATCCTGCATGTTGTGTACTTAACAGTATGCCTTAAACAGTACACAGTATGCTAGTACTCAGAACACAGGGCACAATAGATAGAGCTCAGATTCATACACAGCCATACTTTTATACTTACACACACAACCTTTCCTCCCATAAAGTGACATTGCAATGTGCAGTGGTTTGGTTGAAAGATCAAACCAGGCTTATTTTTATGCATTTATCTATCATTTATTTTACCAGGAAACCCCAAATTGAGATTGACATCTCTTTTTCGAGAGGAACCTGACATATAGACACAGTTATAAAAACAATATCACAATAGCGACAGGCCACTTAAACAGGTGATAAGACAGGCTGTAGCAATACACACTGGCTGAACAAGATTAAAAGCAGGTGCGGTCCTCAGTCACAGCATTAAAGATTAAACTTTTAAAATAAAAAAGACTATATCAATCTTGTGTATATTACCACACTGAGGCTACACAAATTGTGCTATCAATGTGCATTGCATCCCAGAATTAAAAATGAAAGTCTCTGAGAAAATACAGTAACAGTCCTGTCTTCATGTGTACAGAATCCAGATGACCCCTCACCTACCTCCCTGCACTCCACCCCACCCACGCTAAAGCACTTTAAATTCCCCAATGCGCTCAACAGTGTTTCATCAGCATGCGAAAAGAATGGAATCTCTCGTCTCGTCTCCACCAGCATTAAAGTCCAGCATTCCAGATGGGTTATACCACTGCTTGTTGACCATCCCCGGGAATGGGGGGGAAGAGGGGGGTAGTTTGGGCGGGGGTCACCGTGCAAGCACAGCAAGTATTAATATTAGAATGAGCTATGCCCTTTCAACATTAGACATCGTCAACACTCATGTATTCATAATTTGCAACCAGAAACGAATGAGACACATTAGAATGTACAACCCCCAATTCCAAAAAAGTTGGGACAGTATGTATAAAATAAAAATTTTGTATCGTACCTCACTGATAGATCCTACCAAGTCTCTTGGAAAGATTCTGTCTCTGCACCCCATCCCCTGTCTACAGGAGTCCCGCAGGGATCTGTACTGGGTCCTCTGCTGTTCTCCATTCATACAAAGTCTCTTGGTTCAGTAATCAATTCACATGGCTTCTCATACCATAGTTATGCTGACGATACTCAACTCTTCCTCTCTTTCCCTCCCTCTACCCAACAGGTGAAGGAGAGGATATCTGCTTGTCTGGCCGACATCTCTGAGTGGATGACTACCCATCACCTGAAGCTCAACCTCGACAAGACAGAGCTTCTGGTCCAGACTATGGTCACCTCACCTCACTGTGTATTCAAGTTTATAATATATAGAATTGTTGTAGAGCTATTTACTGTGTTTACTATTTACCCAGTTTACTGTGAACTGCATTCAATGTTCATTACTAGGGATAACTGCTACTTTATGGGAAGAATGTGCTTTCTTATCTGTTCTGTAGTTACTTCGATGACGTTTCTGTATGCACTTACTGTATGTCGCTTTGGATAAAAGCGTCTGCTAAATGACTGTAATGTAATGTAAAATGAACATAAAAGCAGAAAGCAGTGATTTGCAAAAAAATTTTTTTAACATATATTTAATTGAAAACAGTACAAAAAAAAGATATTTAATATTTTACCTTTTGTAAATATACGCTATTTCTGAATTTGATGCCTGCAACACATTCCAAAAAAGTTGGGACAGGGCCAAAAAAGTTAAAAAACCTGTTTGGAACGTTCCACAGGTAAACAGGTGATGCTATCATTACTGGGTATAAAAAGATATCAATAGACTCTTGATATTTTATTTTCAGCGATACTATAACCTCTCTGCATTTGAATGGATGTCTATGGGAATTGGGAGGAGGAACTAGATTAAGCTGTAAATTATACTGGAATAGTATGGAATCCATGGTTGGCTATGTGGCTTTAAGTAATCAAGGGTCTGAGGTATCAAACGAGCCTCAAACAAACACTCTGCTGCCAGATATGCAGTAGATATGGATGGATCACTTGGAGTTGTTTCTCCTGGCTTATTTTTCCATAGAGTTCAATAGGAAAATGAGTCAGGAGAAACAACCCTTAAAGTGTTCCATCCATATCTACTGCATATCTGGCAGCAGAGTGATTGTTTGAGGCTCATTTGATACGCCAGACCCTTGAGGACTTAGAGCCATTTAGCCAACCATGTGTTCCATATTGTTCCAGTGTAATTTACAACTAAATATAGTCCCACCCCCCAATTCCCATAGAGACCCATTCAAATGCAGAGGTTATAGTATCGCTTGTAAGAGTACCTGAAAATAAAATATCAAGAGTCTTTTGATATAATTTTATACCTAGTCATAATAGAATCGCCTGTTTACCTGTGGAATGGCAAACAGGTGTTTTTTTTAGCTTCGCAGTCTTTTTTTTTTGCCCCTGTGCCAACTTTTTTGGAACGTGTTGCAGGCATCAAATACAGAATTATCATATATTTACAAAAATCAATAATGTTGATACGGTAAAACATTAAATATCTTTTCTTTGTACCGTTTTAAATTAAATATATGTAAAAGAGAATTTACAAATCACTGCTTTCTGCTTTTATGTGCGTTTTACATACTGTCCCAACTTTTTTGGAATTGGGGTTGTAGAATGGAGCTTCTTCTGTTAATGTTTCTGTTTTTCAATCTGAAGGTGTGTCTTTATACTGCTGGAGATCTTAGTTTGAGCCCGTACCGTTTTGTGTGCATTCTCAGGGCTGACCAATGCAGGAGGCAGTGAGGTTGTTTCCAATTAAATATCAAGGCAAATGCATAAGAAGCTGTCAGTAATATCTGAGTGTATCAAAGGTAGACTGTGACCGAATTACATTAGAAACCACAGACAGATCTGCGGGGCACGTCTAGCTGAGAAACATCTTAGGCACTGCCGCAACCTCACCGTAAAAGCTTGCCAAAAGAGCACATACTGAGTATTTGTTATTTTAATTGTGGGAAGTTTGTGTGAATGCATGCATGTGCCTGTGTGTGAATGTGTGTGTGTGTGTGCACATGTGTGTATGTGTGTGTGTGTGTGTGTGTGTGTGCATATGCATGTGTGTATGTTTATGCATGTGCGTGCATGTGATCATGCACATGTACGTATGTGTGTGTGTGTGCATGCATACAAATACATCTCATAGTGATGACTGAGTGTGCTGTACAAGCTACAGCAAGATCATAGCATAAAAGGCAACGATGCGGGCCAACCGGTTCCTACAGGCAGCTTTGAGCCTTGAGCAGACAGTCTGCTAAATCGGAACCGAATGCCAATTAGTCAAGTCCTAACAAAGTGCACATCTCTGCACTACTCAAGGCACAGCCTGGGACTAAAAAAAATATCCTGGCTCTTTTAAACCCCAGTTTTTCACAGCACCGGTTTTACTGTGTAACGGATGGTTAGGTGGATGCAAATAGAAAATCTGACGACATTTAAATTGAGTTGGCATAATCTGTTATACGTTTTCTTTCTAATCAAACCAGAGCACAAACCACAACTTTATCTCGCCCTTATTAGTATGGGCAAGCAATGAATATAAAAAGGTGAAAGAACAAAGCTAGTTTTACCTTGTCTCACCTTATGTTACTCTGAGCCTGACTGACACCAAATAAACCAGTGGTCAATTGCTTCTAATCAAGGCATATCTAATTTTCTGGCTTAGATGAAGGGGGTATTTTCTTAGATGAAAGTGTATTTTTGCATTTATTTTTCCTTATATAATATACTTTTTGTTAATCAAACTGCATTTGAAAAAAAAAAACAACAACAACAACATACAATAAATGTGTTTATGTTGTGGTAAACCAACGTCACGTTTGTTTACATTACTTAAAAACCATGGTTTTCTCCCTAAATGTGTGTATTTGCTGTGACCCCTCAAATAGGCCCAGTACATAAAAGAAACAAAAACATACCTAAAATTTATGAAACATATTGTTAACAGTATAAATTCCCAACATTAATTCAAAATTAACTCAAAATTTCCAAATTCACCTAAATAATTTTCAAAAAGGGAAATTTTCCAAGAACTTTATAACCCTACCTATCTCCAGTACATGTTTCAAAATTTCAATATCCTGCGTTGGAGGGCTCTTTGTACCGCACATATGACCTGACATTGGCTTCATGCTTAGCTTGAATCATGTCATGACATGTTTCATTTATTGCAAAATCGATAGCCACAGTCTGAGTATTGATCAGAAGATGCCTCTTGACATTGTCATTTTTACAATACTGGAAACCACGGCGGATAGCTACATTTTATGTAAATTAAGAGTAGACTAACCAAACAAATAATTTGTAAAGGAATTGGCTTCTATAGGCTAAATCACTGTTGTCACAAAACAGACATTTATTTAAAATAATGCATGCATTTTATTTCTGGAGTTAGTGAGGCTATATGCAAAGTTTTTTTAAAAAGGTAAACCTAACGTTACACACTGAGTTTGTTTGGTGAGTATTCCTTATGGGAAACAATTTATGGACATAGGCTACGTGTGTAGCTAGGCCTACACTTCAATGAATGGCCCTGTAACACTTTCGTGCAGAATCCTGCAATTTAGCATTAGGTCTAGACTCCAACTATTTCCATAAAGTTTAAAATTACAGATTGGTTGTAACTTTGAGGCAAGAAAATTTATTGCTTTCTTTGAAATACGGCTTGATTTATGTTGATCCCACAATCCATGAGAAAATCCAGGTGACATATCCTACTGCATACAGTCGTAGACTACAGTTGGCCAAATGCAATTTAAAATCCGATTAGGGTTAAATAGATAGTAATGGTGAAGCTTTATCGGCCCAGTTGTGTTTAGAAAAGTCAGACCAAAACAATAGGGTAGCCAACACGATTCACGAATAGTCGTACCTGCCAGATATGGTTATTATCGCATTCACTCCTACTGCCAATTTGATTTTGTGAGCTACAGAAACATCTGATTCCCATTAGAAAAGTCTCCCCAGCCTTCTCTTCGAAGTTGTGACTCATATTTCCAGGTCTAAAAACTTTCACCAAAACAAACGAACAAATTATTTGTTAAAAAGGATATAAAAATACGTTACTGGAACAGAATAGGCAGTGTAACTTGTCGTAAGTGTGGGCCTTGATTCGTTTGCATTATGATAAAAAGCGGAATATGTAGCCAAGTCTGTCCAATGTGACGCGTAACTACAACGTTAACGTTAGTTACTTAGCCGCGTATTACGTAGTACATGGTCAGGCAGTTTACACAAAGAAAGACGAGAATACCGTTTTAAGTTCGGCAACGTCCGTTTACTTACCCCGATTTACTTCCTCTTACCGAAAATCCACGCTATTGAAAGCCTTGTAAATGCTACTGCAAATATTTTTCTCGAAGTTTACTCAGACCTTTGCTACTTGTTTCTCTCTCCCACTGTGATTGCTGGATAAACGAGCTAGCTGTGATGGCATGCAGTCCAGCCCACTGCTCTGCGCCGCTGTAACTTGAGCCAGGTGTTCACAGAGCACAGCTGGGGCAGGTGTGCAACCCGCCCCGTCCGCACTCGGGACTTTGACACCTTTGAATCCTGTGTTTTCCTATCGTTGTTAAACATTATAAACAAGTGATTTTTTAAATTTCCCAACCATGTATTCCCATTTGAAACGAACGTACCAAACAAAATACATATTTTGCTTGTTTAACATTGGGAGAGCCCACCTTCACATTCAAGACAGATCAGCATGCATCACTGAATAAACATATTGGGTAAATGGAAGCCAAGAAAACACAAAATAATATTTTAGTCACGAGAGTAAATCAAAAGTTCTTGATAAAATATATTGGTGTTCAATATTGGAAAAAGGGGTTTGACGTACGTATCAGTCAAGCAATAGCAAAAAGACGTCGTGAATATTAATCAAACGTCATATTCGGTTGTAACATCCGCTTCGACCCGCCCCCTTCACCGAGGTGTTTCCGCCAAGATGGTCGTCGGAGCCTTTCCCATCGCTAAACTGCTGTATCTGGGGATTCGGCAAATGAGTAAACCTGTGGGTAACCGAATTAAGGCAGGTGCCCGGAGAAGCGAGTTCTTTAAGAATTACATATGTCTACCTCCGGCACAGCGTAAGTAAACAAGTCGCGTTAAAAATGAACCACGTTACAGCAGGTCATTCATATTTATCCAGGGAGAGGACAGGGATAGGGCGGAGACCTAATTTAATGCGAAAAGAAGAGGAACCAATCCTGTTTCAGCTCTTATCCTTGTGTAACCAATCCGCTGTGGGGCTTGGTTTTAAATCGATGGCATTCGTAGTTTCCATTTGATTGACAAGGGGACAGGCCACTTCAGAAGGAATTCAGATCAAGGGGCTTTGCAAATTGATCCAATGAGATTCGAGAAGAGAAGCAATGGAGGTGGCAACCGTGTGTCATTGAGGGATTTTGTAAACTTGAAAGTGTACAAACTAAGCTTTGCTTTGTACTTGCTTACTTGTCAGAATATATCAGCTAGCTGTTCACCTGGGTTAGTTGTTTAGTTGCCTTAATCTGATATTGAAACAAATAACGATAGGTTGGCCTTTAGTGAATGGTGTCTTAGCAGGAGTCTAGCATTGCATGTTAAATAAAAAGCTTCGTGTCGTAGGTGTTATATTGCTAGCTTGTTCCGTGGGCTGCATTTAAAGTTCATGAACTAGCATAGTAGACATACTGGAAAACGTTCCCATGAGAGTTGCTAGCCCTAATATCACAACTATCGAAGATAATATTTGGTCAATGTTTTGGGATATCTTCTTTTACGTCTAGGCCAGTCAGCCTAGAATCTCAGATGTTTTTATCTCTTATTTTAACATTACCCGGCTAAGGCCTCACTTAGTAAATAACGTCTGGATTTAGAATTAAACACCGGCTGAGACCGGTCATGGCACAGAACTGCGGGTTCTCATGTCCAAAGTCCAAACCTCGTCTGATCCCGGAGTGCTGTAGTTTGTAGTCCAGTAGTACGCGCACGTCTCGCTGATTATATATAAATGGAAGGAATTGGATACCATTTTTATGGCATCAATGTACTAATGTTCAGCGTATGATATTCACCATCCTCAATGCATGAGTTAAGAAGGACGCTACGTTAAGTAACTTAATTTAGTTGAAAAGGTCACGTTTCTTCAAATGGAAGTTGACACTTTGTATGTTTCTCACTCCATGTTTCATGTTCCTGTCTCTATCCAATTACCAGAATGCTCTCAGAAGCTGAACACAGCGCTTATAGGGTCTTATGCCTCTCTAGGATATGACTGTTTGTCTGATAAATGGAACAGCTCTGTGTGAAAAGAATAGGCTTCATTTTAACAATGCATCCTGATACTCCATTTTAGTGATTCTGATGTTTTAAAAGTAATAGCAAAGTGATTTGTGAATGTAATTTGTACAGAGAAGGAGACAAATTACAGTGGGTCCTGGTATTTGTATGAGGGTTTCAAGGTATTCATTTGGTGTCAGAAACACAAAACCGATTTCGGGTAACAATAGCCTAGCCTATGTGTTTAACTGTACGAATGCTGAACAATATTTATGAGTTTACTCGTCATACCTATGCTATATCTAAAACAATATCCTCTAACCCATTTGCCTCCTAAAATACCCGATTCTCTATTTTCCTCTTGTATCTACTGTTTATGCTGTACAATTATGTATTGGCTACTACTATTTTTGACTTAGCATAAGGTCTGTTCCTTGCCTAAACATGTACGTATGTAGACTATGCACTTATGTAGCCAATGGCTCCCGATAAGAATGTCTGTTAAATACATACATGCAAATGTGTGTTTATTTAGTGAAACATTCAGCTATTTTGCCATGAAGAGTTTGAATTGAAAGCCACGACAGATTTGTTAAAGTACGTTATTTGAAATACTTGAACCTTTTAGACACCAGTAAATTCCTGCAGATTTGCATCTGTTTTCACCAATATTCAGAGAGAATTTATGTTTTTGATTGTAATATTTTCAGTTGAAAACCCTCTGGGATTTCAGAAAACTCAGTGTTTTGAAATTTTGCTGGCATCTATGGCATTGTTTCAAACATGTTTTTGACCCAGATCTGCACTGCTGTATATACAGTGCCCACCAGAATTATTGGCAACCTTGGAAAATGTGAGCAAAAAAGGCTATAAAAATATATTTGTCGTTACACTCAACATATGAGAAATCTATTTTTTAATTTAGTTAAATTCAGGTAAAATGATTCAAAAATATTTCTCAAAAAATTGAGTCTTTAGGAATATTACGTGGTTATTCTCAACTTCCTGTTTCACTAGAGTATAAATATGAGGTGACACACAGGCCGAAACCCCGTGAGGGTGCATCCCAATACTAAAAAAATGCATCCTCGTTTCCTCCACTACCACCCCGTCTCCTCCGTGCCTTGGAAACCGATCTGTGTGTCCTACCTCCCTCCAATGTCCCAGTACTGGAAGAGATGAACGAACGGCTTCAAACTGGGCTCCTCGTCTCCGCCAGTGAAGGATACATTCTATTCTACTGCGGAAGTCTTTGCACATTTCTGGGTGACATCATCATGCTCATGCCCACCAAGATTGAAAGATGGCGGCTTTTGCCTGAGCTCTATGAATTTCCCCAAGATAATGATTCCCCAATGCAAGATATTTAGCCTAAATTCTGTGTGCTTCAGTATGTTATCATAGGACATAGCATCCTACCTGAAGGCTTGATTGCCTACAATGGAAAATGCCAGTTTTCATTTCCTACAGACAAATTTGGCAATTTAAGACTGGGAAGCAGGTTTATTTATTTGCTTGTAACCTACATGAATGTTGCTTAAACGAGCATGACTTTAAACATAAATAAGCATGGCTGGCAGCTACCGTTATTTCAGTATGTGAATATGCATGAATGAATTTATTCAACCAATCATTTCCAAAGGACATATTTAAATTTGATTTCAGATGTTATGGGAAATAATTGTTTTTCAGTGTGAACACTGAATTAGCGCTCTGTATGTTCAGACATTGGTCACATTAGGATTCTGGAATTACAGTCAGTTATGTTTGCATATACTACATGTTTACTTTGATCTGGTGTTGCTGATTACATATTAGTGTCTTTACACGAAGCGCAGTGTCGGCTACGTTACATTACAGTTTTTTGGCAGACGCTTTTATCCAAAGCGAAGTACAATAAGTGCGTATTGAAGGTCATTGACACAACATGTTTACATGTAACTACTTGTACTTGAAATTTACAGGATATTTTGTACCTTTAAATTGGGTTGAACATGTGTAATATCTGTTGTTGGCTATAGGACTATTTGTGGGCTCGGTGTCAGTAAAAGTTATGATCTGGGCAACTTCATCAATAGTCGACTTCGACATTGATGACTGTGAAGCAGATAAGCTGTCCCAATTTTCTACACGGCTCCTCATTCTCTCTTTTCCTCCACTTGTAGTGGTAGTGGGGGAGGGGAGTGAAGAATATTGGGATGCACCCGTCATCCTTCAACATGGGGAAGAGAACACACAAATTAAATGAGACAAAAGGTTATTGACCTTTATAAGGCAGGCAATGGCTACATAAAAATAACTTAATGTCTGAAACCTATTTCCACCATTAGGGTAATAATTAAGCAGTTTAAAGCAACTGGAGCTGTGATGGACCTGCCTGGAAGAGGACGCAAGTGTAGCTTGACTCCATGAACAGGAAGGAGGGTGGTTGAAGAGGCAAAGGCAAAAATTCCTCACAGTATCACAGTTGGAGAATTGCTGAAGTTAGTTGCATTCTGGTTGCATTAGCTTTGAGTCTAAAGCCCTGAGCTAGAAATCTCTTTGCTTCCCCACCACTGGGTCTATAGCACTATGGCGTTGCGCTAAATCCCGCCCAATGTGGCACATAATGAATACAACCCAGTGAACAACAGTCGTCCGTGGACGGCTAAATTGTGTTGGAATCACGTCTTGGATGCCTTTTCAACGGCTTTTCAACTACATTTTGCACACTGGGAATATAAGTCTCGTTAGCTAGACAATGCATTCCATAATGTAAACTAACAACTTAATTTCAGCACACTAACTTGCTTGCACTAACATCATATTGTAACGTTACTTTCGCATACCAAGTCACCTTGTTCTGTCTCCTGTGGCAAGACTGACTGGGGCGATGTCCGAGCACACTGTCCATAAGCTCGAACCATGAAAAATTATTCTTCCGAAGGGGACCACTTTCCCCATTATGGATTTTCGTAGCTCTGTGACTATGCTTCAACTTCTTCAGTTTCTCCATAACCTGTGCGGTTGTGCGCTGAATACCCAGTTTGGATAATTCAGCGACTATATAATTCATCACATCCTGGTTTCTACAAACTCCGTCATACTGACGCTGAACATTTTCCTCAGCCCAGTTGTTGAGAAGAGCTTTTGTTTCTTCTGCAGACCAGTACTGCCGATTGTTTTCTATTTCCTCCAAACGTAGCAAAGTAACGTTAAGTTAGCTTTCATATTATTATTTGGGATACACAGGAATAAACATGGCTGCAGGGGGTCGTCTGATATAAAGCCAAGGCCAGCTAAGCCTGTGATAACCCCGCCCTTGACCATGCCCGCGCCCCAGCTGGCCCTACAAGGACCAAGGTAATCAGGCGTCCAAAATTTCTGGCCTTAAGCCCTGATGAAGCCCCGACAAGGCCCTGGAAGTGCCAGTGGAAAGCCACTTGGCCCTGGCATGCACTGTCTCGCCCGACAGTGGAAAAGCGGCTATTGAAAACCATTGGGGTGAGCTGAAGAGGAGAGTCCACAAGTGAGGAACAAGGACTCTGAAGGATCTGGAGAGATTCTATATGGAGGAATGGTCACAAAGCCCTTGCTCTCCAACCTCATCAAACATTACAGGAGAAGACTCAGTGCTGTTATTTCTGCCAAGGGAGGGCGCACAAAGTACTAAATACAGGGATACCAATGATTGTGGTTCAAAATAACATATTTTGCATTAAAGATGTTTTTCCTCTGATCAATGGTATGACAATTTAACTATAGTTTTCTATTTTTTCTGAGCAGACATTTGAAAAACAAACAGAATTTAATCCTGCAGTTTTTGCTCATATTAATTGAGGTTGCCAAAAATAGTGGTGGGCACTACCATGTAGTCACTACTATGTACATCCATACATATATTGGGTTGTCTACAATGATTAAAGGTGTTACCAGGGGAGAGGGCTTCAACTTTTTTTCCTGGTATTCCCGCACAGTCTACCACTGGGTCGAAATGCGTACAAAGATGCGGATGATGGGCTTCCGCGGATCTGCCATAAAACCCCTGAACGAGGAAGCGGCGGCGGAGCTGGGGGCGGAGCTTCTCGGCGAGGCCATCATCTTCACGGTGGGCGGAGCTTGCATGGTGCTGGAGTACAGCCGACAGGCCACCAACTCCCGGCGAAAGGAGGAGGAGCTGAACCAGAGCATCACCGACCTGCAGACCCAGCTGGCAGAGCTGACCCTGGTCACAGAGACTCTGGACACCCAGCTGAGGGAGGTGAACAGGCTGCTGCATTCTTTGCCTGCTCCCGCCCAGAAATAGAGGCCGGGCCCCGAGCTGGACGGGAGAGGACCGTGTTTGGTCCATGGAGAGAAGGTGTGCCTCACTCACACACACAGCTGTGCCCCTGCTAGAGCCCCCCACCCCCCACACACACACACACACACACAGGTCCCTCCCTCTCTGCCCACACGGCTGGGCTTGGCCAAAAGGGAGCTGAACCTCCCAGGGGATGGCTGTGTTGTGAGCACTATGTTAGAGCCGCTGTTTGTCTGCTAAGATTATAATGACTAATATATTTGGTTGATGCGAGAGTAACTTGATGGAGTTGTGTGGTATTTCAAGCAAAGGGCTTGATAATGCAACATGAAAGGCCCCCATAGCCCCAACACAGAGAAATAGAAATGTTTAGAAGTGTGTTTTTCATGTTTCATTACAATGCAATGCAGTACTGGAAGTGATGCACTTGTGATTGTGGAAAACATGTTTGATTTTTTTTTTTGGACAATACATGGGAAGAATTGTATTCTGCTTCATTCTCTTTAACAGTGGTTAATAAAGTCAGTCAGGTTTTTGTGGTTTGTGCTACAAAATATAACCAGAGCCCCACAAAATAGCAGCAACTGTAACTTAACTGCAACTTAAATCCTGGAAAAACTATTAAAACATTGATTGTCTTGGCAGGTTCAGCAACATGTAAAATCCAATTTCTGTCTGTAAATTTCTTGAGGTACTGAGTACATTCAATGACATGTTGGTTTCTTGAATATACTGGATGACAATTGCATGAAAAACATGTCAATGGATTCCTGTAAAATAAAATGTAATTTTCTAAATGGCTGTCAGC
This sequence comes from Ilyophis sp. 1 JC-2022, assembly GCA_022702515.1. Lineage (NCBI taxonomy): Eukaryota > Metazoa > Chordata > Actinopteri > Anguilliformes > Synaphobranchidae > Ilyophis > Ilyophis sp. 1 JC-2022. The sequence goes on along the minus strand of CM040402.1, from coordinate 93,356,912 downwards.
GAGTGATTTGTACCTTGCTAAATTGTAAAGAGAGGCCATGTAGCATAATTGTTTGGGTACTGGGCTTGCAACTCTAAGGTTTGTGGTTTGATTCTCAGGAGATGCACTGCAGTTGTACCCATCAACAAGTTACTTAACCTTCAGTAAACATCCAGCCGTAAATGTAAAAAGAATGTAAGCTGTGTAAGTTGCTCTGGATAAGAGTGTCTGCTAAAGGCCTGGAGTGTAATGAAAAGTGAAAACATTTACAGATGTGGGGCACTGTAGCTAGCAAGTAGACCCTTTGTGATATTTCAGACCAGTTAAATATCAAATTTGGCTCCACATGCTTATACCAAATTGGAGGATTTAAATGTCTAAGGCCCTGGGCCACTGGATTCAATCAGACATCTCTCCTATATAATCCATAAACAGCAACATGTCTGAATACATTTGATCAGTATTTTTATATTTACAGCAGAAGCTACCTACAGCCAGACCAAGTTTGTCTAGTTTTGGGTTTGTTGATCTTGCAGTCTGGTGAGAATACATGTGAATTGGGTCCTTCATAGGTTGTCAAATTCAGATTGCAGCAATGCAACACATTTTTGCATAAATTCATAAAACACACTTACTTCTTGCAGTGTATAAAATGTGCGCAATCCCCACCTCTCACCACTGAGAGCTATGCTTATCTGTGCCCAATGAAATGCCTCATGGATCCCGCACATGATATGAAGGCATCAGAAGAATCTTTGGATCCAGAATGGTTCCCACTGAACGTTGGTAGCACATAATTTTTTCCACCAGAGGGCGCCAAAGTATTCGCGTTCTCATTTTGAAAAAAATGTTTACAGGTACAGCAGAGAAAGTCAGTTTGGGATCTCAAATTTCAGTCCTGTGTCTGCTGGCTTTCAGTGTGCTTCAGCACATAAGTGCTTATTATCAGTCATTAGCTGCATAAAGGTCCATATGCTGCATTTACAAGGTCTACCTGTTGATAAAAGAAAAACAAGAAAACCTACAGACTATGGCCCACCAGGAACTGAGATCGAGAACCCTGCTACACATGCTTGTCATTTTTACACAACACCACTTTGGTACATTCTTTTAAATAAAGCTTGCCCAACAGTTGTTTATAATGGCCACAACCATTGTCAAATAGAATTCTGTTTTAATAAAACAATATACACACAAATAACCAAAGCTGAAAGGGCTTTTTCATAAATAATTGTTTGTCAATATTTGATAAACATAAAAATAAATATGATCTACAGCAGCTGTTCTGTCTTGTCAAAAGAAAAACAAAGTTATTTCATAATCTGAAGCACAATTTACATTGCCAAAAAAACTGATGGAAATTAAGATGAGCGAGAGAAGATTAGCAAGCATTTGATCTTACTACTCATAACCGCAAATTCAACCATCGGTTTTGATTTATGAGTCACGTGCTTGTGTGTGTGAGATTTAATCGGGCTCTTTTCTCTTCAATCTTTTCCACCAGAGCAGGTGTGGGTATGGAGGTCACACATGCTCTCCGGTTCTCTGAAGTTTCCAGAACCTTCTCCTGCCCTCCAGATGGGGGAGCCGGGGAGGGCACAGTGCTGCTTTGTCCTGGCGAGAGGGCCGGGGATGGGAGGGAAGAAAACAAAAGCTGTGATCCATTTAAAAAAATTAAAAAAACAGCTGCAGCATTTAGTCGACTGGTGTGAATGTCAGTGGGGGAAAAAAGTGAGTTATTTTTTGTCATTTGCATCCCACAATCCCTCAACCCCACCAACGACCTACAGTTTGCGAACCACTGATCCAAAATTCTTGCGATGTGATGTTACATTACCATGCAGAACTCTGTGGGATGCCCAGTTGCCGGAAGAGACCTGTAGATGTCAAGTACCTTCTCTAGAGGGGATCTTGGGGTGTGTGAATTTCAGTTCCCTCCTCTTCTATCCGCTGGTCCTGGGCTGTGGTCCAATCCGTTAAATGTTATGCCCTCCTGCACTTCCCCTCGCCACTTCCATTTGGAAGGATGTGACGCAGCACCAAAACAACACGAGTAGACAGCAGCTTTAAAATACCTCATAAGCAGGAATGGGGATTAGCTCATTTGCTGGATACTCGCTGAATGCCAACGAGATGATTGTGTAGCTAGTTATTGTTAACTTGGCCTAAAATCATTCTAATACTGAATCCAAGTAGGATAACATGAAACCTTTCGCTGGAGATACATTTTAAAACGATTTTATCAAACCACTAAATCAATGTTATTTTCTAATTTATTCAACATTTCAGTCATGCAATAAAACAGCTTTTAAAATATTGCTTAATCACTTATACTTAAGTGCCGGTTTCTCTATTTTTGAAAATTTTCCCGGAAGATATGTAAAGGCATAAAATTAAAACTTCCGAAACAGGAAGCTTGGGGTTAAAGTAGTCTTGCGGACTCATTCCCTCGAGCCAAATCGAGGGTCGAGGGACTAATGTCACGTACTTCACTTGCATTTCTAACGGATTGGACTGCACTCGCCCTTGGCAACGCCCAACTTTCTATTTGTAAAGGGATTCTCCCAAGTGGAAGTGGCGAGGGGAAGTGCAGGAGGGCAGAACATTTAACGGAATTGGACCGCAGCCCTGGTATCACCACTGTGATATCTGGAAACACCCCTCCCCATCACCCCAGGCAGGGGAAAAGTCCTCAACCTGATCTTTTTCTTGACTGTGAGGAAAAACCAAGGGTGTCCTCTTCCGAGCCTGTTTAGAAACAAACACAAATTTGCTGTACACTGTGTACAGGATAAAGAGCCATACAGGCAAATTCACGTGGATGCCTGCTGTCTAGACAGGAGATATTATAGTGTGTATGTACGTGTAATGGAGTTCCTCCCTTTTTTTGTTTTGATGGGGGGATAGAGACCAAGGTAACTCACTCCAGCTGTTTTCCTTAGGCCTGGTGTCAGGGTTTGGGGTGGCGAGACAGGAACCCCCCGAAACCATGACCCTCTTTTTATACTTAAGCCCAACTTGGTGTCCGTGACAGTTTACCCTACAGTGAGTGAGTGAGTGAAAGAAAGAGAGATATGGTTGGGGCAAGATTAAGAACATCAACAAACCTCACTTAATCATAATTTTCTCTTAAATTAAATCAGTGCACCAGGGAGCTTTATTTAGTAGTAACTGTGTGTGACCACCTTGCACTAAGCACCAAAATGCCTGTTGCAGTTTATTTTAATCTTTATTACTTGACTATAACACTAATTGTACTGATGTTTTTACCAATGCATCATTGGTTCAAATTTATATACATCATTTGTTCTTGTTGTAATTGGTAATAAAGCATACTGAACTGTACATGTACACATTATAAATGTGTTTAAATCATTATCATTTCCATATTTGAACATACAGGGAGAAAAATATCGGAAACATGTACAAAAACTGAATATCTAGTAACTAATAACGAGTAGGTCCACCCTTTGCCTTCAAAACAGTTTCAATCCATCTAGGAATGCTGTCATCCCATATCTGAACTGTGTGTAGTGGGATATTGGCCCGTTGTTCGAGAAGGACAGTCTCCAGTTTTTTGAGGGATGAAGGAGGTGGAAATCTAGTTTGCACTTTGCGCTCCAGAACTTCCCATAAAAGTTCAATGATGTTTAGATCTGGTGATTGTGCAGGCCATGGAAGGCATTTGACATCATCCTCGTGTCCTTGGAACCATTCATTAATGTTTTTAGCAGTGTGTATGAGGCGTTATCATGTTGGAATATGGGGACATCATGAGGGAACAGTGTTTGCACCAAAGGGTGCACCTGGTCTTGTAAATGGTTTCATATCGTTTGCCCATTACACATCCATGGAGAGCAATCATTGGACCCAATGAGTCCAAAGAAATGGCTGCCCATACCATTACAGGACCACCACCATACTTCACAGTTGGCAACAAACATTGTGTATTGAATGCCTCCTTAGGCTTTCTCCAAACATAAACCCATCCAGATGTATTAAAAAAAGAGTAAAATATGACCATATCACTTTTCTCCATTGCTCAGGAGTCCAGGTTTTGTGTTCTTTACACCATGTTATGAGTTTTTGTGCATTAGCCTTGGATAAAAATGGTTTTCAAATGGCAGCCTTGCCATAAATGCCAGCTTTGTGAAGCTTATGCCATTGTTTTTGTTGTGACTGGTTCAGATATGGATTGATTCAATTCTGTGGTGATTTTTAGAGCTGTAGTTCTGTGGTTATTAGCAATTATCCTACCAAGTGTCCGTCTGTCCCTGTCGGAGAACGTTCCTCTTGCCACCTTAAATAATTTAGCTGTTTTTGTGACAGACGCACCTGCAATTTGGGAACCAACTATTGTATTGTATTGTCAGTATCCTCATCTTGCTTTGGAGACTTACCTAGCAAAGTACTGCTGGTTAGACCTCTTTTAAGCAGACACATGCTACTAATTACTAAATAGGAATCACCTGTGTAGATGCTTTTGTAATTGTGGTTTAGATGCTTCAAAGTTAAAGCCATTTTTCAGGGGTATTTCTGATATTTTGTCCACCACCTGTATGTCAGGCCATATTGTAATAAGGGGCGGTCCACAAAAATGATTTGCTCATTAAGCATGCCGTTGGCTCAGAAAGCTTGTAAACCGGTACCGTAAGCTGGAGGTTGGTGTGGTACAGTTGTAGAAGGTGTGTTTTACCTTGGCATCGGTAAACCTGTTTAATGACCCCCCCCCCTCCAGATGGGGGAGCCGGGGAGGGCACAGTGCTGCTTTGTCCTGGCGAGAGGGCTGGGGATGGGAGGGAAGAAAACAAAAGCTGTGATCCATTTAAAAAAAAAAAACAGCTGCAGCATTTAGTCGACTGGTGTGAATGTCAGTGGGGGAAAAAAGTGAGTTATTTTTTGTCATTTGCATCCCACAATCCCTCAACCCCACCAACGACCTACAGTTTGCGAACCACTGATCCAAAATTCTTGCGATGTGATGTTACATTACCATACAGAACTCTGTGGGATGCCCAGTTGCCGGAAGAGACCTGTAGATGTCAAGTACCTTCTCTTGAGGGGATCTTGGGGTGTGTGATTGTGGTTTAGATGCTTCAAAGTTAAAGCCATTTTTCAGGGGTATTTCTGATATTTTGTCCACCACCTATATGTCAGGCCATATTGTAATAAGGGGCGGTCCACAAAAACGATTTGCTCATTAAGCATGCCGTTGGCTCAGAAAGCTTGTAAACCGGTACCGTAGGCTGGAGGTTGGTGTGGTACAGCTGTAGAAGGTGTGTTTTACCTTGGCATCGGTAAACCTGTTTAATGACCCACCACAGCTGTAAGAGAGCAGACAGAAAGGGGTGTGGATGAGTGAGTGAGAACAAACATCCAGCTGACACACTGGGGTCTGGTGGTGAGATATGCCCCACGGCCTGATATTGAATGGTGCCGACATCAGCTCTAGCTCACAGCCCCAAAGGTGGCACATACGTAGTTGGCCATATGAGGGATTTCATTTGGTGGAATATCTGGGTCTCATCATTTACATGTGACTCCCTTGGGTACCCACAGTCAACTGACTGCCCACAGTCTTTTCTCAAGCTACACAAGAGCTTAAATAGCAGACATGAGCGACAAGAATTTACTTGTGTTGACAGATTTGGTTGTACTGATGAGGTCAATTTGTGAATTAAATTTGACATTCTGAATGGGGAGAAAATAGGGGTAAATGTTAAAATATATAATTCAGAGGGAGATTGCAAAGATAAGAACCATACTGTACAGTGTACACTCACAAAGCCTGCAAAGTTTACTAGAAAAGGTAAGGGTCTCTTGTAGGTGGTTTCTTGGAAGCTGAGGACCAGCTTAGCGCAGATGGACTGCACTTATATAGCGCCAGATAGACATCTCCCTCATGAAGTAGGAGGTGATGTCATCCCAGTTGATCTCCCCTTCCCTGGAAAAGAGAAGCAAAGAGTTGGAAAAATAACAATGTATGGAGAAAACTATTGGTTTTTGTGTGTCTTCTGACACTATCCACATGCACTTTCTATCCTATTGTCTCCATGTCCGTTGTGCCACACCAGCGCTTTACTGCCAGACAGTCATTGCCATTAACGGAGAATTAGAACCACTTTACAATATTTTAAATGTTGCCTTTGTTCTTATTGTACTAAAAAAGCTTATCCAAGCTACAAAGAAAGGCTGTCGGTTTGATTAGGAGCTGGATTACCTCGAAAAAGTACTCAACCTGAATTGCTTCAGTAAATAACCAGCAGTATAAATTAATTGTATGCAAACATGTATTCCGTGCAAGTCTCTCTGGATAAGAGTGTCTGTTAAATGCTGAAATGTCATATGAGAATTCCTGTTCAACTTACTGAAACTGCAGCGTACTAAATCTCCCATGGTGCATTTCTTTTCTCTTTCTTTCTCTCTTGCCCACAACATTTGCCCACAAAAACCACACATTGCAGTATGGGAAAGTAAGTTAATGAGGAAATAATTTGAGGGCACCTTCTCACAATATGCTTTGCCATGTCAGTGATCATTGGTTAAGCGTCTCATTTTCTGCCTGTCGGATCTGGAGGCTATGTTCTCAAAGTCTTCAAAAGAAATATATATATTTGTAATGGGTTTATTGATGGTTCGGAGATTCAAACGCAAAGGTGGGGAGATCAGAACAAGTCAGCTCACAACCATGAGGACCAATAATTAGGGGGAGAAAATAATAAAGGAAGAAAGAAAAGACCGGAAACTAATTTCTTAAGGCTAACAGCCAAAACAAAAATCAACCCACTAAAACGGGCGAACTACTAAAACTAGTAGAATACCAACAAAACCTCCCGAGCTCACGTAATGAGCTAAAAACGGGAAACTAGTAAAACAAAAAAACACTCTCAGCTACCGTAGCTCAAAGCCGGTAGAGTGTAAAACCAAAACGAAAGTACAAAAAAAAAACTGTCTCCGAGAGTACAAAATAGTACAAAATAGATAGCACAAAACGCTACCAGGTGGAAAACAATCCTATACCCGATTAAGTAGCTATAGCAAGTCCCCCCTGGACATAAACAGAGTTTAATATCAGGAGGTTGCTAGTACCTGACTATACCTACTGGCTCGAATGCAATGTCATGAGACAAACAAGCACCGGAGAAGCGGAAGTGAGGAACTTAAATACCCTGCACATAGAAGCCCAGGTGAAAACAATAATGAGACTGCAATCCACGAAATGGAACGAAGAAAAAATCTGATTGATTCACAATCGTGAAAGCCAGAATGTGAATATCAAAAGAAAACAAAACAACAGCCACTACAATATTATATATAAATAATATATATAATATATAAAAGTCATAGTTATTCATAATGGACTGGAGGCGAGACATGCAACCAAATTAGCACATTTATGAAGTACACCAGAACACATTTTCATTATTCTTTATAAAAGCACAAATCTGAGGCTCAAATCATATACAGGGTGTCCCAGGTTCTGCTGTATAACACAACAAGGCAGGTCCCTTTCCAACTCACGTCCACCATCAGTTTGATGTGTGTGGGGATAGTGTCAGGGTCCAGTCTGGGTGTGACCCCCTGACCCCCACTCTGCGCCACAGGGGGTTTCAATGGGGCAGTGGGCTGGAAATTCAGAATGAGGAAGGATGAAGTTTCTGCGGTCGCTGCTGTAGCTACATGCTAGCCTATACGCTCGTATGTGTATGGTACGTGGTCAGTTAATACATTTTTTTCTTGGTTAAATTGGTTAAGTTCAAAGTTATAGTTGCTACGACGAGGGTGAGGTAGGAAAATAAACAAAACGAGACACTTAACAGCAAATCGTATTTGTGGTTGTTGCTAATGCTGCATTCGTTTATTCATTTCCAACTAGGAATCCCGATATCCGACTAAATGTAGGAAACGCCCTTTCAACTAGGGGTGCATCTCAATATTCTTCACTCCCCACATTCTTTCCTCCACTCTCCCACTACCACTCCTCTCCTACCCGGAAGTATGCAAAACCTCCAGAACATTTCGAGTTCAAGTATTTAAATGTACAGTATAAAATGTACCTGACATAGCGGTTTGAGACATTAATTAATATGTAACCATTAATGCATTATTCAGCAACATTAGATTAAAACACAAAGATCAGTTTCCGGGGCATGGAGGAGAGGAGGTGGTAGTGGAAAGGAGGGTGCTTTTTTCGAGTATTGGGACGCATACCCTTGGAGTTTCATGTCGGAAATCAGGGTTTGGGAAATTAACCCCGACCTCCGACTTGGGAGAACTTGACACACATCATCACATCATCATGGCAGCTCACACCGCGATCCACATTGTGAACAGTAAACAAACATTATTTTTCGACGAGTTTAGCTTTTAAAACACTTCAATTTTCGTTTTTCAGCATGAAACTATTACTACTATTTTGTATGTGTTTTGGTTCATTTAAATACATTTATATCTGCTCAGTAACTTCCCTGTGTGGTCTCCCTGTTTTGTCATGGCTCTACGAGCCGGGTCGTGACAATCTCAATCTTCAATGTTTTACGCTAAAATACTATGTTAGTCATATTACTGTTTTTTGACCTCCACTGATCACAGTAATATGCAATAGACATACATGGTGTCAAAAGAATTGCATAATGTAGAGAGAGAAGTAACTGCGTGTGTTTAAGATGACAACTTGGAACATTTGCTAGAAAGAGAATTTTAGAAATATGAATACCTAATTTGACCTATTAATACTATATAATTATATGGACCTATTAATAAAACAATTCTTAAAATATATGACATTTAGGGAGACGACATTCTACAAAATATTTTCTAAATTAAACCAGCAAATTTGACACTAAGAATTTAATTATTACATATTAAAACTATATTATGGCCACATTGCCATATATTTTAAAAATAATATTTCCTAAATATTTGTCAATCTTCCAATAAAGTTAAATGTAGAATTGGCCAATTATGTACTTGAAATTTTGAATAGTTCAGATATTGAAAAATACAAATCATTAAAATATTAAAAATGTTTGTTTTAACTCATCATGTGTAATATTGCTATAAAAGTAAGTGCTCTTTTCTGTTCAAGTCTCACATCTCGCTTGTTCTGTCTGTGAGTGAGGTGTATTGTGTGTGTGTGTGTGTGTGTGTGTGTGTGTGTGTGTGTGTGTGTGTGTGTGTGCATGTGGGAGAGAGATATAAGCATATAAGCTTGTGTGCATGCATGCATGTGATAGGGAGATATGGGCTTCAAAGAAAATAGTTGATCTGCATTTTAGTTTTTGCATAATGCCTGCAGTCTAACTGCTTTGATAGAAATACCAGCCTCTCTTGTTGTAGCAACAACAACAATTTTTTTTTAGCAAACCAATGTCTATATTTATTAATTTATTTGGTGAATGATTCTCAAAGCACTGACACCATTTTGTGCTTCTAGGTGAACCTACAGGGAGACATTTCCATCTAGTGGTGGGGAATGGGGACTGCAGATATGACAGATTTCTGGCATTGGGACAGGAGAACAAACGAGAACTTCATTTCCCAGCATACCCTTTATCAGTGTGAGCTAGGTTGAACTGCCTCTCCTCCCTGCGCTATCTCCAGACAGGCAGATTCTGAGCATGCTCACTGAAGTTTCTGTCAGCCTGCCAAGCACATCCCCAAAAAAGCCACTAGCACATGCAGTGCTACCGGACATGATTGCTAGGGGAGATGGGAGAGAGGGGGATTGAACTGGAGTGAATGATGACACTTAGATGGAGATTGTGGAGGTGAGATGATGCATTAATCTGTTATTATGTGTGTGTTTGCTGGTGGCATTTAGTCATTGTAACCCTGTGCTCTGTGTAGTGTCTGGATGTTTGTCTGCTGTAAAGGGGTGTGTCATTCTTGCAGAGTCTGTCCTTTTCTTCCTGGACAGAACTGCAGGCTGCTCCAGTTGTGCTGATTAATTTAGGGGGATGTGAGAGAGTGATTGGTCGGTGCCTTTCATTTTTTTATTTGTTTGTTTTTGCCCTAATATTTGTGCGTGCAGATATTGTCATGGGGCAGAAAAAGAAATATGCACACACACACACACATACATGCAGACACACTCATTCTAAAATTGAAATAGCAAAGCATGTGACATAATTAATGCTCACTCACCCCCCACCCCCCAAAGTGTGTAATTACTGGGAAAGCAAAATGGAAAGAAATGTGTTATACTTGCATACAAATAATATATTTTACAAAGCAAGATGCATGCTACCTTTCCACAAAATTTCATCTTTTCTGTACATGTTTTGAGTGGTAGTGCCTGATATTAAAGCACAGCTGCAGTAGAATGTGTCCGGATCTGGGGAAGACACCATTCTACAGCTATGCTACAGCTAAGCTATTCTTAGAGGCCTAGGAATGGCACCTTATATCAAAAAATCCTCTTCTGTAAGGCTGAATAAAAGGAAACCCCACATACTGCCCATTCACCGATTGACAGAAACACAAGGATATTATGTTTAGACTTGATGGAAAGGTAATCATTTTTCTTGATGGGGACTAGATGGATTACATTGTCTGAGAAAGCTCATGTTTAGTAGAATCTAACACCCTTTGGATCAATCGGGAGACATTGTTATGTGAATACACTGAAAGCATTCTAATTAACGGTATTAATGTAAAGAAAAACTTGATATTGGAATAACGGTAGTTTGCAGGTGATTTGTGAGCCTCTTCATTTCCTGGAACCCTTTACAGGAAGACATTTTACAGTGGCAGTGTTCAGCAAAGGATATGAACACTGCCACTGTAATTGCTTTGTGTCATGCTTTACTGCTGCAAGTCATAAATTGAATCAGCTGAAACTTGCAATTCAGTGCATATTATGGAAATTAAGAGTGACAAGCAATATTTATTATTATCTCTAAGATGATTTATATGATTGCTGTGAACCTCTTATAAGCTGGTCATCAGCCTCTTGTTTGAAAGTGTGCCCCCTCAGGTGAAGTCCAGACTTTGGAAAAGACCACATTCTTACTGGTATGTTTGTTAAAAAAAGGTAACCAAGCTCACAAGTGCAGGTTGCTCTGGCTAGCCACTGTTTTTAGCTAACTACTGCTACAGAGAAACAAGTAGGCCTTTTAATTTAACCACACCTTTCCTATTGGCCTGGAACCCACAATATGTTTTGAAATTGAAAGGAAATCAACCTGCTAGTCTTCAAGACAATGGCTTGTCCCCAGTAGTAAAATGTTTTTGGTGCTGTCTTAAGGTCTTTCACTACCCTAAATCCAACATTACACATTTAAAAGCGTTTGTTGTTATCGATTTAAAATCCATGGACTGACAGAACATACATACAAGTGTTTTATAAACAGTTATTGAATGCTCAAAGGTCATATGTGGTTTTTAATAAATAATGGCTTATTTAATTGAAAGTAAATTTCCCAGGAAGAGCGTAGATGTTAAATCAGCAGTCTTAACAGGAGAACCCTCAGGGACTTCCCATTTGCTTTCCTTTTATAGATCCTCAGTCAAGAGGGGGGTGGGGCTTGTCAGCTGGGGGGGTGTGGCCAGGTGCTGGTGGGAGTGGTATGAATCCCTGACAAGGTGTTTAGTCCCTCCCCCTCCCTCAACCGGCCAGCCAGCCAAGGAAGAGTGGAGGCTCCTGTCACTCTTGTACAGACCTCGCACCACTCACGCTGTCCACCAGCTCACCCACACACAGGCACAAAGAGAGAGAAGGAGAGAGGGGGGAGAGAGAGAAGAGGAGGATTTTTTCATTTCTCCTGAGGAACTGCAGATAACCTTTTGTGAGAAAGGATGGCAGAAGGAGGAGAGGGAGAGGAGGAGATTCAGTTCTTGCGGACGGTGAGTGAGTGCTGCTTGCCCCCCCCCCCCCCCCCCCCTTTACACTCAGGCTGACCCATATAGTTACTTGGATGTGTGTCTGTGTGTGTCTGAGAGGGGGGGGGCATGAGGTTTTGGGACAGGAAGAAGTGCTTCTATAGTGAAGAGTTAAAGTGGGGGGCCTCTTAATTTTCTGAGAGCTCTCAGTCTGATTATTTTCTCTGCTACCTGTCTGGTTCTCTTCAGGATACTGTATCTCCCTCTTGGCAGGAGCGCTAAAGGCTAAGTAGCAGCCCCAGTGTCCCCTTCTCCATAACTCCAGAGTATTTTTAAACGTTGAATTCCCCCGCTACGCTGGCCTACATATCGGATGTCTCCATTTTTCTCTTCCTTTAGTGTACATTGTACAGCACCAGGAACGTGGGTGCTTGGTCAGTTTTTGTGTTTGTCATCTCTTTCTGTATTTAGATGACTATTTTGGTATCCGTCTGCCAGTCTGCTGACCCGTTTATTTATCTTCGGGCCGGTTCTGCCTGAACAGAGACTGGCTCCTGCTGTGTTTGGGGCCCTCGCGTTGTTCCTTATCTGACTGTGCATAATGGTCTGGTGACCTGTGAAGCAAGGTGTTCTACCTTTGCCTACCTAGCTTCCCAAACGCCTCCTCCCCCTCCCCCCCTTGAGGCAGCCCAAGCGGTGCATGTTTTGTGCGTGTGTGAGTGCATTTGTGTGTGCGTGTGTGTGTGTGTGTGTGTGTGCAAGTGCATTTGCGTGCGTGCATAGAGGGGGAGAAGGTGCATCTGTTAGCATCTTTATCTATTTATACCCTTGGAAGGAAGGCCTGTCAAAAGGCCGTGGGAGGAATAGAGCAGCAGGCTTTACTGCGTCTGGACAGCTGGCCCCAGGACCCCTGCTCCTACAGACAGACAGATAGACACTGGGACACAGGCAGAAAGATGAGGGGAGAGGGAATGAAAGCATACAGGGAAGGAAAAGAGAAAAGGGCTGTGCTGTTTTATTGATATTAGGAAAGGAAAGGGCCACATTGCCCCAAGTTATCATCTGTTAGGTGGATTGATTGTAGCTATTTTTTCATTTATAATTTGTACATGTGGTGTCGTGTTGCATTTTAATATGTTGCCATTTCTTCTACATTTCTTCCATCCACAGTGTAGTAGATATGCAGGCACAGATGCAGTAAGCAACCATGTAAACTGAAATGTATAAGTCCGTATGCGCCATTCACATTAACCACTGAATAACTGATTGTACACAACTTCTAGATTGTGCTGACGTGTGGGAAATGTAGTTTTACAAGTTATGAATGGAGGAAATTGTGGTTTCTCAGTGGTGGGATTCATTCTGCTGTAGCCTTAAAATTTGCATGCTGGTGGTAGGTGCTTATAAGGGTAAGGGGTCATGGTGTGAATGCAGTTCTGATTGAAGCTTGTGTTTTTCCAGGTTTTAGACTGGAAAGCATATTTGATAATGAATTTCAAGAGAACAACATTTCTGAACTTTTTATAAATTGTACAGTTGTAATATTTGAGGATGGTCACAATCATGGCACTGTGTGGTGGTGCATGCTAATAAGTCTTTCTGCTCAAGTGTAAGTCTAACAACGGAGAGCAACATTATAGGACAGTTTTAAGCTATGAACAAATCCAGTTTAACAGCAATGATTAAGTCGTCTTTGAGATTTTTCTTGAGATAAGAAAAGGTACCTCTCTTCTCTCAACTTACGCTCTTAATTACTGAATTAGCCGAATCATTTTTATGACTTGAATTTTTTTTTTTTTTACTCCCCATGCCCCCGCTCTTGCCCAAAGTGAACCAGCACTGGTACAGCTAATTGGGCCACAGTGTAACTGCTGGAAACAAAAACCTGAAAAAAGGACATCGCCCCTAGAATGCGGTGCTCCAGCCTCTGTTATATCGAATCTGATGTTCTGGTTTCTGGATTTGCCTAATATGAGTGCTAATCTAGAGGATCTGGGCCCATATTTATAATGCATCTAAGATTATGAATGCTGATTTAGGATCTGGTTTCCCCTGTCCATATCCTAACCTTATCCATTATGGGCTAAGGGCCAGATTCAGAGTTGAGAATAAACAACCGCAAAGGGACTTACTTCTGAAATTCCACGTAGCTTAAGCTATTTGTGATTCAGACATTTGACTTATCCGCTGTTTTAAGCGTCTCTCCAGTAGATATGTGGCATTACGCGCGTGAGGTGGAGATTTGTAAGAAAAATATGTAAAAGTAGGCTATGATTGACCGTCTGGTTTATCATGCCAGACACATGTCAGATGGATTAATTGATAGACAGTGTCTGGATCATATTCGTTTTGACGGAGAGACTATTTGAGTTAGCACAGCTTATTCAAAATGATTAAGTTGAAGACGTTGCATATAGGCTATTGTGTTTAACCACCGTAGGCTACATGACTTTATTAGGTAAATCGTTAAAAAAAGATTTGATTTAAAAAATAATAAGTCAGCTCGCGTTAAATCTGTGCAGGAGAGGCACTTAAGCGCATGACTTAAGTTGGCCATCTCTGAATGCGGCCCTAAAAGGCCAAGCTGATCGTACACTGGCACTGCTATTCTACAAATACTTTATCAATATGGGTTCTGACATTCTGAACCTGGTCTGTAGTTTTCTTGGAGGCGTGTTTTTAGGGATCTCTGTCCACTGGGAACTGGTACCTCCTGCAGAGAGATTCTGGGCTGTGTTGGATCTTCCCTCTCTTGGAAATGGAGAAATTCTCCCTCCCTCTACCGCTCTCCCTTCCAGAGAATTCTGACAATGAAGACAGAGGTGTATGGTGAGGGAGCAAGAGAGAGGGGGAGATGGAGATAGTGAGAAGATAGATAGTGAGAGGAGGATTCTCTAAAGCGGAGTAATTAATTTAAAGCATGGATGAGTGAGATTGGTCATCTGGGCTTTTAATACATTTAGTGTAATAATAAATGTAATAGAAAATAAATGATAAATTCCCTCAGCTACACTGTACTTGGATTGTTGTCCATGTGTCTATACTGAAGATGATTCCCCTCTCCACCCGCAGTAGACACCCCTCGCGTTTGTATCGCAGTATGTCACGCTTCCTTAAACCTGTGTGATGTTAGAGCGCTGGGCGTCATTCAATTCTAGCTTGGGACTTTTTTCAAAGCACTGAAAAACACTGCTGGGGTGTGTGCTCCTGTCTGCAATCCCAGAATGCAGCCGTGCAGATGGATGGGCCCAGGTGGAGAAGGCCCCGAGCTCTGGACATACGGGATGAATAGCCCACTTTTAAAAAATAGACAGTGTCATCCAGCATGCTCAGTGCAAAGTAATGCACGAGGGTGGATGTCCCTTAATATCCGCCCGTCTCTGCTTGCTTTGTCTGTGCTTCCAAGTCGAGACCTCAGCTATGAAAACGGCAGTGCTCTGGGCTCTGTGTGAGGCACCACGCACCCCTTGTTTACCGTTCTCTTTCCGTCTTGTAGAGCGCAGCTTGTTTCCATGGGGAAATTCCTGTGACTTGTTTACTATGAAACTGAGAGCAGAGAGATATTGATGATTTATTTTTACTTTTATTTCTTTGAGATGAAATTTTTTTTTGTGATTGTTGTGTGAAGGGCGAGCCGGAGACGGAGCAGGGATATGAATCGTGTGTCTGAGGGCTGTCCAGACGTTTCTCTGTATGACAGCAGCTTCTTTTAATAGTGAACCATCAGATACTTAAGAGGGGGAGAGTCAAGGTCCTACTTCACCTTCAAATGTGTGTCTGTGTAGGCATGTGAATGTATGTTTTTGCATTTGTGTGTGTGTGAGCGAGACAAAGGCTAGGTTCAGCACCTCCCGCAGGGAAAATAGCACTGGCAGTTGTCACAGCTGGGTAATTAGGTGTTGTCGCTCGCTCTGAACTCTGGGATTCTGTGCTGTTCTCAGTCAGCTGAGTGCTGAGATTAACAGATCCACACTCTGGCCAGAGAGACCACCTGTTCATGCGAGTGCGTCTGGGGCTGCAGCGCCGCCCGGTGCGTTTACCCAGGAAACAGCTGCTTACCCAGGATTGCAGCGCTCAACATGCCACAGCCTGTGTTCATAAAGCCTCTCGGAGCAGCAGGGCTCATCAAGGATCAGTTCTAACTTAATGGATAAGGTTCACATATGGATAGGGGACACTGATCCCAGATCAGCAGTCCTGCTCTGAGACGCTTTTATGAATGCATGTCTCTGTAGGTTTTCCAGTTCTGAATGTTCTACTCAGTAAGTTTGGGAAACTAGTTTCTATAAAACAAATTTTATAAATAAATGAATAGTATTTCTTCTCTCCTTTTTCCTCCCCAATCATATATATTGCACCCATTGCTGCAACCTCTGCAGTTGGCATTGGAACAGTTCGGATTTGATATCTGACAGTGGGGCTCATCCACAGACTGATACAGCGCCTTAACAGATACCACACTGTGGGGCCCATTCACACACTGATACAGCACCTTAACAGATACCACACTGTGGGGCCCATCCACACACTGATACAGCGCCTTAACAGATACCACACTATTGGTAGTTTTTCTGATGACCGATTATGCCTTAACAGATACCACACTGTGGGGCCCATTCACACACTGATACAGCGCCTTAACAGATACCACACTGTGGGGCCCATCCACAGACTGATACAGCGCCTTAACAGATACCACACTATTGGTAGTTTTTCTGATGACCGATTATGCCTTAACAGATACCACACTGTGGGGCCCATTCACACACTGATACAGCGCCTTAACAGATACCACACTGTGGGGCTCATCCACACACTGGTACAGCGTCTTAACAGATACCACACTGTGGGGCCCATCCACAGACTGATACAGCGCCTTAACAGATACCACACTGTGGGGCCCATTCACACACTGATACAGCGCCTTAACAGATACCACACTGTGGGGCCCATCCACAGACTGATACAGCGCCTTAACAGATACCACACTGTGGGGCCCATTCACACACTGATACAGCGCCTTAACAGATACCACACTGTGGGGCCCATTCACACACTGATACAGCGCCTTAACAGATACCACACTGTGGGGCTCATCCACACACTGGTACAGCGTCTTAACAGATACCACACTGTGGGGCCCATCCACAGACTGATACAGCGCCTTAACAGATACCACACTGTGGGGCCCATTCACACACTGATACAGCGCCTTAACAGATATCACACTGTGGGGCCCATCCACAGACTGATACAGCGCCTTAACAGATACCACACTGTGGGGCCCATTCACACACTGATACAGCGCCTTAACAGATACCACACTGTGGGGCCCATCCACAGACTGATACAGCGCCTTAACAGATACCACACTGTGGGGCCCATCCACACACTGATACAGCGCCTTAACAGATACCACACTGTGGGGCCCATCCACACACTGATACAGCGCCTTAACAGATACCACACTGTGGGGCCCATTCACACACTGATACAGCGCCTTAACAGATACCACACTGTGGGGCCCATCCACACACTGATACAGAACCTTAACAGATACCACACTGTGGGGCCCATCCACACACTGATACAGCGCCTTAACAGATACCACACTGTGGGGCCCATTCACACACTGATACAGCGCCTTAACAGATATCACACTGTGGGGCCCATTCACACACTGATACAGCGCCTTAACAGATACCACACTGTGTGGCCCATCCACAGACTGATACAGCGCCTTAACAGATACCACACTGTGGGGCCCTTCCACACACTGATACAGAACCTTAACAGATACCACACTGTGGGGCCCATCCACAGACTGATACAGCGCCTTAACAGATACCACACTGTGGGGCCCATTCACACACTGATACAGCGCCTTAACAGATACCACACTGTGTGGCCCATCCACACACTGATACAGCGCCTTAACAGATACCACACTGTGGGGCCCATTCACACACTGATACAGCGCCTTAACAGATATCACACTGTGGGGCCCATCCACAAACTGATACAGTGCCTTAACAGGATGAACCACCCAGCAGCCCCATTGTCTTGAAGTCTAAACAACAAATCATCACATAGAATTTGATATTTTCACTATTTTTCATTATTGAAAACCTGTGGTCTGAATTGAAGAGGGCAGTCCACACGTGCAAATCGAAGAATATCAAGGATCAGACATTGCTTGTCAGACATTAGAGGAAGAGATTCAGTGCTGTTATGCTCTCCAGAGAAGGCTTCACTATTAATCATCGGGATAATTTTGAAACCTATGTTTTGCAGAAAAAATAGTACTACTCAATAAAACCTTTTATTGCGTAGTAAGCTTTTTGTGTTAAAATATGAGTATTTCCCCCATATGTTTGAGCCAAAAATATAACTCATTGTATAGTGTTGGCAATTTTTTTGCTCATTCTCATGAAGGGTGCCAATAATTCAGTCAAAAAGTTGACTGTATATTTACCAGGTTGTTATAAGCTTCACGCCTCTATGTAGATCAGGGTTTGGAAATCCGAAAAGGGCAGGTTTAGCCCAGCACAAAGACACCTGATTCAAATAATTAACTAACCATGGTCTTCAATCAAAACCTTGATAAGTAGAATCAGGTGTCTTAGTGCTGGGCTAAAACAAAAAATCCGCACCCAAACTGGCCCTTTTTGTAATGGACTTTAGTGGCGGATAATCAAACGCGAAGGTAGGGGGATCAGAAACAAGTCGCTCACGCAGTGAGGACCAATAAAGGGAATAACAAAATAATAAATACAAAGAAAGAAAAGACAGGAAACTACTTCCTTGTGGCTAAACAGCCAAACGAAAATTAACCCACTAAAATTGGGCGAACTCGAATAACGAGTGAAACACAAACTAAATCTCCCGAGCTCAATACTGGAGCCAAAATGGGAAACTTAGCAAAGAAAAGAACACCTTCGGCACATGAGTTTGGGCGGCCGAAAAGATGTAAAACCTAAACTAAACAAAGAAAACTGTCTCAGAGAGAACAGCAAAGAATAAAATAAATAGCACAGAACGCTAACAGGAGGAATAATACCTATACCTGAACTAAAAGCTAATAGCAAGTCTCCCGTGAACATAAACAGCGTTTAATATCACAAGGTCAATAGTACCTGGCTATACCTGGCTCAATGCAATGTCGAATGACAAAGAAGCACCATGGAAGCGGAAGTAAGGAACTTAAATACCCCGCAGGTAGAAGCACAGGTGAAAACAATGATGAGGGAAAGCAAACCCCGGAACGGAATGTGGAAAAAATCTGATAGATTCTCAATCGGGAAATAAAGACAAAAGCTGCCATGGAAAATATGCAAAACCGTCTGTACGTTTCAAGTACAAGTAGATGCTTGTGCAGTATACAATATACCTGACATACAGGTACTTGTGTTGCCAAAGCAGGAGTTACATAATAAAACTATATACAGTATGGATGATGGATTAAAACATAAAATAATAATAAAAATGCCTATAACAAGAATATATAACTATAACTTTCTCTCTGCTGCTCTGGTCTGGTCTCTCTCTTTCTGCTGCTCTGCTCTAGTGTCTCTCTGCCTTCTTCAAGTGACTCTCAAGCATCTGCTGGTCAGCAGAACGAGGGAATGTGAGAGTGACAGGTGCAACTTCCCAAAATAGAGGGAGAAAAGGAGCTGGGGGCTGAGGGGGCTAGAGAGAGAGAGAGAAAGAGAGAGGGAGAGAGAGGGGGAGAGAGGGGGAGAGAAGCAGTGAAGGAAGAGGGAGAGCTGAGAAATAAAGGTGTACAGAGAGAAGGGGAGAGAGGAAGACTGTGGGTGGACAGGAGAAGAATAATGAGGAGGTGATGACAGAGTGACAGAGGAGGAGAGAGGGATGGGGGGTTGGATGGAAGTCATGAGTGAGGTGGAAAGGAGAGACAGAAGGTTCTAGAAGTGTTGATGTGGGATTAAGAGATTCACCCCCAAGAACAGATATTTTTATCAGTTTACATTACTCAGCAAGCTTCGTTAGAGCCATATATAACCTCATCGCTACTTGTGTACACATCACACTATCTCTCTCTCTCTCTCTCTCTCTCTCACACACACACGCACAGCAGAACTCTCCTAGAGGATCTGTTCTATACAAAACCATTTTCGGCAAAACCATTCATCTCTCATCAGTTGTAAAATACGTTAGATGTTAGGCTGGTTTATATAACAAGACAAACAGAAAAAGACATTTGCCCTTTTAGTGGTTGATGGGAATTAGAAGTTGTTTTGAAGTAATCTCGACAGCTCCGTGATCTGTCCCCAGCCGACCCGGCAGCAATAACCCTTACAGTCGTGCAGAGTTTCACTGGGGTTCGAGTGCACCTGTTCTCTCCCACCTGTAGGAGGAGTGACATGTAGCCCTGTTCCCTCCCTGGAGAGCCATGCCTACTGAGAATACAAGCCTGCCCCCATCAGCAGGGAGTCCCACCCATGGACAACACCTCCAACTTCTCTCTCCCTCCCCAGTATCTCCTCTAGCCTTTGTCCCAGACTTGGGTCAAATGCTCATTTGAGTATTAACTTTTTAGATCCTGATAAAAAATGGGAAAACACTCCCTGCTGATCCTTAGTTTCACTGTAACATGTTACAAGACCAAAATGCATTATCATATAAAATATAGAATATTTTATACATCCCTTTCAATGCTGTCATAGCGCCACTCTGCTTATCTTGTGGAAATGTTGGTGCTGTTAGCTGATTCTTTGTTTGGTTGAATGTTGTCCGGTGGGTTTTTGGATCAAAAAAGGTGGTAGAATTACATTTCTGTTCCAGTTAATAATGTTAATATTGTGTATGCAGCACGGTGTGCAATGCACGGAGAGAGTATAACTCACAGCTGATGAAAAAGTGTAAATGGTGGTATAGTCATGAGCTTTGAGGCCAACAAACAGAAGCCAGAGGAAAGTTAGTGTTTTGGATAATTATTTAATCCAGCAGGCCTGCTTCATCCGCCCACGCAGCCCCTCTCTCTGCCTCCGTCAGCAGGGCATTGATCCAGACCACAAACAATTGGAGACATTACTGACGGGAGCCTGAGTTCTGCAGCTGGGGCCCCTGGAGCTCCTGCTGCAGTTTCCAAGGGGCTCGGCTTTTACTTACTTGAGGTTTCTTTTCAGTTTTACGGGTACGGTTTCCAGGGAGGAACGGTAGAGGTCATTCCAGAACAGGCTTGGTTCTTTTGGGCAGAAAGGTTATCGACCTTGTGTCTGCTGGGATATCTTCACCTGTACTGTATCTGTAAAGTCTTGCAATTTGTGATATTCAAAATAATCACAATAAGTATACATGTGATGTTTTCATATATTACCATATGATGTGTTTTCCCTGTATATACTGTGTATACAGCATATATCATATATAATATACATTATCAGTTTGTGTGTGTTGAAATTAGAAAATCTCTTTTTTTTTTATTTTACCATCAAAGGCATACATTTGCATTGGAGATATAATCTCTATAAATGTATCCAACAATTTCCTTTTTAAATCATCGGCCTGCACCTCGCTGTGTAGGACTGGGTATTAGCGAGCAACCGTTTTTTTGAATGCGGGTTTCTGTGTGTCGAGCAGTTTCTTGAAATAGTCAGTGGCAGTGTTCAGCCAGCCTGCTGGAAGTGCACACATAGCTTTTCCGAGATGGCTGGAGACAAACCTGCGTATGCCGGAATGTGTGTGTTAGTGTGCTTGTGGACACGGGTGTGACTGTATCAGTGTTCATAACGCCAGGGAGGTAGTGTGTGTATGCGTATCACTGTACCACTGCTGAGGAGTACACATTCTCTGGGTATATTTATAGGCATACATACGTTCAGTGATGTAGGCCCATACAGCTGTGTAGTATGATGGTTAGTGAACTGGGCTTGCAGTTCAAAGGTTGTGATGTGATTCCCAGCGAAGACGCTGCTGTTTTAGGTGCAGGTAAAATCTAAAAACACTCCTGCTTGACTCTGATAATTTTCAGTGAAACATCTTTCAGACCAAAATATAGAATAATCTGAATATTTCTGCTCAAAACTTTGGTTTACATAGATTATATTTTTTATATTATAGTTATATTTAAAAATTGTCAGCATCCTGCAAGAATTTTATTGGTGTCTAATAAAAGTGTGAAGATTTAAAAATCCAGTTCTGATGGTCTGACTCTCTCTCTGGTTGTGAGAGCATCATACATTTTAGTTCAGTTGCTGTAAAGGAACAGTAGGGTCTCTAACCATTCAGGGCAGTCTAGGCTCCACCATAAGGAACTGATATCTGGCACATCAAAAACAGTCCAAATGTGGCTAATGCTGCCAAGCACAGGACCCCACTGGTCAGGCCTGAGTCAGATAATCATTGGTTGTACGCATTTGATTAGCAACGTGTTAAAAATTCTGAGGGATTTGAAGAGATTGGAGTGTTTTCCAATTTTTCAGCATATATAAAGTATTACAAATTCCTATCTATTTAACCCAGGTCTGTACCTAACATTGAGACCACAGTTGTGTTTACATTCTGTGCATGCTGGTGCTTTAGGTCAAGTGTGATGCACTGCAATCGATATTTGAACCTCCTCTATGTCTTGCTGTGACAGCATTCTTTCTGCATCACATAGGCATAAATCACCATGTTTCCTGAGCTTCGATTAGTTGAATGTGTCATTATCTTTCCCTAATAAGAAATATAATACTCCTATAAGACAATCCCTTATGTTCTGAATATTCTGTTTTTGAATCTGGAGAGAGAACAGCAACAAGTTTACATTGAAAGAGGTAGAGATTAAACTAACAGGTTGCATCCAACAAATTGCTCCCCTGATTTTTATCTATTTACGTATATCGTTGTGAGTTAAGCCTTTGAATTTGTTTGTCTCAGTCCACAAGCTTTTCACATGATACAGGGAGCGAGCGAGCTTCACATTGCATGCCCATGGAAAAGGACATCACCCTGAGCATCTGTAAATATAATTTTTCACATAACACTCTAAAGTGTGGCCTTGGGAAATGTTCCAATTTGTGTAGATTGCCATAGATATAATAGTGATTTAGAATTTAAAAATGTCTATAATTTTAGTTGCTCAATACGTAAAATGAAAACCTGAGATTAAGCTTCACAAATCCTTTTTACCTGGCGGGTAGAGTACTGGTGGAATCATGGCCTGCAAAAACCTCTCAGTGGACTTCTGTCTCAAGGAGTGTGCTTGTGTTTAGCAAAGTTCATTAGACAGAAAGGAGGATTACATCTTGGAGAGTGTTGGGCTGCATCCCAATATTCTTCACTCCCCACCTCCCCACCTCCACTCCCCCACTACCACTCTTCTACTACCCGGAAGTATGTGGAGGAAGGGAGGGGAGCCGTGAACAAAATTGGGACAGCAAATCTGTTTCACCGTCATCAAAATCGCCATCGACTATTGATGCAGTTGCCCGATCACAACTTTGACTGACGCCGAGCCCACAAATATTCTGGATCTATATTTATGTACAGTCATGTTTATTAATAAGCAACGTTAATGTGCAAAAAATAAATAAAGCTGTTTCCCCGACTTAAATTGCTAAATTTTTATGTATAATATGAACCACAAAAATGGACTGGCATTTTGTTGTCCGTTGTAGGATGCTATGTCCTTTGTGTACTAATAACCTACTGAAGCACACACAATTTAGGCTAAATATCTTGCATTGGGGCATCATTATCTTGGGGAAATGCATATAAGGCATAGTCACGCATCATCACTGTTGCCTTTTCTTAAAGCTCTGTGGGCGTGAGCACGATGATGTCACCAAAAAACGTGAAAAAACTTCTGCAGTAGCATACATCGATGGGTGCTTCCCAATAGTCGAAAAATGCCACCTTTCCTTCTCCACTACCACTCTTCTACTCAGTGCCCTGGAAAAAGATCTTTGTGTTTTAATTTAATGCCGCTGATTACATTTTAATTACGTATTAATGGTCGCATATTAATTAATGTCTTGACGCAAACCACAATGTCAGGTACATTGTATACTGTACATGCAAATACTTGTATTCGAAACGTTCAGAGTTTTGCATACTTCCGGGTAAGAAAGGAGCGGTAGTGGGGGAGTGCAGGAAGGGAGGTGGGGAGTGAAGAATATTCGGAAGCAGCCGATGTATGCTTCGCCGGAGGGGAGAAAAAGCCGAGTTTGAAGCCGATTCGCTGGTCTTCTACACTATTGGGACAGTGGAGGAACGACAGATCGGTTTCCGGGGCACGGAGTAGAGGAGTGGTAGTGGAGGAAGAATGGTTGCATTTTTCAACTATTGGGACCCACCCTTGGCCTTTTTCCCTGCATTTTAATTACGGGAAGTACAGTATAATTTTTTATTTTACAGAAACATTCTGTAATTACGAAAAGTGTGAGGATATGGTTGCATTTATTGGAATTTGCCTTGTATTGGAAAATAGAGTTCAGGACCATAGTATATTGGTTTTTGAACCTGTTTTTTTAGGCAGTGAGCAGCCTTGGTAATTTGACTGTGATTTTGAATTGATACTAATGATTGAAGTTCCAGGTTGCTCTCAGTGAGTGGGGTATTGCTCTCTGTGAGTGGGGTATTTTAGTTGTTCTCAGTGAGTGGAGTATTGTAGTTGTTCTTAGTGAGTGGGGTATTGTAGTTTATCTCATTGAGTGGGGTATTGTAGTTTTTCTCTGTGAGTGGGGTATTGTAGTTGTTCTTAGTGACTGGAGTATTGTAGTTTCTCTCAGTGAGTGGGGTATTGTAGTTTATCTCATTATAGTTGCTCTTAGTGAGTTGAGTATTTTAGTTGTTCTTAGTCAGCGGAGTATTGTAGTTGCTCTTAGTGAGTGGGGTATTTTAGTTGCTCTCAGTGAGTGGGGTCTTGTAGTTTTTCTCAGTGAGTGAGGTATTATTGTTTCTTTCTGTGAGTGGGGTATTGTAGTTTCTTTTAGTGAGTGGGGTATTGTCATTTTTCTTAGTGTGTGGGGTATTGTAGTTTCTCTCAGTGAGTGGGGTATTGTAATTTCTTTTAGTGAGTGGGGTATTGTCATTTTTCTTAGTGTGTGGGGTATTGTAGTTTCTCTCAGTGAGTGGGGTATTGTAATTTCTCTCTGTGTGTGGGGTATTGTAGTTGCTTTTAGTGAGTGGGGTATTGTCATTTTTCTTAGTGAGTGGGGTATTGTAGTTTCTCTCTGTGTGGGGTATTGTAGTTTCTCTCTGTGAGTGGGGTATTATCGTTGCTTTTAGTGTGTGGGATATTGTAGTTGTTCTTAGTGAGTGGAGTATTGTAGTTGCTCTCATTGAGTGGGGTATTGTTGTTTCGCTCAGTTAGTGGGGTATTGTAGTTTCTATCATTGTGTGGGGTATTGCAGTTGCTCTGAGTGAGTGGGGCATTGCAGAAAGGGGCTGGAGGCTGATTTTGGGGACTTGATCTGGTCAAGCATGCTTGGGTGTCATGTGACCTCTGCGCTACAGTGCTCTGAGTCACAGATTGGCCTGCTGCTTTTAGAAGTAAAGAGCAAGGGCTTAGTTCCATATTGGGGGTTCACACACACACACACACACACACACAAACACAACATCTCCACCTCTCATTTCCTGCTCTGGAACAGGTCCATGTAAAACTGTTACAGTTTGTAAAATGCCCATCAGTTGACCTTATGAAACCCAGCCCTGAAAAGCAGTAGTCAATGACAGAGCATGATTTCTAAGCATCACAATTTACATTAAAAAAATGGTTGAAAATTTTAAAATGAGGAAAGATTACATATTACACAAGAATTTACACATTTATAACCTGTAATTAATATTTGTAATAATAATAATAATAATAATAATAAAACTTTATTTGTATAGCACATTTCATACAAGGATTGTAGCTCAAAGTGCTTTACATCAATAAAAAAGATATTAATCAATCTAAAGATATTAATTGTCCAAGTTATTCCAAGCAATGCATTTCCTGTTTCTTGCCATTCAAACATATATGTTCCTAATTAATACTTCAAAAATACAGAATCGTTCAAATAATTCTGAAACGTCAGTGATGACGAAAGAGAATATGTTTGCTGCACCGTCAACAGCGTAGAGGGAGAGAGAGCAGTCATTGTCCAGTCGCTAATCTGTATAAGCCATTACATGTGTATTGTGACTGCAAACAAGGTGTTTAATTTTAGAAATCAGGTAATGCGTTCCATGTTTTGAATTATGATGTGCAGATTCAGACCGTGTGATTAGCTGAGAGGGTAAGAGGGAAAGGGAGGCAGTGCAACAGAGAGGAAAGAGGGCTCAGATGGATATAGCTCCTTACATAATGACTGATGCGGGGGAACAGCTGGGAATGTTGCGAGTCAGAGGTGTGGGGGCAGGGGGGTAAAGGGGTGTTTATTGGGCCGCTTACTCAGGGCATAGAGGTGCAGCAGCACTGATAGACAGGTCTGTTTTTGAGTGTACGCTGTTAATCACTACCAGCTGTCACTGCTGTTGTTGTCTCTGTTTGCTAGTACCTGTCTGAATAAAAGCAGGGGGGGGAGAGGGAGGTGTTGGATTGGCTTATTAAAGGGGGGTGCTGGTGGTTTCTGTTGTGCCAAGCTCAGTGGGGTCTGATTGTTTTATCACTCTTGTGGGACAGCATCATAGCAGAACAGCTCCTCTGACTGACGTGTGTTTCTGACTGACACTTGTCTCTGGGCGTGTCTGACTGATGGGTGTCTCTGACTGATGCTGGCGGGTAGAGTACTGGTGGAATCATGGCCTGCAAAAACCTCTCAGTGGACTTCTGTCTCAAGGAGTGTGCTTGTGTTTAGCAAAGTTCATTAGACAGAAAGGAGGATTACATCTTGGAGAGTGTTGGGCTGCATCCCAATATTCTTCACTCCCCACCTCCCCACCTCCACTCCCCCACTACCACTCTTCTACTACCCGGAAGTATGTGGAGGAAGGGAGGGGAGCCGTGAACAAAATTGGGACAGCAAATCTGTTTCACCGTCATCAAAATCGCCATCGACTATTGATGCAGTTGCCTGATCACAACTTTGACTGACGCCGAGCCCACAAACACACACACAAACACAACATCTCCACCTCTCATTTCCTGCTCTGGAACAGGTCCATGTAAAACTGTTACAGTTTGTAAAATGCCCATCAGTTGACCTTATGAAACCCAGCCCTGAAAAGCAGTAGTCAATGACAGAGCATGATTTCTAAGCATCACAATTTACATTAAAAAAATGGTTGAAAATTTTAAAATGAGGAAAGATTACATATTACACAAGAATTTACACATTTATAACCTGTAATTAATATTTGTAATAATCAATCTAAAGATATTAATTGTCCAAGTTATTCCAAGCAATGCATTTCCTGTTTCTTGCCATTCAAACATATATGTTCCTAATTAATACTTCAAAAATACAGAATCGTTCAAATAATTCTGAAACGTCAGTGATGACGAAAGAGAATATGTTTGCTGCACCGTCAACAGCGTAGAGGGAGAGAGAGCAGTCATTGTCCAGTCGCTAATCTGTATAAGCCATTACATGTGTATTGTGACTGCAAACAAGGTGTTTAATTTTAGAAATCAGGTAATGCGTTCCATGTTTTGAATTATGATGTGCAGATTCAGACCGTGTGATTAGCTGAGAGGGTAAGAGGGAAAGGGAGGCAGTGCAACAGAGAGGAAAGAGGGCTCAGATGGATATAGCTCCTTACATAATGACTGATGCGGGGGAACAGCTGGGAATGTTGCGAGTCAGAGGTGTGGGGGCAGGGGGGTAAAGGGGTGTTTATTGGGCCGCTTACTCAGGGCATAGAGGTGCAGCAGCACTGATAGACAGGTCTGTTTTTGAGTGTACGCTGTTAATCACTACCAGCTGTCACTGCTGTTGTTGTCTCTGTTTGCTAGTACCTGTCTGAATAAAAGCAGGGGGGGGAGAGGGGGGTGTTGGATTGGCTTATTAAAGGGGGGTGCTGGTGGTTTCTGTTGTGCCAAGCTCAGTGGGGTCTGATTGTTTTATCACTCTTGTGGGACAGCATCATAGCAGAACAGCTCCTCTGACTGACGTGTGTTTCTGACTGACACTTGTCTCTGGGCGTGTCTGACTGATGGGTGTCTCTGACTGATGCTTTTTTCTGGCTGACGGTTGTCTCTGGGCGTGTCTCTGACTCACGCGTGTCTCTGACTGACACTTGTCTCTGACTGATGCATGTCTCTGACTGACACTTGTCTCTGGGCGTGTCTCTGACTGAGGCGTGTCTCTGACTGACGCTTGTCTCTGACTGACACTTGTTTCTGGGCATGTCTCTGACTGACGCTTGTTTCTGACTGATGCATGTCTCTGACTGACACTTGTCTCTGGGCATGTCTCTGACTGAGGCGTGTCTCTGACTGACGCTTGTCTCTGACTGATGCATGTCTCTGACTGACGCTTGTCTCTGACTGATGCATGTCTCTGACTGACACTTGTCTCTGGGCGTGTCTCTGACTGAGGCGTGTCTCTGACTGACGCTTGTCTCTGACTGATGCATGTCTCTGACTGACACTTGTCTCTGACTGATGCATGTCTCTGACTGATGCATGTCTCTGACTGACGCTTGTCTCTGACTGATGCATGTCTCTGACTGACACTTGTCTCTGACTGACGCTTGTCTCTGACTGATGCATGTCTCTGACTGACACTTGTCTCTGGGCGTGTCTCTGACTGAGGCGTGTCTCTGACTGACGCTTGTCTCTGGGCGTGTCTCTGACTGAGGCGTGTCTCTGACTGACGCTTGTCTCTGACTGATGCATGTCTCTGACTGACGCTTGTCTCTGGGCGTGTCTCTGACTGACGCTTGTCTCTGTCTGATGCATGTCTCTGACTGACACTTGTCTCTGGGCGTGTCTCTGACTGATGCATGTCTCTGACTGACACTTGTCTCTGGGCGTGTCTCTGACTGACGATTGTCTCTGACTGATGTGGGTCTCTGCAGGATGACCAGGTGGTGCTGCAGTGCACTGCGACCGTGCTGAAGGAGCAGATTAAGCTGTGCCTGTCCTGTGAGGGCTTCGGAAACCGCCTCTGCTTCCTGGAAACCACATCCAATGCCCAGGTAATAGCCCCGACCCTGGCCGTTCCTCCCAAACCTCAAAGCACTTACACAAATATCACCAAATAACCCTGAATGAATGTATTGTGTGGCAAACTCGATTAGCTCAGTATGCACTAAAAATGCACAGTGTGTATAATTAAAAAGGCACACACACAGCATTATTGCTCCATCGTTGCTCGACGTGCTCGTGGATGGCTGGTTTTGACAGATGTTGTTCCATTGCATCCCCTCCACCCCAGAAGGTTCCACCGGACCTGGTGATCTGTTCCTTCATCCTGGAGCAGTCCCTATCTGTCCGAGCTCTACAGGAGATGCTGGCCAACACCGTGGATATGTCCGAGGTGAGAGAGGGAGAGAGGGGTATGGGCAGGGAGAGGGGGAGGGAGAGAGGGATGTTGGGAGGGAGAGAGGGAGAGATGTGAAGAGGGAGAGGGAAGTGAGGAGGGAGCGGGAGAGCGGGGTGGAGCGGGAGAGAGGGATGTGGGGAGGGAGAAAGGGATGGAGAGGGAGAGGGAGAGAGGGATGGGGTGGGGGCGAGGGATGTGGGAAGGGAGAAAGGGGTGGGGAGGGAGAGAGGGATGTGGGGAGGGAGAGAGGGATAGGGGATGGACAGAGGGATGTGTAGAGGAAGATCTGGCCTAAACACATCTATTTTCACCCAATATCCAGAAGAAAATCTTTTACTTTTCAATCTTTTTTACTGTTCAATTTTACTTTTGGTTAGTTAAAGGGTAATTCCACCCAAAAATGATGTTTGATTTGTAGAAAAGTAGCTCTCCTCCTGATTAAAATGAGCTCTCAGCCAACGGGCGGCAGTGTAGTATAATGGTTAAGGAACTGGACTTGTAACTGAAAGGTTGCAGGTTCGATTCCAAGGTAGGACACTGCCGTTGTACCCTTCAGCAAGGTACTTAACCTGCATTGCTTCAGTATATATCCAGCTGTATGAATGGATAAATGTAATAAGAAGTGTGTAAGTCGCTCTGGATAAGAGCGTCTGCTAAATGCCTATAATGTAATAATGTAATGTAATGTAACTTTATACCTGTAGTGAAAGCAGAGATATAGCCCCAAACTACTGCGCATGTACCAGGTACTTGGTTTACTCTGAACTACAATAGCCAAGATTCTTGGCAAGAGTGCTTATAGTTTATGGGCGGTGTCAGACAACGCCAGTCAGTCACACTGAATAATGTTATGACCGGAGGGGAGGGACTGGGAATTGTACTGCTCGTCTTGCACATTCTAGTTCAAACACAACAAATTCAAACACTTATTCATTTCTTATCCCTGTCCTCTAACATTAACTGAGGTAAACGAGTGGTGTAGCTAGCCTATGTGGTAACTACCGCAATTCCAACTGAAATGGAAATGTTTGCTACCGGGAAGTTTAATGTCGAAGCAGTCCTATTTGGCAGCACGTTCAGTGCAGGATCCAGCCGTGTATTTGGGCTCAAAACAAAAACCTTCCACCTATGACAAAATCAGGCCTGGGTAAAAGCCGGAATGGAATGGCTTTTGAAATATATGAGAAATTGATTAAAACTAATAGCATTAGCAGACATGTTTCAGAGCCCTTCGTCACCCTTTCGGAATAAGACATCAAGATAACGATTTCACCTTTTGAAAGTGCAGTTTCTTCTTTAAAATGAGTATATTCAATCCTTGATGACTCAATTATAAGTTGATCAAAATTATATTTGAATGGAAAAAGCCTGTTGGAGAGGATATGAATATATTTTATCAAGCCCTAAAAATCACATTCCACATTCACTCATCAAGGCATGATATATACCAAATGAAAGCTCTGGATCTGCCCTTCGAAGAAATGTACATGATGTTATGAGTTCATGCGGAAATTGTGCATTAGTTGGACTGCAATCAAGTCTGACCATTACATTACATCTACCATAAGTCAATTATCATTCAGAGCATCTTAAGAATAAGACATCAAGATGAGGTTTTCACCTTTAGAAAGTGCAGAGCTCTCTGTTTAATATGAGTATTTCTAGTTCTTGATGACTCAATGATAAGTCAATCAAAATCATGTTTTAATGACATCAGTCACTAAAAGCAACTACAATACAGAAACTCACAGAAATAACTCACATTCCGCAATCAGACATCAGGGCATGATGTACGGTATACCAAATGAAAGCTCTGGATCTGCCCTTCGAGGAAATGTACATGATGTTATGGGTTCATGCAGAAATTGTGGACTGCAATCGAGTTTGGCCATTACATTTACAATAAGTCAGTTATCATTCAGAGCACCTTATAACCCCAGGAGAATACGACATCAAGATGAGATTTTCACCTTTAGAAAGTGCAGAGCTCTCAGTTTAATATGAGTATCTCCAGTCTTTGATGACTCAGTGATAAGTCGATGAAAATCATGTTTAAATTACATCAGTCTGTTGGAATGGTGTCCATTTCCTCTCCAAGCCCCAAAAATTACATTTTGCATTCAGACATCAAGGCATGGTGTATACCAAATGAAAGCTCGGGATCTGCCCTTCGAGTACATGCATATGATGTTAAGGTTTTCACAAATAAAATATATTATTTAATGACTGGAGTCATACTGGACCATTCATTTCTCTAAATATCTGTAGATTTAAACTGGATTCACTATTAGAGCCAGTTAGACCCCATAGTTTGATTAGACTCTTTATAAAAAAGAAATTTGTGCTGTTTAATTTGATGTGTAACACTTTGTGGGGAGTAAATAGGAACACAGTCTTTTGGGGTTTGGAGTGGAATTTTTCTGCACAAACCCTTATCATCATATACAGGTGCAGCTCAAATAATTAGAATATCGTGAAAAAGTTCAATATTTTTTGTCACTCATTTCAGAAAGTGAAACTCATATATTATATGGATTCATTACACATAGAGTGAAATATTTCAAGCCTTTATTTCTTGTAATTTTGATGATTATGGCTTACAGCTAATGAAAACCCAAATTCAGTGTCTCAGAAAATTTGAATATTGTGGAAAAGTTCAATATTGGAAACTCATGGTGTCACACTCTAATCAGCCAATTAACTCAAAACACCTGCAAAGATTTCCTGAGCCTTTAAATGGTCTCTCAGTCTGGTTCAGTAGGCTACACAATCATGGGGAAGACTGCTGACTTGACAGATGTCCAGAAGACAGTCATTGACACCCTCCACAAGGAGGGTAAGCCACAAAAGGTAAATGCTAAAGAAGCTGGTTGTTCACAGAGTGCTGTATCCAAGCATATTCATAGAAGGTTGAGTGGAAGGGAAAAGTGTGGTAGGAAAAGGTGCACAAGCAACAGGGATAACCGCAGCCTTGAGAGGATTGTCAAGCAAAATCCATTCAAGAATTTGGGGGAGCTTCACAAGGAGTGGACTGAGGCTGGAGTCAGTGCATCAAGAGCCACCATGCACAGACGAATATAGGACATGGGCTACAAATGTCGCATTCCTCGTGTCAAGCCACTCCTGAACCAGAGACAACGTCAGAAGCGTCTTACCTGGGCTAAGGAGAAAAAGAACTGGACTGTTGCTCAGTGGTCCAAAGTCCTCTTTTCAGATGAAAGTAAATTTAGCATTTCATTTGGAAATCAAGGTCCCAGAGTCTGGAGGAAGAGTGGAGAGGCACAGAATCCACGTTGCTTGAAGTCCAGTGTGAAGTTTCCACAGTCAGTGATGATTTGGGGTGCCATATCCACTGTGTTTTCTGAAGTCCACAGTCAACGCAGCCATCTACCAGGAAATTTTAGAGCACTTCATGCTTCCTTCTGCTGACAAGCTTTATGGAGATGCTGATTTCATTTTCCAGCAGGACTTGGCACCTGCCCACACTGCCAAAAGTACCAAAAGCTGGTTCAATGACCATGGTATTACTGTGCTTGATTGGCTAGCAAACTCGCCTGACCTGAACCCCATAGAGAATCTATGGGGTATTGTCAAGAGGAAGATGAGAGACACCAGACCCAACAATGCAGACGACCTGAAGGGTGCCACGCCGCATTGATGCAGTAATTCATGCAAAAGGAGCCCCAACCAAGTATTGAGTGCATATAAATGAACATACTTTTCAGAAGGCTGACATGTCTGTTTTGATCTTATATAATATTCTAATTTTCTGAGACACTGAATTTGGGTTTTCATTAGCTGTAAGCCATAATCATCAAAATTACAAGAAATAAAGCCTTGAAATATTTCACTCTATATGTAATGAATGTATATAATATATGAGTTTCACTTTCTGACATGAGTGACAAAAAATATAGAACTTTTTCACGATATTCAAATTTTTTATTCATCTGAACAGACTGATTATTGAGTCATCAAGAACTGGAGTTACATATCTTAAACAAAGTGCTCTGCATTTTCTAAAGTTGAAAATCTCATCTTGATGTCTTATTCTGTTAGGGTTATAAGAGGCTCTGAATGATAACTGACCTATGGTCGATGTAATGGTCAGACTTGATTGCAGTCCAAATAATGCATGATCTTTGTACAAACCCATAATATCATATACATCTATTTGAAGGGCAGATCCCAAGCTTTCATTTGGTATACACCATGCCCTGATGTGTGAATGCGGAATGAGATTTTTGGGGCTTGATATTGAAATATATCCTTATCCTCTCCAACGGGCCTTTTCCATCAAAATATAATTTTGATACACTTATAATGGAGTCATCAAAAAATTTATATACTCATTTTAAACAAAAGACTTTGCACTTTCAAAAGGTGAAATCCTTATCTTGATGTCTTATTCCGAAAGGGTGATGAGGGGCTCTGAAATATGTTTGACAATGTTATTATTTTCATATATTTCTAATTTATATTTCATAAACATACTATGCTCAAATGAAAGTACATATGATGCCCATTCAGAAACTGTTAACATTCCACAGCAAGTGCTGCATGTTATTTGAACTGAGGTCCTGCCATTTTCGAAATGCCAAAAATCTGATGTGTGTCTAGCGGCTGCATGGCAAACAGATTAAAAAACGCAGATTTGCACCTTTGTTTAATGTCGTTAACTTTGCTTCTATAATCGTATGTTCAAAGTGAAATCATTCGATTATGGTCAGCTCGCTAATGTTAGTCTGCGTTTCATGGTCATTGATGATAATGTAGTTGGCATGTTCTTACCAGGTGATTCAATAAGGCAGAGGATGTCAGGGAATGAGACCGGAGGCCACTGAGTTCTGTAATCGACAGCACTAGAGTCTTGTTTGGTTTACTTTCCCAAAACATCTTTAGGAAATAATGTAGCAATGTAATTTTTTGACATTATAATAAAATAGCAATGATAGCTAGCTTGATCTACGATGTGCCCCAACCACGGTAGCTACAACTCAGAACAATGAGAGACGGTCATGGAGCATGTCTTCCCTCGCTGGCTCCGCTTACGTGCCTATGTCATTTACATGCCCACTTGCCAAACTGTAGTCTTTCAAAAACGAGGAAGGATTATATTCAAATATCTCAGTACAGAATTTGTTTTTGGCCAGCCACAAAGAGAGACTTAATTAGTTGTGCCTTGTTCTGTTAAATAAGGTTAATGTTGTTTTTGGGTGGAATTACCCTTTAAGATTAGTATTTTCATTAAACTCTCAGTATACTTTTCCTGTCCAGAACTGGATCAAATGCATATTTGAAAAACCTTAGCTCTTCAGATGCTGGCAAAATATGAAAACACAAACAACAATTTTAATGAGAATTTAGTTGTTCCTTTTTTATTTTTAGTTTGTCTTGCTAATATTGAGGCGGGCGAGCTCCTCCTGTTCTTTCTTTGTTCTGGTGCCATGTTTCTTTGCATTCAGCAGGGACTCGGAGTGCCTCGTGTTTCCAGTACATCTCAGCACATACAGTCTGAATTTAGTATCTTTTTCTAGCAAAGAAAAAAACTGAAGTCTTCCGCCTTCCAGCCTTCTTCCTGAGTGAAGTTTCTTGTCATTTTTTCTGTTTTTAAATATATGAGTAGTTTAAACAAAAGTCCTTTTTTATTGAGTTTTATCTGATCAAATTCAATGTACAAACAAATCAAAGGCATGATTATGATTTAAAAATTTTACTGAGATGCAGTTCTACTACCGTGGAGCGAGAGAAAATATGTTTATTCAAAAAGGAACAAAAGTGAACAGCCTTTCTGTACTTCTGACAGGAAACACACTTCTGGGGGAAAAACGTAGCTTGAAATTATTGAGTAGAAATTTTGCTGAATGCTGTTTTTTATTAATAGGTTTTAAAAACCAGTGTGCCTCAGGACTGCAGTTTATCTACCAGCGTAACTTTCCAAACTTTTTGTCTCTTCTCTGACCCTAAACCCCCCCTCCCCCTGCCGACCATAGGCAGTCGATTTGGACAAATGGGTATGTCTTTGCACATGTCTCATTTCCTGTCATGTGACCCTAAACTTCCTGTTCCCCTTCTCTTTCTTCCTCTTGCATTTTTCTTCAACCCTTGAAATTCTACCTTCTCCAACTGATTACCATCTCAGTGAAACAGTGCTGCAGATTTCCTGTTCCTCTTCAACCCCCAACCACCCCCCTCCCCAAAAATGACTGGGCACACCTGTCATTCTCTGTGTCCAGTGCAGGCATAGTTGAAGACCCCATGTGTGGTGTTAAATGCCCCCTGGGAAGGCTGTCCTATCTCCTCTAGTGGGGAGAGTGCAGGATGAGCATGCTGGCTTGAGTCCAGGCTGCACCACCTCTAGTCCGGAATGTTGCGCAAATTCAGTCCTCATTCCCGGCATTGTCATCCCATGCAGCATTATTGCCATCCCATTAAACGCACATTCTACCCTTCCTAAATCTTCCCTCGCATACCTCTTTACCAACCACCCCCCCTCCCAAACGTCCCAGCACAGAGACGAGCATGGTATGTCATAAACAATGAACACGCCCGAAGATTGCACTCGATTCATCTCAACAAGGTCACAGTTATAGTTTGAGCCTCTCAACGAATGGCGTTATCTCTTTAGTCTCTGTTTTTCAAACAGAGCGTGTTCCCTTTAACGAGGGTGGATCGATTGCACACAGACCTTACGGGATTTTGTAATTAAAGTGGGGGGGGTTTCCACCGAGACGGGACCTGGGGACTAATGTGATTTGGATGAGAATAGCA
The DNA here is from genome assembly GCA_022702515.1 of Ilyophis sp. 1 JC-2022. NCBI lineage: Eukaryota > Metazoa > Chordata > Actinopteri > Anguilliformes > Synaphobranchidae > Ilyophis > Ilyophis sp. 1 JC-2022. The sequence continues at coordinate 93,320,913 of CM040402.1, read as the reverse complement.
TGGCATGTGTCCCAAGGAGGAATGCTAGTGGGAGCAGAGAGGGCTAGACCTTGGAGGGGGGCGAGGGGAGGGGGGGGTCGGGGGTGCGGGGTGGAACAGGGGATATTCTGCTGTCCAGCTGTTCACAGAGCCCCTGCTAATGTGGAATAAACCCCCCTGACACACTGACCCCGCCCCAAAAACCTGCCTTGTCATGTGATCCTGATGGTTTTATATCTGCTTAATGAAAGATAGCCTGTCCTCACTCACATGGTTGTTACTATGGCGATGATGGTGTTGATAACGGTGAAGGTTATGGTAATCCCCTAACAGCAACAAAAATAATTATGTTTTTTTGTTTGAAAAACCTCACATGGATTATGAAATGAAAGGTAAGATATTTTGAAGTTGCATTTTGGTACTGTCAGCAGACGTGAATGATTGTTGTGATTAAAAATTTTTAATTTTTTAATTTAATATATTATTTCAGAAATTTACAGATGCTCTGTCATAGCTCCACTCTCATACAGCTAGTTACTACACATAACTCGTACCTTGTTTTGTTTTGAGGTTTTTTTTTTCTCATTAATTTGACATTTTTGGTACTTTGGTACCTTGATTCAGTTTTTATCTGACCTCAGGTGAGGGTAGGGGGGGGTGAGTTGCTGGAACACCTGTCTCCACCGGTATTTAGTCTTGATTCATAGTTTTCATTTGACATCAGGTAAAGATTGGGGGTGGGGGGAAGCGGAGTTTCTGGAACACCTGTCTCCACCGGTATTTGGACTTGATTCATAGTTTTCATTTGACCTCAGGTCGGTGGCGTGGAGGGAGGGGGTGGGGGTGTTGGTCGAACACCTGTCTCCGCCCTATCCCCAGAGCCTGGTGTGGGCGTGTCCCTGGGGATCAGAGCGGGATTGGACTGGCTGCTGTCTCTGTGGTAACTGCTGTTTTTTTATGCCCCCACAGTCCTCTCAGGGCGGAGGCCACCGGACTTTGCTGTACGGCCACGCCATTCTGCTGAGACACACCCACTCTGGCATGGTGAGAAACGAGCCCTCTCTGCCACCCCCTCCTCTCCCCCTTATCACTCTCGTTCTCAACCTCAGATTTTCTGCCTCACACTATGTTGAATTTGAACACTGTCTTTACTAGTGCTTGTGTTCCTCAGTACCTCAGTTGCTTGACCACGTCTCGGTCACTCACAGACAAGCTGGCCTTCGACGTGGGCCTGCAGGAGGATTCCACAGGTATGCACGGCACACCCCGAGTCTCATGGTTAATTGTTGGATCCAGTGCCCATTGCTTAAGCTCAATGTGCTATAATGTTGGGGAACTGCGCATGTAACAGATGTCGCAGGTTTAAATCCCAGATGGGGCACTGCCATTGTACCCTCGAGCGAGCTACTGAACCTGATTTGCATCAGTAAAAAAAAATAAAAAATAATAATAATAATTGCATTTATATACTGCCTGTCTCACACTCAAAGCGCTTTACAATGATGAGGGGGAAACTTTCCTCAAGCACCACCAGTGTGTAGCACTCATCTGGGTGATACAACGGCAACCATTTTGTTCCAGAATGCTCACCACACATCAGCTGAAAAATGTCAAGCAGTGTAAATTTGAGCATCTAAAATAAATGTGTGTGTACCACTGGATATGCAAATGATTAACGCACGCATGACCCCCACTTCCAGGGGAGGCTTGCTGGTGGACCATTCATCCAGCATCCAAACAGAGGTCAGAAGGAGAGAAGGTCAGGGTGGGAGACGACCTCATCTTGGTCAGCGTGTCATCTGAGAGATACCTGGTATGGCTTAAAACCGTATATAAAAATATAAAAAATAATCTCTATCTATAAAAATCTGGAAGATAGAAATTATCATTATTGTTTCTAGTAACTAAAAATCATAATTATAATATTTTATTGCACTTCATAATTTGATCACAGATGTTTTAATGGCCTTTATCCACAAAACATGATTATGCCACACCATCCCAGGTGAACAAGTAGTATACTTTAGTGTAATAAAAATATAAGTTAAGTATACAAAGGTTATTACAAGTATTCTTTTCCTTTTTGAACTTAATTTGAAGTATGTTTAAAATGTACTTCAAATATAGTCTCAAACACACCGTAATACTTTTAAAGTTTGTTTCAAACGCACTGGTGACAATGAAATTGTACTGCAAGTGTATTTAAGATACCAATTTTGTATATAAAAAAAAAGTCAAATTTTAATATACACACTGCACTTGAAGTACACTTAAGTATGACTTAAGTTCTACTTTTGAACAACTTTAGTGCACTTAGTATACTTAGTGCTGCCAATTTAGCACAAAGTACATAATTAGTACAAAAAACAACTAAAAGTATACTTTTAAAAAGTATATTTCTAGTATAATCTTTTTTCACCTGGGATTATTCAGTATGTGGATTGGGGCACAGTTGGAGAAATGGCGTTCTAGGGGTGTGTTAGTGTAGATGGGCGATACACTGTTAGCTGCAGAATGGTTCAGATGTATTACCTATTGCCCACCTGTGCAGCACCTGTCATACGCCAGTGGGGACCTGATGGTGGACGCCTCCTTCATGCAGACCTTGTGGAACATGAACCCTGTGTGCTCCGGGTGCGAGCTGGCCGAGGGTTAGCTCCAACTCCACTCCTTCAGTGTTATTATTGGATGTTCTACCTGGCACCTGTGCACACATGAATCAAATTAAATATGTACAAACCTCAATTCCAAAAAAGTTGGGACAGTATGTAAAATGCAAATACAAGCAGAAAGCAGTGATTTGTAAATCTTCTTTTACATATATGTATTTAATTGAAAACAGTACAAATAAAATATATTAATGTTTTACCATATCAACTTTATTGATTTTTGTAAATAAAAATAAATATTCGCAAATTATAAATTTGATGCCTGCAACACATTCCAAAAAAACTTGGGACAGGGGCAACATAAGACTGGAAAGGTTGTGGAATGTTCAAAAAACACCTTCCACAGGTAAATAGGTTAATAGGTAACAGGTGATGCTATCATAACTGGGTATAAAAGGAGCATCCACAAAGGCTTGGGCGTTTACGAGCAAGAATGGGTCGAGGTTCGCCACTTTCTGAAAAACTGTGTGAGCGAATAGTCCAAAATTTTAAGAACAACGTTTATCAACACACAATTGCAAGGAATTTAGAGATTTCACCATCTACAGTCCATTAAACTGTATTAAAGATTTAAAAAATCTGGAGAAATCTCTGTGTGTGAAGGGTAAGGGCGAAAAAACTATATTGAATGCCCGTGACTTTCGATCCCTCAGACGGCACTGCATTAAAAACCGACATGCTTCTGTAATGAATATAACCACATAGGCTCAGGAATACTTTGGAAAACCGTTGTCAGTAGACGCAATTCGTCGCTGCATCTACAAATGCAAATTAAGACTCTACGCAAAGCGTGAGCCATATATCAGCAACATCCAGAAAAGCCGCCGACTTATCTGGGCTCCAGCTCATCTGAGATGGACTGACGCAAAGTGGAAATGTGCGCTGTGGTCTGACGAGTCCACCTTTCAAATAGTTTTTGAAAATAATGGACGCCGTGTTCTCTGGGCCAAAAAGAAAAAGGACCATCCCTATTGTTACCAACTTAAGGTTCAAAAGCTAGTGCCTGTCTTGGTATGGGGGTGTGTTATTGCCCATGGCATGAGTAACTTGCACATCTGTGAAGGCACCACTAACGCCGAAGGGTACATATGCTTTTTGGAGTAACATATGCTGCCATCTAGATGTCTTTTTCAGGGACGTCCCTGCTTATTTCAGCAAGACAATGCCAAGCCACATTCTGCACGTGTTACAACAGTGGGGCTTCGTAGTCAGAGATTGCGGGTGCTAGACTGGCCTGTCTGCAGTCCAGACCTGTCTTCCATTAAAAACGTGTGGCACATTATGAAGCGCAAAATATGACAATGGAGACCCCGAACTGTTGAGCAGCTGAAGTCTTCTATCAAGCAAGATTGGGGAAAAATTCCACTTTCAAAACTACAACAATTAGTGTCCTCAGTTCCCAAAAGATAACTGAGTGTTGTTAAAAGGAAAGGTCATGTAACACAGTGGTAAACATACCCCTGTCCCAACTTTTCTGGGACGTGTTGAAGGCATCAAATTTAGAATGAGCTTATATTTAGAAAAAACAATAAAGTTGATTAGTCAAAACATTAAATATCTTGTCTTTGCACAGTTTTCAATTGAATACAGGTTAAAAAAGATTTGCAAATCATCGCTTTCTGTTTTTATTTACATTTTATACACTGTCCCAACTTTTTGGGAATTGGGGTTTGTACTTGAAACACTTCAAATGTGTTTTGGCTACTAACCAAAATGTGCAACCATATGAACTAATAATTTAGTCTTTTTGAAAAGGTCTGTAAGTGATGGGAATTGTGCATGTCTCTAAATGAACTGTTGCAAGTAATTGTTTGACCCAGAGTTTGGCTTTCACCCCTTATTATTTTAGCTTTGTGTATGTTGTACCTTTGCAAACACCATCTGTCACATTCTGTCACATCTCATTCACCTTCCTCTCATCCTCCCCCCCCACCCCCACCTCAGGGTTTCTGACAGGGGGGCACGTCCTCAGGCTCTTCCACGGTCACATGGACGAGTGTTTGGCCATCTCTTCGGCCGACCAGGGAGACGACCGCAGGTGAGGGATTCTGCAGATTTCGGCTTTCCAACATTCCCAAGCTGAAATACGGGACACAATGCAGTTCCATTTGCGTTGTGTGCCAATCGCACAGTAACTGGGATTTGATAGGTCATTCACAAGAGCACTATTTAGTGGTTTGGTTTTTCAGTTTGTCAATGTACTTCATCAACGGCAGGTAAAATTTGCTGGACAGAAGAAAATGTAGGACAAACCATTTTTGGCTGAAGTAGAGAATGGAAATGCTGCTGGTTAACGTAAGCTCAATGCCATTCGGCTCGCCCTCGCAAACACGATGATGCCACTCTTCTCTCCTTCTAGAAACGCTCACTATGAGGGTGGGGCGGTGTGCAGCCAGGCCCGATCGCTGTGGAGGCTGGAGCCCCTGAGAATCGGGTGATACGACAACTTCCTATTTCCCTTCAGGAACAATGTCTGACACAGTATACCCCCCCCCCCCCATCTATATATAGATAATAATAAATATTCATATTTAGAATGTACATAAACCTTTGATATCAAGAACGTATGATGAATCCACAACAGTCGGTTCCTTTTCATGTAGATTGTGTCTATGACCTTCAATATGCACTTATTGTACGTCGCTTTGGATAAAAGCGTCTGCCAAATATCTGTAATGTAATGTTTCAAAAGACTATATTGTACAATAAAAAGTCATATGGTAATTATTAGTTCTAAGTTAATTATGTTATGATGTGTATGTACATAAGGAATATATAACCTGATGAATTGGTATGTAGTTTTTGTATCTATTGTAATGTTGAAGTAATGCACTTCTGAACGATGGCTTATCTCTGTGTAGCTGGAGTGGGGCCCACATGAAATGGGGCCAGCCGTTCCGTGTGCGCCACATCACCACGGGCCGGTACCTGTGTCTGGATGAGGAGAAGGGCCTGATGGTGCTGGACCCAGACAGAGCCAACACCAAGATGTCTGCCTTCTGTCTAAGGGCCTCAAAGGTCACTATATTAAAACCCTCTGCTTACATTCCAGGCATTTAGCAGACACTCTTATGAAGAGCGACCTGCACAGCTTGCGTTTTACATACAATCCATTTATACAGCTGGATATTTACTGGGGTAATTCAGATTAAGTACCTTGCTCAAGGGTTCAACGGCAGTCCTCAAAAAATAGAACATTACTATTCACAGGCAACATCAAAATGATGGTTAACAGATTCAATTATTTTCATAACAATGATTTAAATGAGCTGGCTGTCATCTCTTTAAACTCTGGTCCTGAGATTTGAGGTGTGGAATCTCAGGAGACTGCAACAGCTGCCTGAAAACATTGTAAAACACAGCAGTGCATACTGAACAAAACCATCTTGGCAGCTGATTAATATTTGGTCTGAACTGGACTTTGCTCTTCATCTCCAGCTATGAGTTAGTCTCTTACTGTTCTTTGGATGTAGTGTACATTCATTATGTAAAATAATATAATAATTCTTCCCCTCATCTCATCGTTCTCCTTGTCTGCCCCTTTTCTTTCTCATCCTTCCCTTTGTTTGCCCTCTCTCCTCTCTCCCCTCCCACCTTCTCCATCTTTCCTCCTACCTCCTCCCTCTCTCTCTCCTCCCTTCCCTCTCTTTCTCTTTTCCCACCTCCACCATCTCTCCTCCAAACTCCTCCCTCTCATCTCTGATTCCTTGAGCAGGAGAAGACGGAGGTAGCTCACAAGCGGGACGTGGAGGGCATGGGTATTCCGGAGATAAAGTACGGGGAGTCGATGTGCTTCGTGCAGCATGTCTCCACCAGCCTGTGGCTCACCTACGCCGCTGTGGACGCCAAGGCCGCCCGCCTGGGGCTCATGAAGAGAAAGGTGCGACAGCGTGGTGCTCTTTTTAGTCTCTGCTCACCAGGTAGTACTTTTCGATGGTTTGCAAACTATTGGGATGGAGCATGCAGTACTGAACATCGCTGATTGGTCAAACGCAATATTCATGAGAATCGCCAAGCAGACCATAAGTGCCGTTTTTAAATACCGGCAACAGAAAAAACATAGCAGCAGCTAGGCAGCAAGTAGTCCTCAACCAAAGGATAAATGGAAAAATAAAACCAGACAAAACGGATCAACGACAAGGTGCAAGTTTTAAACAGTTGACAACTTTGCCTAATCTTCATGATTCTAAAGGTGCGGTGGGAAAGCAAACACAAACACGCTCCAGGAACTGTTTTATAGTTCCTGCCCTGTTTTAGTTCCTACAACCTTATATCCCTCACTGACTCCGGGACCACTTTTTTTTGGGAGGGGGGGGGGGTTTGTCTTTAAAGCATTTTTGAGTTTGTGAAAGGTGCTACATATATAGATATAAAGATTATAATAATTATTATTGATTTTTAATAGTCTATCTATATCATATACATACAAAAATAGTAAAAAGTGACATATACATTTTGAAGTAGAGCACAGGGCTGCTTCCTCATGGGTTGATAGTGTGTAAAAAGCAGAAGGCATCTGCCGCTGGAAAAAGTGTGATCTGTAAAGTGCCCCCTGCTCTCTCCCCCACAGGCTATTCTGCACCAGGAAGGGCATATGGACGATGCCATGTGTGTGTCCCGTTCGCAGTTGGAGGAGTCTCAGGCTTCTCGTATGATATACAGCACCATTGGCCTCTTCAACCAGTTCATCAAGTATGAGCTGCTGCCCCTGCTCTGAGCTCCTCACTATCCCACACACCTGCTCTGAGCTCCTCACTATCCCACACACCTGCTCTGAGCTCCTCACTATCTCACACACCTGCTCTGAGCTCCTCACTATCCCACACACCTGCTCTGAGCTCCTCACTATCTCACACACCTGCTCTGAGCTCCTCACTATCCCACACACCTGCTCTGAGCTCCTCACTATCCCACACACCTGCTCTGAGCTCTTCACTATCTCACACACCTGCTCTGAGCTCCTCACTATCCCACACACCTGATCTGAGCTCCTCACTATCTCACACACATGCTCTGAGCTCCTCACTATCCCACACACATGCTCCTGCTCTAAGCTGCTCTCACTTGGACATTTCACTTAAGAATTTCTCAGCGAGCAACATAGACAATTTACAATTGGTTTTATCATCCATAGTTTTATCATTTCTTCTGAGGGTTTTTTCTTCTTTTCAACTTTTTTTTATTGTTATTTCTTGCAATATTTTGTTTCACGCTTTTGAAATTGAGCACACTGTACAGAACTGTTCATATACAGAATTTTATTGAACTTACAAATTGGTATAACTGCAAGAGTGTAAAACTGACCGCCCTTTACAGTTTGTTTTTTAGATGTTAGTGAGGGTATCTCTGTTCCTCCCTCCCCAGGGGCCTGGACTCTCTGAGAGGGAAAAACAAGCCCCCCACCCCAGTGTCTCTCCCCATAGATGGGGTGGTCCTATCCCTGCAGGACCTCATCTTCTACTTCCGACCCCCCGAGGAGGAGCTGGAGCACGAGGAGAAGCAGACCATGCTGCGCTCCCTCCGGAACCGACAGAACCTCTTCCAGGAGGAGGTGAGGAAGCATGCATACACAAGTGTTTTGCCAGTCCTTTGTTTATGTGTTTTGGGGCTCTATTTTCCAACACACCTCAACCAGCGACTCCGCTCCCACTTCGGCGCACGGCGTCGGCAAGTCAAACGGGCTCAGGAGCGTCAAAATACATGCCGAAAATGTCACTTCGCCAATGCGCTGGCTCACCACCCACCATGCGCCAGCCGGAAAATACAGTCCTCAGTATCACCTATTTAATATTATTATTTTTAAATAACTGTTGAATTTGGCCCTGGGTTATCTGTAAGGTACTGATATAGGTCTGTAATGTCTTGTGTTTTTTATTTTTGTTCAGGGCATGATCACGCTGGTGCTGGACTGCATCGATCGGCTGAATGTGTACAACACTGCTGCCCACTTCTCTGAGTTTGCTGGAGAGGAAGCTGCTGAGTCCTGGAAGGAGATCGTGAACCTGCTTTATGAGCTTCTGGGTACGACATTGTGAAATATACACACACTTTATACACACATTACAAACACACACACACAAACACATACACACTATACACACATATTACACATGCATACACATTACACATATACACATATACACATTATACATACAGTGTACACTCACACACAAACATATACACTCACTACAAACACATATATATACACACATATACACAGGCTACATACACATACATACACTACACACACACTACACATGGATGCAATCGATGAAACTGACCGCAACACTGTCTGCCCCCCTCTGATAGCCTCTCTGATAAGAGGAAACCGGGCTAACTGTGCTCTGTTTTGTGCTAATCTGGACTGGATCGTCAGCAAACTGGACCGCCTGGAAGCCTCCTCAGGTACGCCTGACACCCCCCCAACCCTCCAACCCCTCATTCATGCTGTTTCTACCGCTGTATGGGCCTGATTTACTGATTTATTTTTCTAAAACTTTTAGCACATGCAAAACTAATAACACAACCAATGATTGTTGCAAAACAAATGCCACAACCAGTCATTGGCCAATGTTATTGGTTTTGCGTGCGCTAAAAGGTTTTGCACATGCTTAATGTCTTAGTAAATGCTTTCATCTGCTCTCTGCTCCTCTGCATCTGCAGGCATTTTGGAGGTGCTGCACTGTGTTCTCATTGAGAGTCCAGAAGTTCTGAATATCATCCAGGAGAACCATATTAAATCCATTATTTCTCTCCTGGACAAGCATGGGCGTAATCATAAGGTAGGTAATCATGACCAGTGGATAGGCTACACACAGTCTACTCAATGCAGTCTAGAGGGTCTGGGAGCTTAAAATAGAAGATGATAACCTAAAGATTAACTGATCTGCAGAGACAGTCCTATTTTCTGATTGGAGTTTGTTCATGAGCCCTTGAATTCTTATCACTACATTAAGAAAAAAACGCAACTATGATAGTTTAGGTAAAGCTAAGTGAAGCTAATTTCAAATGGGTATCTAATTCAGACCCCTAACAGCAGGTTCCCTTCCTGTGCATCTCTCTCAGGTTCTGGATGTTCTACGCTCCCTCTGTGTGTGTAACGGAGTGGCTGTGAGGTCGAATCAAAACCTTATCACAGAAAATCTGCTTCCGGGTCGTGACCTCCTGCTGCAAACCAGCATCGTCAACTATGTCAGCAGGTAACTTGTACTTATAGTACATATTATCAGAGCGCAGCAAAATTCCCAGTGTTAAAGCAACTATGACATAGTTTGAGTCCAGTAGGGGGCGCATGTGTTCTATTAAAAAAACACAGAATGAAGAACAAAGGTACTTTTGCACTGAACATTTTGCTTTATGGAGTCTCCTTTTCAAAAATATATTTTGCTTCATTTTTATTGATTAATTTTCTTCTCCTTCTTCTCCCTCTTCAGCGTGAGACCCAACATCTTCTTGGGCACATGCGAGGGGTCCACTCAGTTTAAGAAGTGGTATTTCGAGGTGATGGTGGACTACGTGGAACCCTTTTCGACGGCACAAGCTGCTCACATCCGTGTGGGCTGGGGTCTGACCGAGGGGTACAGCCCCTACCCTGGGGGCGGCGAGGGCTGGGGGGGTAACGGCGTTGGGGACGACCTCTATTCCTACGGATATGATGGGCTGCACCTGTGGTCAGGTGAGCTCAGGCCGCATGTGCAATAATTTTCCGCAGTTTTTCATATGTGTAGGCATCGCAGGCCTGGGTCAAATTCTGCTTCGGGCCTTTGGGGACAGGCAAGGATCTTGAAGCAACCTGTTGTGTAGTTCCTACCCTCGCGGAGGAGCCCTTCCCTCTTTTGTACAAGCTCCTCCCCTCTTTTGTACAAATTTCTCCCCCTTCTCTAAGAAACCTTTTTTTTGTATAACAAGCTGCTATTTCTGACAAATCCTTCCATATGATTAGCTCCACCCCTCTCTCTTAATAGTCCCACCCCTCTCTAAACAGTCCCTCCCTCTCTCTCTAGGGCACGTACCGCGGCATGTTGCCGCACCCAGTCCGCACATGCTGTCCGCGGATGACGTGGTCAGCTGCTGCTTGGATCTGAGTGTGCCCAGTATCTCCTTCCGCATCAATGGCCACCCCGTACAGGGCATGTTTGAGAACTTCAACCTGGATGGCCTCTTCTTCCCCGCCATCAGCTTCTCCGCAGGCGTCAAGTACGGAAGCGAAGCGAAGTCTGTGGTTCGTGAGCATGACCAGGGACTGGTGTCAATTCCATTTAAATTCTGACAAAACAGGAAATGATTCACTGAAAATCTATAAATTTTCATTTAATTCATTAAAATGTTTTGTGATTTTGCATTTAATTAATTCCACTGACTTCCTTAATTGACATGGAATTGACCCCAAATTCTGGACACAACCACAAATTTTTTCAACTGCAGGGAGACATAACTTTCATTGTTAACAGTACAGAGTTTAGTATCTGGTCCCTTATCTGGGTGAAATAGAGTGGGCTTCACCTGAGGGTAGAATCTGGGAGAGCAGACAGGATGGGAGGGAGGTGGAATGGAAGACAAGAGATTGGGTAGAAATAGGTGGTAAGAAGAGAGTCTCTGTACTGTTGATCTGAGCAATGTTGTTTCTCTCTCTTCTCCCAGGGCACGTTTCCTCTTGGGCGGTCGTCATGGCGACTTCAAATTTCTCCCTCCCCCCGGGTATGCCCCCTGCTACGAGGCCCTTCTGCCCAGAGATAGGATGCGAATCGAGCCCATCAAGGAGTACAAGCACGACTTTGACGGCGCCCGAAACCTGCTTGGGCCCATACAGTCCCTCACGCACACTTCCTTCACCCCCTGCCCAGTGGACACAGTGCAGGTGCTGTCTGTGTTCCGCCTGAATCCTATCGAACCCGGGTCAAACACCAATCTGAAATACTACAACTGTGCTGGTGCTGGTGAAGCTTCAAAATGCTCCTCGCGGATCTTCTGAGAATTTCTGAAAAAACGTGTTCCTATCCAATCCTAGCAATCGCATAAATCCCAGTGAATACCTTTTAAAAAATGGTTAGGAATCTTCCTGAATTTGACTGGTTAAATTCAATAAAATTTTATTTGTATAGCGGTTCTCACAGGGACACTGACACAAAGGCGCTTTACAGACAAAACTGAAAGGAAAAGAGCATTTCAAACATCGTATTTGACCCTGGTCTGCACCCTGCACCACATGTTGTTGTTTACACCCCTGTAGTAATCTTTAAGGAGTGTAGTCTAGTATACATTTGCTACTATACGATGCTATTTTTTTACGATGTCTTTCCCAGAGCCTGCCATGCAGTGTATTTCCCACACAATTTATTCTATGCTCATGCCATTAAATATGTCTCTTCTATTCAGAACTACTAAAATAAGTTTGGGCCAGTTGTCATCTGCACCCAAGTGGTCTTATATACTCTCGCTATTTATTATTTTATACTGCTGTTCATAAGACCTCTGGTTGTCCTGTTTTTCACAATACAATTGTCTCGTGTATTATGTATCAGGAGGGTCCCCAACTTCCTCACTTGATGAGGGAATACATTTTATGTCATCCACCCCTTACTAAAATTCAGCCTGACCTACGCTAAAATATGGTTTTTTTAAAAACATATCTGAGCACGTACACTTAAATTGTTTTCCGTCATATTTTGCATTTAAGTTGTTCTGTCCGTCTCATATACTGACCCGCTGTTTAGGAACCGCTGCTTTATATTGTGCTTAAAGCTCGTGTTCACTCCACCGTGCTCATTGTTGGCTCTTTTCAGATTGTGCTGCCGCCTCATCTGGAGCGCATTCGGGAGAAGCTGGCAGAGAACATCCACGAGCTGTGGGCCGTCACCCGCATCGAGCAGGGCTGGACCTATGGGCTGGTAAGCTGCTCCCTGGTGCTGCTACAACTTTTACCAATAGCGTAGCAATGAGAATGTGGAGAAGAACCAAGAGCAATGATCACATTACTTAGGCTACCACGTTAAAGGGCAGCTCACTTTCTGGAGTTATTTAAGTTTTAGTGTATGTTTTCGATTGACCCAGATCATTTATTTGTGCGATGAAGGATATTTTAAATATTTACTATTTAAAGTTACAATGTTAGTGTCCACAAGGAAGAACTGCAATCCCAATCAAAAGCATGACACAGACTGTAAAAAAAAAATATTAACAAAGTGACTGTGATGTCACCCATTGACTTTCCATGGGCTTGTGAAAACATTTTGAAGCGGTGAAAGTGCCGTTTTTTTGCTGCATTGTTGTAATGGTTGAAGTGCGGGCGATACCGCCTTCCCCGAATGACACGCAGTGACGCAAACTGCCCCTGATGGATCTACCCACCACGGGCCCCCAGGCATGCACGGCCAAGCCCCCCCCTCCCGCTACACATATGTATTCCGTATAAAATATTTAATGCTAATTATTAATTTATTATTTAATTATTTATCAAGTTATCACTGACTGTATTGCTAGGGGTCCATGGCTAGGGGCCCTCATAGTAGAGACCATGGGCAGTGCCTAGGGGCCCCCAGGAGGTGGGGAAATATGCTGTTCCCTGTGTCATTGTGCACAGTACAAACATACTTTTTAATGAGAACGCCTGTTACTCTAATCTTATTGAAAGCCTCCTGATGAAATGCAAATGGAAGCAGTAATAACGTCGCCTGTGTCGAGGTAGGATTAACTGCAGGATTAGACAACCGCAACCACAGACCCGTAGTCACTGACTCATCGTGAGAGGACCCTCCCAGTACTACCATGCTTAAATGCTAGATGGCACTACATCTCTCCAGACCACAGAACAGTTCTGTGCTTCAGACAGTAGCCGTGTCTGGCCCAGTCGCTTAGCCGTTTCTGCCAAGTCCCATGCTGAAAAATGGCGGCGGTGATAACCTATTTTGGCCTTAGCCAGTACCTAGGCATAGGTGTGCGCTTCTATCTTTTTTTAATGTAACTGGAATCTACCAAACATGTTGGGAATGCAGATCTGGTGATGGGGATCAGCATGGGGATCAGAAGTGGCTCTTGCCCACTGGGTTGGGGAACAAGCAGAGTCCTATCGCTTATGACTATGGGTGCTTGTTGCGAAGTTGTGTGCCTGTAGAGAACCACTATTGGCCTGGGTCCGCTCAGTTTCCTATCTTCTCCCCTCTGCTCTCCCCCAGTTCCGCGACGACAACAAGAAACTACACCCCTGTCTGGTGGACTTCCAGAGCCTTCCGGAGCCGGAAAGAAACTACAATTTGCAGATGTCAGGAGAGACCCTCAAGTGAGTGTCTGGTTTTTTGTACACTTGCCTTTTTCATGGAACATGTAGTGTATTCGTGTTTGTGACAAATCCGACACGTGGTACGTACCATAAATGACAGGACCAAATATACATCAAGTTATACATTGTGTGTGAATAAATTAACACATTCACTGGATAAATGTTAATCAAATTTGTCAGTTAGGCTCAGTTTTGAGTGAAAAGAAGGCCAATGGGGTTGGGTACCCGATCCTGATCAGACTGTTAATAGTTCTCCTCGACATTGGTTTCAGCCATTGTTTACAACTTGAAAGTTATTAGGGATTGTGAGTATTTGTTGCTGGAATTCGCTACATGAGGAATGAAACTTTGTTGCAGGGGAGTTGTTGATATTGTTTGGATTTTTACAAAAGTTTATTACAGCCAACCATTTCCAAGAAAAATGCAGCTACCTGGCATTTTAATGAAAAGCTCTGAAAATTCTGGAAAATTTCTAAATGTTATCTTACTCACTTTTTAAAAGAAATGTTGCTAGTCTGAAATAGAAAAGTTGCTGGATCTGGCAACAAAGTCGCTGAATTGCCAAGGCAGGTTTCACATGTTTCTATGTGTGTGTGTGTGTGTGTGTATATGTGAATGTACAGGACCCTTCTGGCTCTGGGATGCCATGTGGGCATGGGCGATGAGAAGGCAGAAGAAAACCTGAAGAAAATTAAGCTTCCCAAAACGTAAGTCCTAAACTCTGCAGTGTGGAATAATCATACTTTACTGCATTAGACCACACCAAAGCTCTTAAGCTAACTTGGGATCTTAGTCTGCAAATGAATGGACCCTCATACTGTTGGATGGTGGGTGAAATCTAACCTTTTAAACACCAGTAGGATACCTGCAGATGCCCCTCCCTCAATGTTTTGACCATACTGTTCCCCAATCAGATACGTGATGAGCAGTGCATATAAGCCTGCCCCTCTGGATCTCAGCCACGTCAAACTGACGCCCAATCAGAACACCCTGGTGGAGAAGCTGGCAGAGAACGGTCACAATGTTTGGGCGAGGGACCGGGTGCGACAGGGCTGGACCTATAGCATTGTGCAGGTACCCTCTCTCCCTTTTTTTCATTATGAGGAGTTAGGAGTGGGGCGGCTGTGGCTCAGGAGGTAGAGCGGGGCGTCCGCTGATCGCAGGGTTGGCGGTTCGATCCCCGGCTCCTCCTGTCCACATGTCGAAGTGTCCTTGGGCAAGACACTGAACCCCAAATTGCTCCCAATGAGCAGGCTAGCACCTTGCATGACAGCTGCCGCCATTGGTGTGTGAATGGGTGAGTGAGAGGCCATTGTAAAGCGCTTTGGATAAAGGCGCTATATAAGTGCAGTCCATTTACCATTTACATGTAATCCGCTCAGTCTAAGCAAAAGGCGGTGAAAGGGGGAAGAATTTGAGGTTTAAATTAATAAGCAGGATTGGCAAAGTGAACTACAGTGTATTTTTCATCCAGCAAAACAAGAGGGCAAATGTGGAAATTGGCAAACGTAAATTGTGCACTGATATCAGGATGTATTTTCTGTACACAGCTTGCCGTGTCATGTAGTAGAGGCCCTCTGGGTGTTAAAATCCAGATCTGAAGCAGTGCTGGATTCTCTTGTTTGTAGGTAAATGATGAGCCAGATGGCTGAACAGGATCTTATCATTAGCTGCTTCTATAGTCTCACATCAGAATTTCACAGTGATGACTGCCAAAGCAGTTAGTAATATTAAAGAGAATCTGTATCTTTCAGTACTCCTGGCTATTTCATTCGCCCTGGTATGATTATACGCATTAGTTTCCCAGTATATTTTTATGTTCCCAAAACTCATTTAAGAATATGGAGGAAATCATTTGAAATACAGGGAGAGAAGTACATGGTGTAGTGTGTCCCTCTCTCATGTTACTTTTTTCCCAATCAGGACATTATGAATAAGCGCAACCCTCGCCTCGTGCCCTACAACCTGCTGGATGAGAAAACCAAGAAGACGAACCGGGACAGTGTATGCGCCGCCGTGCGCACTCTCATTGGCTATGGATACAACATTGAGCCTCCTGACCAAGAGAGCAGTGAGTCTCGCTGTTTGTTTCCTGCCATGCAATTTGTCGTCCCATGCGGTATTTTTACATATTTAATTTATTGTATTTTGTTGGGAGCATATCCTTTTTTCTCTCACCCTTTATCCGAAGATCACAATATCCAGTCTTGGAAGGCAGCAGTCTACAGATTTCAGTGTTTCAGAACTGAAGTACTTAGTTTAAGCCATGGATTGGTTAAAAAATTCACACGCCTTCTTTCCAAGGCTGATTGACATGAAACCATGGAAACCTGCACACACTGCATCACTCCAGGAAGTGACTTTGAGATTCCTGTTTTTTACGATTTATTCCCTCCTCTATCTCACCCAGGTGGTCATGGGATGGATAACAAGCGCGGAGACAAGGTCCGCCTGTTCAGAGCAGAGAAGTCATACGTGGTGACCCATGGGAAGTGGTACTATGAGTTTGAGGCGGTGACAGTGGGGGAGATGCGTGTCGGGTGGGCCAGACCCAGCGTCCGAGCCGACACTGAACTGGGCGCAGATGACCTGGCTTATGTATTTAACGGCTTCAAGGTGCCTCTGATTATTTGCTTGAAACAAAGATGTCTGCATTTATGTGCCTGACTCCTTTCCCCTTAACTTCCTTGTAATAATTACACTGGTCTAATTTGATTTGTAATTTATTATTTTATTATTATTATTCCTCTCTCCCCCTCCACTCCCCATCACTCCCATAGGCTCAACGCTGGCACGTAGGTAATGAGCCGTTTGGACGGCAGTGGCTGCCAGGTGACGTGGTGGGCTGCATGATTGACTTGACAGAGATGAACATCATGTTCACCCTAAATGGGGAGATGCTGATCAGTGACTCAGGCTCTGAGATGGCCTTCAAGGACATTGAGATCGGAGAGGGTGAGTTGAGCTGACTATACAACAACATGGTGTGTGTGTGTGTGTGTGTGTGTGTTGGGGTACTCAGAAAAATGTGTTGGGGAGATGGAGCACAAGCACAGAGACATGTACTATTTATACAACATTTTTATTTATACACAAAGTGCTATACAGAGTCCAGGTGCACAATCAGAGACACTCATCAGCTACACGAACACTATGAAATAAAAAAAAACATTGCACATACAGAAAATTGCAATTCATCAAGCAAAAAAAAAAAACTTGTTTCGATGTCACCACCTGCAAAGCAACCAGCATTTTGATTGATGAAGCTGATTGATTGACTGATTGAGTGTGTGATTTAAATACACATGCCCTAACTGTACTGCTGGCCACCTCTCCTCCTGCAGGCTTTATCCCAGTCTGCACTCTGGGCTTATCTCAGGTGGGCCGGATCAACCTGGGTCAGAAAGTCAGCAGCCTGCGTTTCTTTCCCATCTGCGGCCTGCAGGAGGGCTTTGAACCCTTCGCCATCAACATGAAGCGTGACATCACCATGTGGTTCAGCAAGAGCCTGCCCCAGTTCGTACCCGTCCCGACAGACCACAACCACATCGAGGTACAGTACGCCTGAGTGGACTGTAGGGGCATCGCAAAGTCCTGTAATATTTGCAAGGAACAGCCCAAATAATGCTGTATGGCATTACCACTATGATGACAGCTGTTTTTTGTGAGATTGGTATCACTGATTACCAGACCATTGGTCAAAGAAGAATTTAAAATAGTTTTTGACACCAGTAAAAGTTCTTCAGATTACTAGCAATTAAAAAAAATGTATCTTTTCACCAACATTAAAAAACTATTTTATTACTTTATATGATCGTATAGTATGTTTATTTATATTGAACTCTGCAGGAGGGTTTTCAATTTCAAATCAGCACTAAACGGTGTCATAGGCAGAAAAAACGGTGTCAAAGGCAGAAAAAACGTGACTGTGCCCTCACTTTGCAGCAAGACACCTTCATCAGAGTCTTTATAATTGGTTGATAATTGGTTGATTAATGCCCTAATTATGCAAGCATCAGTTACAACATTTGCCATCTCTCCCTGACCTCCTGCAGGTGAATCGTGTAGACGGGACTGAGGAGACCGCCCCCTGCCTGAAGCTGACTCACAAGACATTCGGCTCGCAGAACGCCAACACGGACATGCTGTTCCTGCGTCTGAGCATGCCAGTGGAGTTCCACGAGACCTTCAAGGTTCCAGCGGGTACGACACCCCTGACCCGCACCCTCACCATCCCAGAGGAGGAGGTGGTGGAGGTGGACCCCGACTCAGAGTTTGAGGTGCTGAAAAAGTCGGCCAGCCGCAAAGAGCAAGAGGAGAAGGAGCCCTCCGTTCCCAAGGAGATTCCCGCCATTAAAGGGGAGAACGAGAAGGATGTGTCTTCAGAGAAGGGCAAAAAGAGAGGGTGAGAGAAGGAAGAATTGTAGAAAGTAGAAGTGCTGTTTTAAAGATAAGGGAAGAGAGGCTGGGGGGGAGGGTCATGGGAGTGTTTCCATCTGCAAGAGAGGGGTCGCTCAAAACAAAAAAGAAAGCCCACAATGTGGGAAAATAGATGCACTCACAAAAGAAGAGTGCACTGCTTTCAGGCATTGAGGAAATACTTCAAGAGTTGGAGAAATGAGTGTGCTTTAGACTGACTTCCATGAGCGGCAGAAAGTCACATGGGCGTTTCCTGTGCCAGTTGATCACCGGGTTGCTGTGTTCTGTACCCAGGTTCCTGTTTAAGGCTAAGAAGGCGGCCCTGATCACCCCCCCTCCTGTGGTCCCCACTGTGCCCCGTCTGGTGGAAGACGTGGTCCCAGACGATCGGGACGACCCGGAAATCATCCTCAACACCACCACCGTGAGTCCACCGCCATTACAGCCATCCAGAACCTCTGACTGCCACATAATGGCTCATAGATAACTCTCAAATTATTCTGAGTCAACTTTACTGCTGCAGCAACTCTATTCCAGTAATGCTGTACCCACAGTTCACTAACAAAGTCCCCATGTTTCTTTCTTTCTTTTTTTCTCTCTCTCTCTCACCCTCCCCCCTCCCTCCCTCCCCTCCCCTCTCGCTCTCTGTCTCTTTCTCCCCACCCCTCTCTCGCAGTATTATTACTCAGTTCGGATCTTTGCGGGCCAGGAGCCCAGTGGCGTGTGGGTGGGCTGGGTCACGCCCGACTATCACCAGTTCGGCATGAACTTCGACCTCAGTAAAGTGCGCACTGTCACAGTCACTGTGGGTGACGACAAGGGAAACATCCATGACAGGTCAGCTGCTGCAGATGGACACGTGCATACGTGCACACACATATACACACGTGCCCATGTACACACACACACGCATACACAAAGACACCGACGCGCACACACACATACACACAAACATCACCATATTTAGACAAAATATTAGCATTATTGTGTTTGTACACATTTTCCCATTGATTTACATTATACAGTGGGTTCCAAAAATTTGGCCCCTGTGCAAAAGTTTGGGAACACTGTCAGTTAGTACTTTGTAAATCCTCCTCAGCTTAACAGCTACTATAAAAGCTTGCTAAGAGTCTTTCAATTCTTGCTTTTGGAATTTTTTCCCATTCTTCCTGGCAGAACATCTCTAGCTCAGAAATATTCTTCGGTCTCCTTGCATGCACGGCATGTTTGAGATCTCTCCACAGATTTTCAATAATATTCAAGTCTGGGGACTGTGGTGGCATTCCAAAACCTTCATCCGTCTTTCTTTGAGGTACTTCATGATTGATTTTGAGGTATGCTTTGGATTATTGTCTTGCTGGAATACGCAACCTCTCTTCAACTTCAATGTCTGGACTGACCGTCTAGAATTTCTTGATATTTGGTGGAATCCATTTTTTCTTTCACTCGCACAATATTTCCTGTGCCACCCCTGCCACACAATCCGAAAACATAATGGATCCACCTCCATGCTTTACAGTTGGAAAGGTGTTATTCTCTACAAATCACCCTTTTCACCCTCCACCCTTTTTTCTCCAAACATACCTTCTTTGGTTGTGGCCAAAAAGTTCAATTTTGGTTTTGTCAGTCCAAAGCACATTGCTCCAAAAGGCTTCAGGCTTCTCAAGGTTTTCTTTTGCATACTTCAGATGCTTTAAGGCTTCTTTCTGGCAACATTCTGGCCATGTAGGTCTTTGTTGTTTTAAGTTTGTTGTATTATTGTCCTGTGAACAACTAGACCTGTGTCTGCTACTCTTTTTTGCAGCTCTTTTGCAGTGATGTGTGGGTTCTTCTGAGCTTTTCTCACCAGGTCTCGGGCCATTCTATCTGAAATTGTTCTTGCTCTTCCAGATCTTGCCTTGACTTCAACTGATCCATTTATCTTCCCATTTCTGATAATGTTTCTGACAGTGGAAATAGGTAGTTTGAAATGTTGAGAGAGTTCTTTTTTTACCTTCTCCTTGTTGGTGGAAGTGAACTATCTTGATTCTGACATCCTTGGACAACTGTTTAAAGGAACCCATGGTTGTTAACACCAGACAGAACTGTCCCCACAGTTGGATGCTTTAGAAGGCATGGGGCCCTATCTCACACCCGGCGGTAACCAAAAAGCAAGTGTCTTTGCTATCTTACACCTGGTGGAGGGTTCATTATAGCGCCTAGCGCTCACATAGTTTAAATACCAAGTATTCTTGTACCCATTGCAAGTGAACTGGGCATGTTGGTCTTAAGATGAGGTGTGGCCAGGATCATTTTTGGCGTATTGCTATCTTGAGCCAGCAGAAAGCGATTGCGCTAAAACCACCACAAACCTGGTCAAAAGTCATGTCGCAGTTGTTTACATTTTTAACCGTTTACATTTTTAACCGTTTACATTTTTAACCGCACATATAAGTGCATCTACATAGGCGTGTGCACAACGCGCGTATACCCTTCTGTCTGTTACACACAGGGGTGTGCACAAGCATGACTAAAATATCAAGATTACAATGTGAAATATTATTATTGTGTAGGCTGTATCAAAAAATGCATAATAAGAAAAGGGTCTATTGGTCAAAGACCACATAGACCTACCTGTCCCTTATTATCGTCCTTCATATTTTTAAAATTACAGTGACAAGGTTTCTATACTCTCAGCTTATTAAAACCCCGCTGATTTTACCTGTTAGTCCATAACTGAACAAAACCATTTTAAAGAGAACTAAGCGTCTAATTACAGAAAGGAAAACAAACTTGCAGCATGTTACACAATTAATTTTAATGCCATTCTCTGCATGTGCGCTTAAACTTCATGCAGGAGCAGGTCTGTTTCCCCTGCTGTAAATCAAACTTTTCACTGTCTTTCTGGGAAGGTGGATTGTTTTAAAGCATTACGCTACCAGTAAAACAGGTTGGTCATATATCCATAAAAAGGACATTATAAAACAAGGGAAAGCATGCATGAACCTATGGGTTGCCAACCTGACAGTTTTATTGTATTTAGTGTCATCATTAAGGCAAATAATGGTATTCATGTTATTAATCAATATTAGAATGCAGGTAATGAACTTCGGATGAAGCTTGAACTTTGAGAACTCCATGAGAACATCCTCATGGAATTGATGATTGACAATGCTTCATTGCATAATCAAACGAAATTCGTTAAATAAGCAAGGCTAATTTGGCATTTTCTAAGGTGAGATGGAAGCCATTAGTACGAGTTTATTCTCAGTTGTTGTAGGTGCTTTTAACGAAATTTAACTGCATATATTTTGTAAAATAACAGCACTGTCAGGAATTACCGGGAACTCATAATATTGATCCATATAGCCTATTCCTTGATTGCATTAAACATGCACAAGCATGTCTGTTTCAACATCATATAAGTAATCCTCCAAGGTGGAAAAGCAGGTTTTTAAAGAGAATGGGATATGACATTTTGATTGGTTTATTGCATGTCACGCCCAAGACACATCAATAATTAATGAAGAGACTAGGTTCAGCCCATTTGCATGTTGCGCCGTGCTTAGCACTAAAAAAACACGCCATCAAGCTAGCAAAAGTGGACTTGGACACACCCTAAATGCACTTTACGTCATGCGTTAAGACAAAGCACCAAGATCGCCAAGATAGAGCCCATGGAGTTATTTCAGAATAAATAGTTCAGCCATGAAATTATATTTACCTGACCCATTGAAGCCATAATGAGGAAATCACCGGGGCCTTAGTAATCATCTTTTTAAAAAGTAACAAAGAATAATCCAAAAGTGTTCTCAAACTTTTACACAGGGCCTTTTTCCTTTTTTATTATTTTGAAACTAAAAAATTCATATAAAACGTAATCTTGCTTTAAAAAGTGAAGAAATGTGTTATGTTTAACTTTGTACCAGGTTAGCTTATGTTCACTTAAATATTAATTGTAAAAGGCATTTTGACAAGGGGTGCCCAAATGTTTGCACCCCACTGTACAATCAAGAATGTCTGCACACCCCTTTCACCTTCTCCACGTTTTATTACATTACAGACATGTTCCACAATAGATTGAGTTCATTTTTTGTTCTACACAAAATAGCCCATAATGACAAAGTGAAAACTGGTTTTTAGACATTTGTGCTAATCTATTAAAAATAAAAATGTAAAATATCATATGTACACAAGTGTGCACACCCTTTGATATGACACCCAAAAGTGAGCTGAGGTGCATTTTGTTTCCACTGATACTGCTTGAGATGTTTCTACAACTTAATTGGAGTCCACCTGTGATAAATTCAATTGATTGGACATGATTGGGGATTGCCAACACCTGCCTATATAAGGTCCCACAGTTGACAGTGCATGTCAGAGCAAACTCCAAGCCATGGGGTCAAATGAATTATCTGCAGACCTCAGAAACAGGATTTTGTCAAGGCATAGATCTGGAGAAGGGTATGGAAAAATCTATAGTTTGGAACCACCAAGAATCTTCCTAGACCTGGCCGCCCGGCCAAACTGAGCAATCGGGGAAGACGGGCCTTGGCCAGGGAGGTGAGCAGCAACCCGAGGGTCACTCTGACAGAGCTCCAGCATATCCTTGTGGAGAACCTTTCAGAAGATCAACCATCCAGGCAGCACTCCACCAATCAGGTCTTTATGGTAGAGTGGCCAGACGGAAGCCCCTCCTTAGTAAAAGGCACATCACAGCCTGCTTGGAGTTTGCCAAAAGGCACCTAGAGGACTCTCAAACCATGAGAATCAAGATTCTCTGGTCTGATGAAACCAAAATTGAACTTTTTGGCCTGAATACCAAGCGTCACGTCTGGAGGAAACCAGGCACTGCTCATCACCTGGCGAATACCATCCCTACAGTGAAGCATGGCGGTGGCAGCATCATGATGTGGGGATGTTTTTCAGCAGCGGGAACGGGGCGACTAGTCCTGATAAAGGGAAAGATGAATGCAGCTAAGTACACTGAGATCCTTGAAGAAAACCTGCTCCAGAGCGCTCTGGACCTCAGACTGGGGCGAAGGTTTACCTTCCAACATGACAACGACCTGAAGCACACAGCCAAGAGAACAAAGGTGTGGCTTCGGAGAAAGTCTGTGCATGTCCTTGAGTGGCCCAGCCAGAGCCCAGACCTGAATCCAATTGAACATCTGTGGAAAGAGCTGAAAATGGCTGTGTACTGACGCTCCCCATCCAACCTGATGGAGCTTGCAAGGATATGCCAAGAGGAATGGGCAAAAATGTCCAGAAACAAGTGTGCCAAGCTCGTAGCTTCTTTCCCAAGACGCCTTGAATCTGTAATCGCTGCCAAAGGTGCAGCAAGCAAGTATTAGGCGAAGGGTGTGTACAGATATGTAACCCCTAAATAACCTATTTTTGTCAGTAAAATAAAATTGCATATTTTCTAAAAAGTTGTTTTCACTTCGTCATTATTGGCTATTGTGTGTAAATGTTTGAGGCAAAAAACAAACTCAATCTATTGTAATATAAGTCTGTAATGTAATAAAATGTGGAGAAGGTGAAAGGGGTGTGCAGACTTTCTGGCTTGACTGTATGTTGTGTGAATAATTTTCAAATTAAATTTTGCATGTGCACACCTGCGCCGCCCTGGTAAAAGCACAGGCAGCAAGCGATTGCAGAAACAGAGACACAAAACATGAACTTTTCTTCTCTTCCCCCCCCCCCCCCAGTATGAAGCACAGTAACTGCTACATGGTATGGGGTGGGGAGTTCAGCAACAGCTCCCAGCAGGCCCGCTTCAATCAGGAGGACCTGGTAATTGGCTGCCTGATTGACCTGGCAACCGGTCTCATGACATTCACAGCCAATGGGAAGGAGATAAATACCTTCTATCAGGTGAGTGGGTTGTCTCTTTGGGCCCCATCATGAGTCTGTGTGTGTTTGTGTGGAGTCACAAAGCTCAGCTGAGATCAAATGCAGTCATCAGCCAACAAGAAGGTTTTAGAGGGTTTAGAGGAAATTATGGTGACATGTTCAACAGGTCAGATCTTGAGTTCAGAGTTTAAAGAAGATGGACACACCAACCAACTCACGACTTGTTGTGGAAACAATCCTTTCCTTTGTTAGCCATTGTTATGATGTGGACTGTCTTGTCATTATTCCCTATCATCAGGGTCATCACCCGAGATTTAGGGGGGCTTAGCCTTTACTAGGGGGTCTGGGGGCATGCTCCCCCAGGAGAAATTTTTTTTTTTTTAAAAGGGCCATAAAATTGTTGTTCCCCATGAGTTTTGAGAGTAGCAATAGGCCTAAAATAAATAAATAAGTGTGCGTTGTTGCATATAATATTTCTTTAAATTGCTTAAAAGTTTGGTTATACAGCAATAGGGTTGGGGGTGGATAACATGGTTTCTTCTCCTGACTTATTTTTCCAGAGTTCAATTGGGAAATTTGTCAGGAGAAACAACCCTTAAAGTGATCCATCCATATCTACTGCATATCTGGCAGCAGAGTGATAGTTTGAGGCTTGTTTGATACGTCAGACCCTTGATGACTTAGAGCCATTTAGCCAACCATGTGTTCCATACTGTTCCAGTGTAATTTACAGCTAAATTTAGTCCCACCCCCCAATTCCCATATAGATCCATTCAAATGCAGAGACATTTAGTATCACTTGTAAGAGTACCAGAAAATAAGATATCAAGTCTTTTGATGTTGTTGGGTCACAGACATCAGGAAGTCATGGCATGCAAAGGATATGCGACCAAATATTAAAAGTTAATACTTTATTTTATATATAAATGCAGGGGTGCCAATAATTGTGGCCAACATGGTCTTGTTAAAAATAATTATTGTTTGATGAGGGATTTTTCTCATCTGTGAGATTAAGCTAATTCACCAAACAGTTAATTTTTTATAACCCTTTTTACTGATCTTTACCAGGGGTACCAACAAATTTGAGCACGTCTGTATATAGTATGTAGATATGTACATTTTTAGATGGCTATAATCGATATCTGTATGACCATCTTCGGTTTGTAGCTGATTGGACAGTTCTGTATCGCAGCAGGTTGAATGTGTCAGAGTGAGTCAGAGACAAATAGGACAGAGTTGATGCAAACAAAACTGAATAAAATTGAGGCAAAACATTGTTCTTTTAGACTATGTAACGCTGGCATATTTTAAAAATATAATGGAATATTAAGTATTTTTTTAGATTACAAATATACTTGAGTAAAAGTATTGTCTTTAAAAATTACTCGGTTAAGTACAAATTCTTCAAAGATCTACTCAAGTACAAGTAACGGATTACTATCCACCTCTTGTTGGGTGTAATGCAGTGTTACTGTCTTGGGTGTAATGCAGTGTTACTGTGTTGGGTATAATGCAGTGTTACTGTGTTTGGTATAATGCAGTGTTACTGTGTTGAGTGTAACACAATGTTGCTGTGCTGCAGGTGGAGCCCAACACAAAGCTGTTCCCTGCTGTGTTCCTTGAGCCTTCTAGCCAGAACATGCTGCAGGTGGAGCTGGGGAAACTCAAGGTCAGGATCTCCTCCTCTCATTCTCTGAAAACATGTCGTAATTATCATGACCATAGTATATGTTGTGTCTGATGGAGAGTACTGTATTTTGATTTCTCTCTCTGTCTCTCTATCTTTCTCTCTCTCTCAGAACATCATGCCTATCTCGGCGGCCATGTTCCACAGCGAACGCAAGAACCCCGTGCCCCAGTGCCCGCCACGGTTGGATGTGCAGATGCTGACGCCGGTTATTTGGAGCCGCATGCCGAACCACTTCCTGTCCCCGGAGGCGTCACGAGTGAGCGAGCGGCATGGCTGGATGGTGGAGTGCACCGAACCACTAACCATGATGGCGCTCCACATCCCTGAGGAGAACAGGTATCACTTTCACACATTTAGAAAACACTGCTTTTATCTGGAGAACAGGTATCTCTTTCACACAGTTAGGAAACACTGCCTATCCTGAAAAATGCAACGCGAAATATGGCGGTCAACTGTAGCCTCCAGAGCATTTCCACTGCGCATGCACCAAACGGATGACATCAATAATTACCAGCAGCAGTATAATGGTAACTATGCAATCGTAATGTCATCATTGTTATTCTTTGGATTAGCAGGCGTGAACAACTACGAATCTTCTGGCAGTGTATAGCTTAATCAAAAGGGAGCTAGTGCCACTTAGCTTTGCACAACAATTGCAGGATTCTGCTTCTGGTGAACTCAACAAAGACGTCCATGGCCAGCCTTTTAAGCTTTAATTCAACTTGTATTTGATATTTTGACTAGAAATCATAACACCCCTTGGTCCTGCCCACTGAGATAGAGATACACCCCCCAACCCGCTGCTTTCAGTCCTACGCATCTAGGTTTCTACCATAGACTTACTTCATACGACTTCAGGATTACAGACTGGTGTTGCTAACGTTAATGAAAAATGTCAGCTACAAGAGACCTGGTAAAACAACAGAATATTTTCTGTTGTTGCAGAGTTTTATAATAATGCAATGAAACATTTACCATTTAGTCACCAAACTCGTTATATGAAGCAATGGTTCTAAGTGTAAAGCTAGCTACCCAGTGAACATTATTTCATAAGGTATGAAAACGCCTGTCAATCAGAGATTTCCACCCCTCTAGATGTCTAGAACGTTACCCTCTACCCCAGACTTAGTTCACCAGTATCCGGCTAAATTATACATTTTACATGACTGCTGTAAAATGTATTCTCTTCTAAAACATCCAGCAGAGTAGCTAGAATCATGGCAACCATACACCAACGCTTTCTGTCTGTCTCAAGACAATGCCTTTTTGTAGGTTACTGGCTACATTCTATTTATTGTATTTTACAAAGCAGCTTCATGTCACGCTATTCCAAAAGGTTGCTAAGTAACGTAAAGCAATTATTTGTTCAATATTCCAGAGGAAACGGATTGTCTTACGTTCAGATATTTTCCTTTTGGAACAACTTTGACAACACAGTTCCCCTCTTGTAATAGCACAATATGTTGGCTACAAGATATGTTTGTCCCACTGTCTGATTTAGTGATCAAATCATCATAAAACTTGCCGTGTCTAGGACGACAGGCAGATCACACCGAGTTCCCAACCAGGCATTATCTGGCTACAGCTGGCAAGGATGGGCAGATAATGCATAGTAGTAGCCGGTTCTTGCTAACGTGATCTATAGGCTATGGTAACGTTAGATTTGTTATGTTAGTGTCGTGAAAAAATATAGATTATTCATTATTTATATATTAACTAAATATCATACTGTAGGACCAACTATATGAAAATGTAGTGTTAATATGAATATGTTTTTCTGTGGTAGGATGAATTGCACAAAAGGCCCATATGTGCACAACAGCACATATTCAAGGCCTCAAATTCAAGGGCAGACACTCACGCCGGAAAATGAGCTCATTATTTGCATCGAAGTGTGGTCAATGAGCAATTGTCCCAAGCTAGGCACACAGTATGAGCTCATCTCAACACCTGTAAATCAAGGACATATACACACACCCACATGCAGGGAAATTGAAGAAAAACTCGCTCTCAGCTGAAACAGCCAAATTGCAATACACTCCCCAAAATTTCCCATGGCGAGTTTTTTTGTTATCTCAAAAAGCAGGCAATGGACCCATTCATTCACATACACACACACATACATACATACACACACACACACACACACACACACACACAGGCAATTAAATGTTCCTAGCCCGTCTGAAGAGATAAGCATGAATTACTCCCTACACATTCTTTGGGGCCCGATTGTCGAGAAGAACGTCCAGCACCCTAGCCTTGGAAATGTATGTGTGTGTGCAGTTTGAGGAACTAATAGAGTTTATTAAATCCAAAGAAAACACTTACAAACTTTGGTATAAAAAACTATGTATTGAACTACTATTGTCAAATACAATATTGTGTCTATTTGGAAGAAAGTTTAAGTTACGTGTAGTGGAATGGTCCTGACCCCTCCCGACAGGGCGGTGAAGGGATTGTTCGATTTATTATACTTCATTAGCTAGCCTATGTAAATTACCTAACGACGTAGCCTACCAAACGTTAATTAGAAGACCTAAAACACTTACAAGTTCTTACAAGTATGAACGAGTAACAGGACTCGCTCTTTTATTTACAACGCTGTCAAGTAAGTTTGTAATAGCGCAATATTTGCTCTGAACTTAAATCTCGCATTTTAATTATCGCACAGGTGTAAACGTAATCTCCGATGTCAACAAACATGGATGCGGCCATTCCGTTTTTGTTCATATTTGCAGAAAGAAGCTGGGGAAGACATGTGTTTTCACATTTGATCTGGCAGCGAATGAAGCAACGTTAACTAAAGCTTCTTATACGTCACCCTTAGCACGCTCTATGGAACTCAGGGAGCGTTGCGCAGTTAATCACTTTGCATCTGCTACCTGTTGTCAACTCCCGTTCTTGTCCACACTTGCACAACCAAGTGCATTTGCATAGGAACAGGAGTCAGCTTTGGTAGTCGCTACCTGTTCCGAACAGGACTCGTTACTACCAGTTGTCGCTCTCTTGACCGGATTAAGCACTAAAATGTAAAAGTAATTAGTACTCAACCGTATTTAGAATTTCGAGTGATTTACATCATAAGCAACTTTGTTTTGAAAACAAAAATGTGGGCCAAATAGCTGGTTTTAGAATGCAGAATTTGAGGGTATAAACACAATGGGCCTCATTCATGAAACGTGAGCAGAACAAATTTGTACGAAAATCGTTCGTATTTGCATTTTTGCCCGTATTTTGGTATTCATCAACATTTTCGTATCTGAGATTTGTTAGTATCTCCGAACAAAATTTACACCTGGTCCGGAGCACATGTACCTCGTTCGTAAATTCAGAATGCCGGTAAATGTAACTTCTGAGTGATAATTAGAATATGAATTTATTTTTATTTTTTGTTAAATTCACATGACTATGTAGCCTTTGAAATACACATGGGAAACGTAATAAATGATGATTGTAAAAAGCAAACACTTTAGATTACGCCTATTAATCATGTCGGGTAGGTGAGGATTAGGAAAAATGGTAACACTTTACAATAAGGGAACACACCTCATGCCTGAATTAATGCATGACTCATCATGATTTAATGCATGAATTAATGCATGATGTATCATGAACTCTGTGCGGTTCAATATTAATAAATGATCAAGGCATTATTAGTTCATGTGATTACTGTACACTTAATGTATCATCAATTAATGAACATTAACTCATAGTTAAGTCATACATTAAGTAACATGTCATCAAAGTAGCTGCAAACCAGTTAGGTAGACAAAAGCTTCTCAGACCATCAGTGGTGGATTTATCTATATCGGGGCCGCTAAAACTCAGAAAAAACGCCGACAAAGCTGTTCGCTTAAAAAAAATTCTGCCAGTGTGGCTTCTAAGCCCCCACCTATCATTTTATCTTACAAAGTGCATAATTAGTATTTATAGTCTATATTTGCCAATATTCAGTCATTCAGACTATGCTTCTGGGCAAACCCTACAGTAGGCCCATCTCTAATGTGTCATAAAAAATCACATTTAATAGACTTGATGGTGATCTTTGTAAATAATATGGAGTCAATGTGTGTGGATTATGACAGCCATTCATGTTTTAGAGAATGAGTACTTTGTACTTATTTTTCAATTATATAGTTACCAATACTCAAGGTTAATATATACGCTATTTGTTGGAAAAATTGGGTCGGGGTTCAGTGTGATACCCCAGAAATATCAAGTGGCAGTTCCGAGAGCACAACCTTGTTAATGAGAGGTCAGAGAAGAATGGCCAGACACATTCAAGCTAACAGAAAGGCCAAAGAAATTATAATTAACAACAGTGGTGAGCAGAGGGGCATCACTGAATGCACATGTTGAACCCTGAAAGGGATGGGCTGCAGCAACAGAGCATTAGATAGTACTAGGTAGGTATTCCTAATACAGTGGATACTGAGTGTAAATTGTAAGTTCACCATTTATCATTAAATTTCATCATTATTTCACACATGCAATCACCATTACTTCCTAAGTACTTGGCTGACTTGTGTCCCTCTAAGTAAAGTCATGGCATGATACTAATTTGTAAATGATTACTTAATGTAGATTGATAGGAGGCAAGCATTTGTTAACCATGAGTTCATCATTACTTAATTATGAGTTCAATGAATTGTGAACCTTCAAGTAAAGTCACACACGATTCTTCATATAGTAATGATTACCCCATCATCACATCACTATTACTTAATAAATAGCTCAATGATTTCTGCACCCTTGAAAACCTAATATTAAAATAAACCAGTCAAAAGTCGTCCAAATAGAACATCAATGTTTTATTAATTATACATGTGGAACACAATTTAAGACATTCAAAAGGACCTCACTACCATTTCCTCTCAGTCACCATATCTGATTTTTATAAATCCCCTTAGCCCTCTCTATATTTTGTGTATGTCCCCCACTGTTAGGATCAATAAAGCTCCTGCTGTGGTTAACAATGAAATATGTGTATCCAGCAGTGGCAACGCCACTGATCACTTATTATTGTGGTCCCCCGACGAACGTGTCTTCAAAATTTGGGAGCAGTCTTCACCAGTCTCAGAACTGGCCATTTCCTGATACCTCAAAATCCCAAAAACCCATTTCCGCCTCCTCCATGTCCTGCCATATCTCCCATGACCCTACTGTTAAAAGAAGATCATTTACAAATCAAAACTAGAATGGCACTCAGACACCAAAAAAAAGTGGGCAATACACTGAACTCTATGATATTGAACGGACTTAACTGCTTGCTTCTATTGCCGAAGTTACAGCAACCAATATGGCTTCCAGTGCACTGCACCTCTCAATTTCCGCTTGGGCTATAATTTAGAAACCCCTGCCCTTTTCTACCAAAACTAAAAGGTTAACAGTCATATATTAAAACTAGTTATATCCACAATACATATAAGAATAATAATCAACGCGTGATTATAGTTGACACGATACAAAGCTAGTTGTTGTTTTACTCAACGGAGATTACTCTGGTTGGTCTTCTTGAACACGTGATCACGACTAGCTGACATATCGCCTACAGAAATCAGTATGAAAAGGTTGAACTACATGTAGGTTTATTACGACATGACATAAAGTAGTTTAATCTAATTCAGTTCAATATTTTTTTTTGTCCGAGATCACCGAAATAAAGTTAATGAGTTTTCTTGCACACTGAATATGCACGCACAGATAGGAGGCAAAAGAGACCGTTTTAACACACACACACAGACACACACACACACATATATATATATATATATATATGTCTGGTGGCAACTGAAGGATAACTAAGTTAGGCTACTGTACATGCTCCTCGCAAAATCGAATTATTTAAATAAGTCCAGTCCTGAGCTCACATGACAGGGTAACGTTATACATACAAATTTTACTCCGAAAAGGACATTTCTAAGGGAATTATGCAATTTAACATTTGCCTAACTAGCTACTGTTACAGTTAGCAGCAATATGCAAATCCCTGTGTGTTCTAATACTAATGCCACTGAACTAGCCTAAATAAATTTGACATTGGAAAGCCAGCAAGCAAAATTACAAGTGATAGTAGGCCTCATAGCAGCTAGCTTGCTATCCAATGAGCTAACTAGCTACATAAACTACTTACCGGAATTTAAGTAACATTCATGTAGTTTTTTCAGTTAGCTTAGCAACTAAAGTTACATAACGTATGCTTAGAATGACGCGCATCTGCCCGGCGCTAGCCGGTTTTAAAGTTGGTTTTCGTTGGATAGTCACAATCATAACGGGTTGTAAGTAGTAGTACTGGGCCATGACAACATAGCCATAATCTAAAAAGAAAAGGGAAACTTTTCATTTCGTCTGTCTGATAATGACCCGTTTAGCGAACTGTTTTGTAAAAACTCCACTGACTTCCATTCATTCAACGAGCGCCTGTTGTCTGTCTAATAGATTTTAGTCGTTTTCATGGAAGTTCGAACTACCGTACATTACGGTTGTGGTTTTTGAATACGGAAAGCTAAAGGTGACAAAAGTCACAAACAGGTTATCTGGATTGTAAAAAATAAAAACGCTTTTAATAATTTCCTTAGCCTCCAATCA
This sequence comes from Ilyophis sp. 1 JC-2022, assembly GCA_022702515.1. Classification (NCBI taxonomy): domain Eukaryota; kingdom Metazoa; phylum Chordata; class Actinopteri; order Anguilliformes; family Synaphobranchidae; genus Ilyophis; species Ilyophis sp. 1 JC-2022. The sequence goes on along the minus strand of CM040402.1, from coordinate 93,288,455 downwards.
GTAGATAAAATAAAAAAATAAAAACATTTATTTTACTCTTCCATTTATCATTTACTTCCTAGATTAATCATTATTGTACCCGTTCCCTAATCAGAGTCATATGTTGAGTAAGTCATATGTTGACCAACCAGTCTTTTGTTGGCTGTACAATAAGTAAAACATCAATACTATAAGTTTGTTATTGTGTCAAGTAAAATCACAGATTGATTATTCTGTATTATGGTATAACTGGGTTGAAAATATGACTAAAGCACCATAGTTTTAGTAGAAACATATTAGAAGTAGGCGTAGGGTTCACCCAGCAGCTTATTAGTCTGAATGATTGAATATTGCAAATAGGCTAATATTGATAAATAATGACAAATCATACATTTCCTAAGATAAATTAAATTAAAATAACATAAAACATGTGATATTGTAAGCCACACAGATCCTGTCAGCACACTGTCAGGAAGAGTTTTGGGGGCCCCAAAATTGATAAATCCACCACTGATGGTCTGAGAAGCTTTTGTCTACCTAACTGGTTTGCAGCTACTTTGATGACATGTTACTTAATGTATGACTTAACTGTGAGTTAATGTTCATTAACTGATGATACATTAAGTGTAAAGTAATCACATGAACTAATAATGCCTCGATCATTTATTAATATTGAACCGCACAGAGTTCATGATACATCATGCATTAATTCATGCATTAAATCATGATGAAATCATGATGAGTCATGCATTAATTCAGGCATGAGGTGTGTTCCCTTATTGTAAAGTGTTACCGGAAAAATGCCCTCATTTAATGTTCAGCGCTCTGAATACTGAGCACAAGTGGCATCAATGGTTAAAACTCCTCATTATCCAACACTTAAAATGTATTTATTTGATTTAATTTGTGAAGGATTATCAAAGATATCAACATGGAGGAGCCAAATAGTTTTACCTATATATAAACATTAGATATCCTACAATCAATTGTAGGCTATGAAACTGTTTAATTAGACCCATAACGTAGTCTAATGAACACTCTCAGTAGCCTACCATTTGTTCTAAATAGCTACAAATTGAAATTCTACATGACCTTACATAGGCTATGCTATAACACACATTTAATCAACGCACAAAATGTGCTTTAAAGTGGCTTACATGTCTATAGCCAAGGTTGCAATTGTGGTCAAGAGCTTAATCCAGCTAATGTCAGTGTACATCCAGTTTCCCTATAAGATGCAAAGACAGGTGGAGGTAAAGCAGTTTTTATGAAATTGCCAACCTGTCCAATGTTATCGTGCCATATACTGCACACCCCAGTGCACTTTTTTGTTGAAAAGTCGGTGAAACGCAATCTCACGTTCAGGGGGGAAACCGGATAAACTTTATTTAAAAGGGAAAGTTTATTAAAATTTGCATACTCCACTGCAATGATTAGTCCAGCAAGAGATTTAAACTGATTGTAGTTTATTTTTGTTTCAAGGCGGACATGTTTCGGCTCATGCCGTCTTCAAAGCTATTCAAAATGACCATAGTACAGGTGTTACTTAAAGTGTTCACACCTTTTAAACTGTATGAATTTGGAAGGCCGACGCACCACCTGTGATAAACAAATCAGCATGCAAATCATAACAAAAAAATAATAAAAAAAAAAATAAAATAAAACAGTTTAAAAGATATAAACTCAGAAATATAAATAAAAAAATAAACAAAAACAACAATACAAAACTAAGAACATATAAAAACAGAATTGCAAAAACATAAAAAAAAAGTATTGCACAACAAAAAAAAAAAAAACATATTACATAAAAAAAATAAACAAAAGGTATTAAAAGTTATTGGAGGTATCAGTAAATAAAAGTAAAAGGTAGTTAAACAATTTAAAAAAGTCAGGTTTTTAACAGTCTTTTTTCAGTCTGTTTGTTCTTGTTCTGATGCTGTTAAAAGCTCTGTTGGTTCAACTGGGTGTTCAGTCTGATGTGGTGGGGGGGGGCAGTCTGAGTGAAAGGTCTGGCTAAAGGTGGTGGGCGGGTTTTTTAAATGGAGGCTCTGGATGGATTCTTGGGGGCATGTGTGAGGGGGCTGTGGCAGTGTCTCTGGAGCTGGGCCTTGCACCGTTGATGGCCGCTGGAGCACCTAAACCACAGAGATGGAGCATGCTCCTCTAAGGACACGAGCAGCACGACAAAGAAAGCTCACCAACCCTCAGCACTGACACGGGACACTAACATCGTACCTGTTAACAGAACCTTCTGTGTTGTGCCTTTGCTGATACAGACAGTGTTGGAGCTTTGTTGTGTGCTGTTGGTTTTGTTGCATGGTGTTTGTTGTTGCCCAGGAGAGCCTGACTCCTGAGTCTCCCTCCACACTGTTCCCGTAAAAGTAAACACTGTTCCATGTCATGATTTTTCCTCCTGAAAGCAATTGTCCATTTCTTTTTTTGCACTTTGTTGTCTTTTGATTTGTCTTGAGGTGTTTTTGTGTGTTCCGACTTGGTCTCTCTCCTTGCCATGCTGTGCTCCTCCTCTCCCTATGACCTGTATGTCACCAGAGCCTATGATCCGTTGTACAGGGTTGAGTCATTGTATCTGGGTGGGGGATGATGGTGGGTGGGTGGTGGGGTGGTAGAGGGTGGGGGGCTGTGTAGGGTGTGGGGGGGGGGGGAGAGCCTGTGGGGAGCCTGTGGAGGGGGATGGGGTGTCCAGAGAGCCTGGGGGGGCGGTCTCTCCCTCTGTTGTTTGATCAGAAAGTTGTGGTTGAGTTTGAAGTTGGGTGTTTGTGTGGTGTTGTGAAGTAAAAGCAGCATTGGTGTGGACCAGCTGCTTGCTGATTGTTGTGTTAGCAAAGCTGCTAAAAATCAAGCAGTGTGGCGTAGGTGTTAGCGTGTGTCACTGTTCCACATGTGTGGGTGTGGTGTGGAGACCTGGTGCAATGGCAGTGTTAGACCTGTGGATCTGTTGTCGGTGCTGGTGGGGATGGTGTGTCGGGCTTGTCAGTGTTTGATGTGATGTCCGGATGCCACTGGTTGGTGATATTCATAATAATGTAGTGTTGGCTGCTGCTGGTGGGTCGTTGGGCTGCTTTTTGTTGGTCTTTTTTATGGTGGGATGTGATTGTGAGGACGGATGGTGGGCATGGTGGGAGACACTGGGATAGAGATGGTTAAAAAAATGCCCAGCCAGGACGCCAGCCAGTCAGGTTCCCTCAGCCCTCAGCACCCCCCCCGTCACCGTTCCAGCAGCAGCTTTTTTCACTTTCACTGCCTGCGCGAATGCCTGTGTACCTCTGTACTACCACTGTGTGACTGATGTGGCCTGGGGGGGTGGTGGCTGGCCCCTGGCCACTCCAACTCTCAACTCAAAAAAACAAGGTTTAAAGAAAAAACTTAACTTCTCGTCACCGTCGTCACGTCGTCGTCGGCTGTTTAGTTCTGTTGTTGTTGTAGTTGTGTTGACGCGACGCTTGCACCCACTGCCGTATTATATTGCTGCTGAAGTGGTCCTCAATCATCCCCTTATGTGCTGTCTTGGCCTCCCTGATGCCTTTCCTCAGGTTGGCTCTGGCAGCCCTGTACTGTGCCCTATCCCCAGACCTGAAAGCGCTAGGTAACAGCTTCATTATTCTATATCCTAGCCAAGTCCTTTTCAATTTAGTCAGCTCAGGAAGTGAAAAATGCGCACAATGATTTCTCAAGGTTTTTCAGTGATTTCAATTAATCAACTTGATTAAGTTGATTGAATTGATGCAACTGATCGCCACACATTTCTTATCTCTCTCTCTCTCTCTCCCTCTCTCTCTTCTTCTCCCCCTCTCCCCCTTGCCTCTGTTGTCCAGGTGCATTGATATTCTAGAGCTCTCTGAGCGGCTGGACCTGCTGAAGTTCCACTACCACACGCTGATGCTGTATTGTGCTGTTTGTGCGCTGGGCAACAACCGCGTTGCTCACGCGCTATGCAGCCACGTGGACGAGTCACAGCTCTTCTACGCCATTGAGAACACCTACCTGCCCGGCCCCCTTCGCAGCGGCTACTACGACCTGCTCATCAGCATCCACCTGGAGTCCGCCAAGCGCGCCCGTCTGCTCACCAACAAGGAGTTCATCATCCCCATGACGAAGGAGACCCTCAGCATCACGCTGTACTCTGATGAGTACTGTGCCCATGCCCTGCCCGGGGTGGGGCTCACCACCTGTCTGCGCCCAAGACCGCACTTCTCCCATGTCAACTTTGTGGGGACAGACCCTGACCTGTACACCCTCAGCCCAGTTATCCCCCTGGAGGTACGGCAAGGCCTGATGATGACGATATTCTTCTACTGTTATACTACGACTACTAATAATGAGTATATAAAACATATTTTACATATAATCTTGTAAGATGCTAACATTGCATAGAAAGATAAACATTGAAATGGATAAATTCAAGTATTATTCATAATAGAAATGAAATAACAAATGAATACATAAAAAATGCAAAAATGCCCAGTCATGACAGCAGAGTGGGAATAACCACTCAAATAAATCTTTGTAGATGACGGCTCAGGTGAGGGATCCCCATGTTTCACATTCTGCTGCCCACACTTCTCTCTCCCCACAGATGCTGAAGACCAAGGCCATCAGCATGCTGACAGAGGCAGTGATGGACGGGACACAGGCCATGCGGGATCCAGTAGGGGGCAGCGTGGAGTTCCACTTTGTGCCCATCCTCAAGCTGGTCAGCACCCTGCTGATCATAGGGATCTTTGACGACAGCGACGTGAAGCACATCCTCAAGATGATCGAGCCCAGCGTCTTCAACGGAGGTGGGGGTGAGGAGGAGCAAACCACCAAGGAAGAGGGGGAGGAGGTGAAGGAGGAAGAGGAGGGGCAGCTGGAGGATGAGGGGATGGGGGAGGAGGAAGAGGCCCTGGAAGAGGAAGAGGAGGAGGAGGAGGCGGAACTGAAGGAACTGGAGGCTGAGAAGGAGGAGGAGGGAGAGGGGGAGCAAGAAAAGGAGGGAGAGGGAGAAGGGGAGAAGGTGGATGAAGAGAAGGCAGAGGAAGAGAAGGAGGTGAAGGCTGGCGAAGCTGATGCCAAGGAGGAAGAGGAAGGTTTGGAGGAAGGACTACTGCAGATGACGCTGCCAGAGTCTGTCAAACTGCAGGTCAGTCTCACTAATAAACATTTACTACTTTGAGCTGAGTGCAGTGGAGTGGGGAGTTTGTTCCACCACTGGGGAGCTAGGGTGGAAAAGCTCCACAGTTGGGACGAGCGAGAGCCGTTTACATGGAGGGAGGGAAGTGCAGCAGCAAAGCGAAGTGGTCGAGCAGGAGCGTAGTGCTGAATTAGGTCCTGTAGGTAGGAGGGGCCTGACCTTTTGGCTGCAGTGTAAGCCAGAGTCAGAACTTTGAACCTGATGCTGGCCACAACTGGCAGCCAGTGGAGTTACCTCAGCAGGGGGGTGACGTGTGTGAACTTTGAGAGGTTGAACACAAGCCGAGCAGCCGCATTCTGGACCAGTTGTTGGGGCAGACTGACGCAGGCTGGTAGGCTTGTGAGAAGGGAGTTGCAGTAGTCCAGACATGAGGTGACCATAGTCTGGACAAGAAGCTGGTAGAGTAGGTGGTCAGGTATGGCCAAATCCTCCTGATGTTGTACAGGAGGAACCTGTAGGACAGTGCCGTTGCCCTGATGTGTTTTTTGAAGTCCAGCTGGTCGTCCAGGACCACTCCCAGGTTCCTTGCAGAGCGGGAGGCGGTCACCATGGTTTTGTCGACGGTGATGGACAGGTCTAAATGCGGGGAGGTCTTGTATGACATGACGAGCAGCTCAGTCTTGTCGAGGTTGAGCTTCAGGTGATGGCTAGACATCCACACAGATATGTCTGCCAGGCAAGCAGATATCCTCTCTTTAACCTGTGGGGTAGAAGGAGGGAAAAAGAGGAAGAGTTGAGTGTCATCAGCATAACAATGGTAAGAGAAAACATGTGAATTAATAACTAAACCAAGAGACTTAGTGTAAATGGAGAACTGTAGAGGACCCAGTACAGATCCCTGCGGGACTCCTGTAAAAAGTGGATGAGGTGCAGAGACAGAGCCCTTCCAGGAGACTTAGTAGAATCTATATGTGAGATAGAATGTAAACTAAGAGAGGGCAGTTCCAGAGATGCCCATCTCAGCCAGTGTGGTGATCAGGAGTTTGTGGTTGACTGTGTTGAATGCCGCAGACAGGTCAAGGAGAATCAGGACAGAGAGGGAGGAAGCTCTAGCAATGGTGAGTGACTCAGGCACAGCCAGGAGCGCAGTTTCAGTGGAGTGCCCGGTTCTGAAGCCAGACTGATGAGGGTCGAGCAGGTTTTTTCCAAGCTAGGTTTCTTAAGGAGTGAGGTAACACGGGCAGTTTTGAAAACAGCAGCAACATAGCCACAGGTTAAGCTAACCTGGTGTCGTGTCATTGCACCGCAGTGACTGTTTTATCGCTTGTTTTCTCACCCAGATGTGTATCCTGCTGCAGTATTTCTGTGACTGTGAGCTGAGGCACAGAGTGGAGGCCATCATAGCCTTCTCAGACCAATTTGTCAATGAGGTGCAGACTAACCAGCGTGCTCGCTACAACGACCTAATGCAGGCCTTCACCATGTCCGCCGCTGAGACCGCCCGCAGGACCCGCGAGTTCCGCTCTCCTCCACAGGAGCAGGTAAGCACACAGCACTGTCTGCACACCACCAGGGTTTAAAAAAAAAACATATATATGTATATATAATTAATATATATTTGTAATTTTCATACATTTCCAAGTGTTATAGTTACTTTGTTTTAATGGGAAATCTGTGTGTCTGTTCAGTTTATAAATGGTAAATCTGTGTGTTTGTGTGTTCAGATAATATTGGCAAATCTGGCTGTTCTGTGAGTGTGTTCAGGTTATCATGGTAAATCTGCATATTTTGTGTGTGTTCATGTGTATGTGTGTGTGTGTTCAGCTTATTTTGCTCACAAACTTCAAGCATGGGCCGGATGTGGAAGAATGTCCTGTTCCAGAAGAAGTCCGGGAAACCCTGAATGAGTTCCACAATGCCCTGCTGGCTCACTGCGGTCAGTCCCCAACCTGCACATATTTAATATTTTTACATTTATTTAGCCAGGTAAGTCAACTGAGATCTCCGTTCTCTTTCCCTGCTATGACCTGGAATGTGTAGCCAATTAGATGCAGTGTGATGATTATGTTTCCTGAGAGATCTTTAGTGACCACAGTGAGTTGGGACCTTGATTGTACGAATGTACGTCTCATCTAAAGGATTCAGCAACTTCCCATCCACATGTGCCCAGTAATGGCTTGCCTCCCAATGCCAATTGGGTGAAATCTCTTCCCTTTCCTTCCTGCTTGTGTGTCTGTGTGCGTCACTCTCTGTATATCAGGCGTGCACATCGAGAAAGAGGCGGAGGAAGAGGAGGTGGACACATCCCTGCGCGGGAAGCTCATCAGCTTGGTGGACAAGGTCAAGAAGCTCCGCAAGAAGAAGGACGAAGAGGAGCCGGAACCCAAGGAAGAGCCCAAACCGAGTGAGACCTCATAGCTCCGTTCCCTTTTTAAACAAACATAGGAAACAAGTCAACTTTGGTAGTGACCTCCCAAAATATTATCTCTTCAGTGCTTTCCAATACGTTCACAAAACAGAACAGGTATTAATGGGTACTGAAGTGTCCATTGTGATATTGAGGAGTTATGCTGTTCCTCAGGCACCCTGCAAGAGCTCATCTCCCACACCATGATCCACTGGGCCCAGGAGTCGTTCATCCAGAATCCGGAGCTGGTGCGGCTCATGTTCAGCCTGCTGCACCGGCAGTACGACGGCCTGGGGGAGCTGATCCGGGCCCTGCCTAAGGCCTACACCATCAACGCTGTGTCCGTGCAGGATACCATGGACCTGCTGGAGTGCCTGGGCCAGATCCGCTCCCTGCTCATCGTCCAGATGGGCCCCGAGGAGGAGAGGCTGATGATCCAGAGCATCGGGTCAGTGTGCATGGTTTGCACAGCTCATTTATTGATCGATTGACTTATCGATCATTGGCCATTGCATGGGTAAAGTAATAACACAGAGTCTTCGGACTCTGCAGTTTTCCTTAGTCATTTTATTGGTTTTGCGTGTGCTAAAATGTTTTGCACACGCTAAAGGCCTTAGTATATCAGGACCTTAGAGATAAAATACAGAGCTGAAGATCTGGTAAGACTATTGAATCTGTGGTAATAACAGAATAATAATGACAGCTACAGCATAACACTTAAATTCAGGGAATTGGACAGCTGTGATGCTTCTGTGTCATCTGAGGATAGATGGTGGGGTTTAAAATGTATGTGAAATTATGAACAGTAACTTACATTTGTTAGTGTAAAATGAAAGTAATTCGTCTCGGTCTCTCTCAGGAACATCATGAATAACAAGGTGTTCTACCAGCACCCCAACCTAATGCGTGCACTGGGGATGCACGAGACCGTCATGGAGGTCATGGTCAACGTTCTGGGTGGCGGGGGAGACTCCAAGGTACCTACCCCAACATTCTGTTACGATGCCTTTATCCCACTGTGCATCTCACCAGGTCACTGACAGAGCTTTTACTTTGTTTGCATTGAATGCACATGGTGTACCTTACACACAGTTTGTTTCTATGACAGCCTTTTCAACTGGCAGCCCAGGGGCCAAATGTGGGAACTCCCATACAAGTAGTTGGGCCTTTATTCATTGAGAAGAAAGTCTTATTCAGAGGCACCAAAAATTGTGACTCAATCTAGATGTGGACCTGTGCAGTTTCAGCACACCTCCCAGTAGTGACAGAATAATCGATGATAGCTTTGCCTGTTTTAATGAACACATAGTGCAATGCATCTTGTTCATAGTCTGATTTATAAATAGCATGTCAGGAATGTGACCCACATGCACCCTTGAAAGTCCCCCAAAAGATGTAGAAGTCTAGTCTAGCTCTATTCTGTAGGGCTACTCAAGTATGCCTTTAGTGATCCCATCTCTCCCTCTCCTTTCTCTTTCTTTCTCTCTCTCTCTCTGTGCAGGAGATCCGATTCCCACATATGGTGACCAACTGCTGTCGGTTCCTGTGCTACTTCTGCCGGATCAGCCGCCAGAACCAGCGGTCCATGTTCGACCACCTAAGCTACCTGCTTCAGAACAGTGGCATTGGCCTTGGTGAGGGGCACGGTCACATATCTATCAGTATTATTACTTGGGCTAATAACACAGTCTCGACTGTATTTTAATGATTATTATACTAACTACAATACTGATCATTTGTGAGAGTAAAGGCCTTTTTACACGGGGGACGGAAATCGCTTACGGAGTCGCCTCCCCACTCTATGCCGTCCACCGCGCACCGTGTGAAGGGCTTTGATGGGGAAAAAGTACACAGACGTATATTGCCATTCTGCGAGTGTTACCATGGAAACGGCCTCAACCTACAGTCCCGAATCTGAACTAAGGAAAGCGGTACAATATTGTAATTTAGCCTGTTAGATAAGAGATTAGTGACTAGGCACGTAACGTTACCTTACCTGTTGGGAAACGTAGGCTACTAACGTTAAGTCACCATTTTCTATCAGATGGCAGTGGTGTTACTGACTAAGCTATTTCTAGATAATATATTGATGTCGCACAGGGCTGTTGCATGATAGCCTAATGTTACTTTTTAGCCATATATGTCATGGATCTGACCTTTCTTCCCTTATCTCCACGTCGCTTTATTCGTTTTTATCGTTTACCGGATTTTCCTGTGTTCCGTCACGGGTTTTGCTTTCACCTTGTCATTAGTGAGTTCACCTGGCAGTTATTTCCGCTCACTATTTATACCCCGCTTCCGGCCTCGTTGCTTCCATGTTATTTCACATGACATTCGAGCCGGTAAAAAAGGGTATAGGAAGTTGTATTGCTATCGACCGCTTTGATTAGCAATGCGCAGTACAACCTTAGAAAGAAAGCAGTTCTAGTTATACGCTCTTATTTCAGAGCAGAGGTTTCGTTTTCTTTTGTTTCTCTACTCTACCTACGAGTGTCTCACCCAAAGTTTTTGGGGTCTTTTCAGTTCGCTGTTTTTTTGTTGTTTCACTCCACATACAGGAGTTAGATAAGCGTTATTGCTTATTCCTTTGTTTTGCTCGTTTAGCGAGCTCCTCGTTTATATTGCGAGGTTTGTTGTTCTTTCATTTTTAGTTGTTTCTCCACTACGGATTATTGTCCGTTTCTAGTGGTGTTCTTAAGAACACTTTAAGATTGCCCAACTACTTGCATTTGGATCTCCAACATTCCCATCTCTGTTTCTAACAGAGATCCCTCATAATATAGGTGTAGGTAATATGCCTCTATATTCTTACATGTGGAGTATTACTCATGCAGGGTGTTTACATATACATTTAGCAGTAGTGGTGATAGACAAAGAAAACATGTCCGTTTTACCAGTCTTCACCCGGGCACCAACTAATGTAGAGAATACGTACAAATCTGGTAGCAGTGAGCAAGATGATTAGTAATATTATTTCTGAATCATCAGAGTCCTCACGTGGCACCAATTATGTAGGGAATATCCTCAGACAGGGCGCAAATAAATGTAAGGAATATGCCTCTGTATATACACTGCTCAAAAAAGAAGAACACTTAATCAACACAGTATAACACCAAGTCAATTAAACTTTTGGGATATCTATCTGTCCAGTTAGGAAGTGTAAATGATTGTGAATCAATTTCACCTGCTTTGGTGCAAATGAAAGTGACAACAGGTGGACAGGAGTGGCAACAGCAAGACAACCCCCAAAAAGTAAATGGTTTTGCAGGTGGTGGCCACAGACCATTTCTCTCTCCATATCCTTCCTGACTGATTTTTTTCTAGTTTTACATTTTGCTAGTGCCCTTGTCACTACTGGTAGCATGAGGCGGTACCTGCAGCCCATTCAGGTTTGAACCAATCTGCCCAGTGATGAGTACATGTTGTTTGAAATACAGTAGACCAACATAGCTACAGAACTGTATAGCAGTCAGATATATAAAACAGTACTGGAAATCCCTGATAGTGTAGAGAGCTGAAGTTTGGCTTGGTGGTGCTCATTTGAATTTCCTGTCTTTTGTGGCTTTTGACCAAGCCAAACTTAACACTTAAAACTTAGTTTTTGGTTATTAATTTTTATGGATTTGAGCCGGTCATCCTGTATTATGTAGATCAGTAAGTAATGTTGATTGGTTCAAACAAGCTGTTGCTTGACAGCATGCGCTACTGTAGCTCCGCCCATTGGGAGTTGTTTAAGGAAAGAGCATGCTCACAGTGTGCTGAGTAAATGGATTGACTTTGTTTTACAGGCATGCGTGGCTCCACCCCTCTGGATGTGGCCGCGGCGTCCTGCATCGACAACAACGAGCTGGCACTGGCTCTGCAGGAGCAGGAACTGGAAATGGTCAGTCACATTCCTCGAAGAAGGTCTACTCTACTGACCTGTGGCGATGTTCTAATAATAACTATTTTTAAAGCACTTTTCATACGCAATGCACAAAGTGATTTTTAGAGCAAAGGAGCGGAACAAAATTAATAAGGCACTTTAACAGGCAAATATGAAAAGATGACAAAGCAGGACATGAAGACTAACAATTACAGAGATGAGAACTGTAGCAAGTCAGTAATGAAATATTCATCAATAATTAAATAAATTACTTAAGCATGGTGACAACTGTGCCTAAATTATTGAGAATTTGGCCAGCTCACAGAAATCTCTCTCCCTTTCTCGCTCTCCTTCCCTCTCTCTCTACCTCTTTCTCTACCCCTCCCTCCATCGTGTGCGCCGTGTCCCACAGGTGGCGACGTACCTGGCTGGGTGTGGTCTCCAGAGCTGTCCCATGCTGCTGTCGAAGGGATACCCCGATATCGGCTGGAACCCCTGTGGAGGATGCCGTTACCTTGACTTCCTGCGATTCGCCGTCTTCGTCAACGGTTTGGCTGTTTCCATCTTTACCTGAACCTGCATTTGAGTTTTTCTCATCTGCAAGAGTGAAACGCAAATACAACAGGGCTGGGGGGGGGGGTCAACCGTTCATTAATTGAAAAATGTACTCTTGGTCCTGGCACGCAGGAGAAAGTGTGGAGGAGAACGCCAACGTGGTGGTGCGTTTGCTGATCCGGAGACCCGAGTGCTTCGGACCCGCCCTCAGAGGGGAGGGAGGTAACGGCCTACTGGCCGCCATTGAGGAGGCCATCAAAATCTCAGAGGACCCCGCCCGGGACGGACCGACCGTGAAGAAAGACAGACGCTACATGTAAGGCTGCTCTCCCATCCGCAGAGAGATTTGGAGTATGCTCACTTTTTATGGGTTATGGTTTTGAATTTTGTTTCCTCTTGTGAAACACCCTGGGGTTCCAGACATGCTCATAAATCCCTGTAGGGTCTTTAGGAGCCTGTCAGTCACATACACTGAGACCTTTGCACCGTTCAGGAGCCTCGTGAATGTCAACTGCTTGTGTGTCTCGCGATTGGCCGACAGGTACGGCGGGGAGGAGCAGCTGGAGGAGAACAGGGTGCATCTTGGGAACGCCATCATGTCCTTCTACTCTGCCCTCATCGACCTGCTGGGCCGCTGCGCCCCTGAGATGCACGTGAGTACATTGGCATGTCACCAGGAGCGTTCAACCTTCAGCCGCAGGAAGTCCCTGCGGCACCATTTTTCCAGTTGCGTTTCTGAAGGGTTGCTATACGTTCAGACTCTGACTGGCTGTAAGTGCACTCAGGTGTGAGACTTTCTGCTGATTCTCCTCTCGCAGTTGATCCAGGCTGGTAAGGGAGAGGCTCTGAGGATCAGGGCTATTCTGCGCTCCCTGGTGCCCATTGAGGACCTGGTGGGGGTCATCAGTCTGCCCGTCCACATCCCCGCTCTCGGGAAAGGTGAGGGAGAAGCAGAGCCGTTTCTAGACTGCTTTGATTGGGGGGGCATGAAGAGATGTTGGTGGGGCACAAGGGGGGGGATGAAGTAGCGGGGGTTATGGGGGTCCTACCCCTAAACAATTTGAGCCTTTTAAAACAAATTTCCTGCATTTCTACACAACCCCACACAGGGCATTTTCTAAAATAAAATGTTTAATTTCTGAACATTTTTTTCCCCCCAAAGCCCTAGATGAGATTTGAGATGCTTTCATATAAAGCTAAAGTATAGGCTAATCAGTATATTAGTGGATAAGACAATTTAATAAAATTTTAAACCTACCTCCACCCCCCTCATCTTACATGAGGACAACCTTATTTATGCCCAATAATAACAAATCATTATCTAATCTTATATGGAAACAAGTATATTAAACATGAGCTATATTCTTTCATCATTTCAGTCTCTTTGTGCTATTTTCTTGTGAAACTACATTACTGTAACTGGCTCATCATTTTCATTTATATTTTAGCCATACTCCCCCTCTTTTTTATGCCTGAGACGCCGGAGGGCTTGCCTCTATATACGACTGCCGTTTCGCCATGAGAGTGATAGAGAACGTAAGAGAGAGAGAGAGACAGATATGATAGTGTATTTTAATATATGTGAAGTATTCCAAAGTTTGTGGAAAGTTGGGCTGACTATAGCCAACACGCAGCAGTAGGCTAGCTATAACACACACACGGGCGCACACACACACGTGCCGCCTGCTAATACAATTCTGCAGATGTTTTGCAGAATCGCTACTATAACAACTAGGCTAAATGCAACATGTAATAATAATAAAATCTATTTAAAATCAAATCTCCCAGATGGAGACTCTCGCCACTATCCTGAACTCACTGAGTAAGCTAGGCTAGCAAATATTATATCCTAAGCAATGCATAACAGTTATAGTTATCAAGAAGAGACAGCATCGATTGATCAAACAAACTGACCTCTCTCTCGCTGAGTCTCCATATTTTATATGGCCAAACCAACCAATCAGATATTAGAGAAATATATTATTTCGATGTGGCATTTTTATGATTTGCCGAATCGTCTGTAGCTCTAATAGCCTAGCTACTGATGGCGCTACGGGCGCCGACTTCATATTGTCGGATACATTTTTTTCTAGATTTGGCTTTTGGGGGGTAGGCGGAGAATTTGGGGGGGCATTGCCCCCCCCTGCACCCCCCTAGACATGGCCCTGGGGAGAAGGGGAAAGGGGGGGGTTAGGAAATGCTAATATTCAAGGTCTCCTTCGATGGTTCTAAGTTGTATTCACATGGAAGTTGCATTTTTCTCAGTGAGGACATTTGAAAGGATCTGCGCTTTTTGTCAGGGCAGTTTCATCAGTCTCCATTTAAATTTATTCAGTCCTCAATCCACCCTATTTACCCCCCCAGATAGTCACATTATCGAACCAAAGATGTCGGCCAGCTTTGTGCCGGACCACAAGGCCTCCATGGTGCTGTTTCTGGACAGGGTTTACGGCATCGAAAACCAGGACTTCCTGCTTCACGTGCTGGAGGTGGGCTTCCTGCCAGACATGAGAGCGACCACTTCACTCGACACGGTGAGTCCCAGCTGTGTGTGCGTGTGCGTGTGTGGACATTGGTGAGACTCGGCCTGTCTCCATGGTCTCTGCACCATGGTAACCCTCCCTCATGATTGCATTTCTGGTAGGCATTGAGCAGATGCTCTTATACAGAGAGACACCGCTCTGGGATTTGTACCTAGAACCTTTTTACAAGCCCAGTTCCTTAACTGTTATAGTACACTGCTACCATTACCTTCACTGCTCTGTACACCCTGTCGTTTGTACACCCTGTGTGTCCGACTGAACTGCCCCGCCCTGGGCTGACTCCGCCACCTCTCTCTCTCTAGGCGGCATTCAGCACTACAGAGATGGCGCTAGCTCTGAACCGCTACCTGTGCTCGGCCGTCCTGCCGCTGCTCACCAAGTGCGCACCTCTGTTCGCCGGCACCGACCACCGTGCCATCATGATAGACTCCATGCTGCACACAATCTACCGCCTTTCCCGTGGCCGAGCTCTAACTAAGGCCCAGAGAGACGTCATCGAGGAGTGCCTCATGTCCCTGTGCACGTCAGTACTGCCGCACCGTGTGTGTGTATGTATGTGTGTATGCGTGCCTCATGCCCCTGTGCAAGTCAGTACAGTCGCGCTGCCCCTCTGCGTGTCTCTCTGTGTGTGTGTGTGTGTATTTCTGTCACTGTGTACCTTTGTGTTGTGATTCACTTGCTTTCTATTATATAGTGTAACTTACTGTACCTTTTATTTTTTTATTGTTTTCTTGTTACCTTTACAAACTTCAGTCTGTACTGTCTATCATTCATTTGGATTCACTGTTCTGTCTCTCTGTCTCTCTCTCTCAGGAACCTCCGCCCCTCTATGCTGCAGCACCTGCTGAGGAGGCTGGTGTTTGATGTGCCCATTCTCAATGAATACGCCAAGATGCCCCTCAAGGTGGGCGGGGCAATGAGGAATGCTGCTATATGGGACTTGAAAGTTCTTAAACTTGATGTGTCAAAACTACAATATGCAGTTTTATATACAATATACTATTCCAAGCTTTTGAAATCTGTGAAAAGCCTTTTCAGTGACTAATTTCATAATTTTTTCAATTTCACCTTTTTATTTTTTATTATTATTATTTTTTTTTATTTGGCGCCTAATGTGGGACTGAGCATATTCAATTCCCACCCAAATTTGGAATTTGGCAACTGCAGCCAAATACATTGCGTGAACCCCGCTGCTGATTTGGGAGAGTATAGACATCCACGGCTCTCCTCCGAAACACGTGGTGTCGTCAGCTGCTTCTTTTCACACCACAGACTGCAGACCGGAGTCGGAGGAGGGACCTTTTATATGCGGCTTTGAATGCGATCTACGGGCGTCCAATCGATCAGCAGGAGTCGCTAGATATAATTGCACACAGAACCCTATCGAACTGATCCCTTCCATTCCATCGCCCTATGGCACTACCGGCTATAGTTGGCACTGGCACGGTCTGGTTTCAATCCGAGGTCGTCAGGCTCATCCATGCACCACAGTGTAGCGCCTTAACCAAATGAGCCATCCAGCAGCGTTTCACCATAGGTTTAACCTTTATTTCTTGGAGAAGTTTAAAAGGTCAGTTTTATAAGGATTCTAATTGCTTGTTTTTTTCCCCTTTGTTTGTGCTGGATGCAGCTGTTGACCAATCACTACGAGCGTTGCTGGAAATACTACTGCTTGCCCAATGGCTGGGCTAATTTTGGTGTGACATCAGAAGAGGAGCTGCACCTCTCCCGAAAACTCTTCTGGGGCATCTTTGAGTCACTCGCCCACAAGGTTACAGTTTACAATTTCTGTTGGTATGAGCTGATAGTAGCTAGAAATGAGCTTATCGGTATCAGATCAATGCAAACATTATGGCCAATATGAGGATGGAACATATCTGTGCCGTAGAGGTGATGTATTAGATACGCTGATGATGCTGTAAATTAAGTGAAAATGTCACTCTCAAACATTCACTTAATCATATTCACCTGAACCCTGAACCCCTTCTTTACCATTTATATTTGTAAGCCAACCAAACTCACAAGTACAGACACTCAAGTAGATCTCTGGAATCATGCTCACTGCTTAACCCTCATATTATGTTGATATTTTATGATGCCTTTTATGTTTGGGAAGTTTAAACTGAAACAAAGCTATTGGAATAGAACAAATTTGACAGTTTTTGTGTCACCTTTTGTGTGTCTTCCAATTGACTCTTTTTTTTATCCCTGAATATTAAAAATCTGTGATGAAACATCTAATTTTAGAGCTTGAGGTAAGTGAAAGTTTGATCCCAACAAATTAGGAAAAGTCATATAGTGTCAAGATGAAAAAATAAGGTTGACTGGTTTTTAAGAGACGTCAAAAATTGAATCGGGTGAAATTGACCTCGAAAATAATATAAAGGTTAATAATAAAGTAAGAACATGTTAATATTTTGTTATAATAATCATATATTTTAAGAATTTTCCCTCATAAATTGACATTTGCGCTCATGTGCTTTGTTTGAATTTGTGCTAAAATGGGAGCACTGGCCGATGTGGCCAGACAAATAATTGTTCGTCATATTGTGCCCCAGAATTTCCATCTTACACATGCAAATGTTTACGTATTATTGACTTATGTTTCTACGCTAAGCACCTGGATACAACAGCAGTGCCCCACCTGGAAATGCAATCTTCATGCTATTTCACCTTACCTGCTTCTCTTAGCAGCACTCTAAATTTCTGTTCTATCAATGGAGATCTGAACACATTTATACACAGCTGAGATGCTGATACAGGGACACACTGAACATGTAGGTGACTGATGCACTCATAGAGACACGTCTGAAAGAAATTAAGTCCACAAAATCCTCTCTCTCTTTAGAAATTTGATGCAGAGCTGTTCAAGATTGCCATGCCCTGCATCTGTTCCATCGCCGGGGCTATTCCCCCAGATTACGTGGATGCCAGTTTCACCAGCACTGAGAAAAAGGCTTCAGTTGATGCTGAGGGCAACTTCGACCCAAAACCTGTGGAGACCACCAAGTAAGAACTGTTATTCAGATCAGGGTAGTTACACACACTCTCCTACTACTGCAACAAGGGAGGGTCCTGGAAGAGCAGAATTGAACAGATTTAAATAAATAACCCATAAAATGAATGAACTGGTGGGATGAATTGCTTGTCTGTGTGAATGACAATGTGTTTTGAACTTTGACCCTCTGTATCCCGCTCATTTAATCACCTGACTGTCTGCATCCCCACAGCACCATCATCCCTGAGAAACTGGATGCCTTCATCAACAAATATGCGGAACACACTCACGACAAGTGGGCCTTCGAAAAGGTGAGACATGCAACCATAAAACAAAGTGCATACCGTAAATAAATCTACCACAATGTTTCTACTCCTGGTTGTTCTGAGTGTTTTATTCTCCTGACCCCTCCTGGTGTCTCCTCGGGTTCCAGATTCAGAACAACTGGACTTACGGAGAGCTGCTGGATGAGAACGCCAAGACTCACCCAATGTTGAGACCGTATAAGACTTTCTCTGAGAAGGTTAGAGCCCTATCTCTGTCTGACGCACACTGGGCCTGATGCTTGGAGAGTACTGCTCTTCACTCCTTCTGCGTGTGCGTGTGTGTCTGTTTACGTGTTTGTCCGTGTGTCTGTCCATCAGGACAAGGAGATTTACCGCTGGCCCATCAAGGAGTCAGTAAAAGCCATGATTGCCTGGGAGTGGACTTTGGAAAAAGCCCGGGATGGGGAGGAAGAAAAGGCTGCTGAGAAGAAGACCCGCAAGATATCACAGACAGCACAGGTAGAGCAGAGGAGGACGGAGGATCACGGAGAGGGACTGGAGCTCAGAGGGGTTTCGCATGTCCTTCACCTGGGCGAATTTGTGTGTTGCAGGCCACCTATGACCCCAGCCATGGCTACAGCCCCCAGCCCATCGATATCTGTGGCATGACGCTGTCCCGAGAACTGCAGGTACCCATCTCTAACCTGAACCCTGTGATCGCTCCTCACACTGGTAGAGGCTGAACACCTACCGGAAAAGTAGGAAAATCAGAGCTGGGTTTTTTTTGTTCTTTACGTAAGCCCAGTTTAGATCGAAACTGCGACAGCAGACGTTGCATTACTGGTGGTGATTAATGTCGGTGATTGTAGACATGACACTAAAATACCGAAAGACTTCTTTTTTTTTTTTTCCCTTGCTCATTAACTGATGAGTATTATACATTCTTACTGTAACTGATCACACTCTCTCCCTCTCCAGTCTATGGCAGAGCAGTTGGCCGAGAACTATCACAACACCTGGGGCAGGAAGAAGAAGCTGGAGCTCCAAGCCAAAGGTGTGACCGTAGCCATGGAAACATCAAGCTTAGCCAATCAGTGATCGCAAGATAAATATTTCAGCCAATCAGCCAGCCCCTTGTTCAGCGGCTTAGCTAGTGCATGTGGGGTAAAGAGTTATATTGTGTTTTTGTTTAGGAGGCGGAAGCCACCCCCTTCTGGTGCCCTATGACACCCTGACTGCCAAGGAGAAGGCCCGGGATCGAGAAAAGGCCCAGGACCTGCTCAAGTTCCTGCAGCTGAACGGATATTCTGTTACCAGGTAGCTCACACATATACAGTATATTACGTTTAATGAATATGCATATTGTGAATAGCTTTTCTCACTGACTTTCACATCCTCTCTTCCTGCATTCCACCAATTGCTTTTAAAATATATTTAGAATTATTTACTGTTTTGTTCTTTTATTAATATCTTACGTTAAAGCCCGTAGATCGCATTTAAAGTTTTTCCCCTGGCGACTGCAAATTGTGCAAACATTTATTATGACTGTGATGATTGTTATTATCGTTATTACTTTTTCTCTCTCTCAGGGGGCTGAAGGACATGGAGCAGGAAATCTCTTCCATTGAGAAGCGCTTTGCGTACGGCTTCCTCCAGAAGCTGCTGAAGTGGATGGAGATAGCTCAGGAGTTCATCGCTCATCTGGGTACTGTGGGGGTGATGGAAGGGAGGAAGGAGAGGGTCAGTGATACTGTGGGGGTGATGGGAGGGAGGAAGGAGAGGGTCAGTGATACTGTGGGGGTGATGGGAGGGAGGAAGGAGAGGGTCAGTGATACTGTGGGGGTGATGGGAAGGAGGAAGGAGAGGGTCAGTGATACTGTGGGGGTGATGGGAAGGAGGAAGGAGAGGGTCAGTGATACTGTGGGGGTGATGGGAGGGAGGAAGAAGAGGGTCAGTGATACTGCGAGGGTGATGGGAGGGAGGAAGGAGAGGGTCAGTGATACTGTGGGGGTGATTGGAGGGAGGAAGGAGAGGGTCAGTGATACTGTGGGGGTGATGGGAAGGAGGAAGGAGAGGGTCAGTGATACTGTGGGGGTGATGGGAGGGAGGAAGAAGAGGGTCAGTGATACTGCGGGGGTGATGGGAGGGAGGAAGGAGAGGGTCAGTGATACTGTGGGGGTGATGGGAAGGAGGAAGGAGAGGGTCAGTGATACTGTGGGGGTGATGGGAGGGAGGAAGGAGAGGGTCAGTGATACTGTGGGGGTGATGGGAGGGAGGAAGGAGAGGGTCAGTGATACTGTGGGGGTGATGGGAAGGAGGAAGGAGAGGGTCAGTGATACTGTGGGGGTGATGGGAGGGAGGAAGGAGAGGGTCAGTGATACTGTGGGGGTGATGGGAGGGAGGAAGGAGAGGGTCAGTGATACTGTGGGGCTGATGGGAGGGAGGAAGAAGAAGGTCAGTGATACATAAAGAGTTGTATCTTTACAGAGGCCGTGGTGAGCAGCGGCAGAGTGGAGAAGTCACCGCATGAACAGGAGATAAAATTCTTCGCTAAGGTGAGAGGAGCACCCCGGTCAGTGTCCTGTGCATCTACGGAGATACTATAGAACAGGGCTATGCAACTGGCTAACCATGGGCCACATCCAGACTGCCATAGACATAGTCATTGCTCAGACATATACTGTACTTTGTTTACACATAAACATCATACAAATGTTCAGTGCATCTATAGTATGGGGGAAGGCCTACGTACCTCATTTTCATAAAGGCTGGCACCCAGGAAGAAGTAGTTGAATAACCTTGATGTAGTGGTTGGTATATGTGTGCATTACTGTGTGCATTTGTGTCAGTGGAGGTGGTATATAAGGACTTTTCTTTTGGCCTCAGATCCTGCTTCCACTGGTGAACCAGTACTTTAAAAACCACTGCCTGTACTTCCTGTCAACCCCGGCCAAAGTGCTGGGGAGTGGAGGCCACTCCTCCAACAAGGAGAAGGAAATGATTGCCAGGTAACTTACAGGAACACGTCCTCACAGTGCACATTACACCAGACACAAGGGCCAGTTCACATAAAATATGCACTTCTCAGGAAATACATTTGAACTTTACACATTGTTACACACTTAGGAGATGAGTCCAACTGTAAACACACAGACACACACACACACAGACACACACACACACTCCTCTCAGTAGACAAACTGGACCCTACACACAGTCTTACACTCTGGACTGGATAGGCACTGTTACACATGTTTCAGGAGACTTCTTTGGGTGTCAGTCTTATATTCCATTGATGTGTTCCATTATGCATACTTGCACACTAGTTAGAACGCATAGCGCCATTTTGTTTGTCATTAGTGCATTCCGAACCTCAAGTATGCAAAAATCAAGTACGTAATAAAATCCTCGGATGTGTACTTCCATACTTGACAGGACCCAGAATTTCAAGCATGCATTGATGCACACTCGTATGCGTTTTTCTTTCCCAGAGATCATTGCGCGAACGACACAAACCGCAGCTCTTATGATTGAGCTCTTCTCGCAAGAGAGGCAAGACACCGCGGCCCAACTTGCTGCGACAACTACTAGCTCCATAGTTAAAGAAACGGCAATTTCTCAGAGGAAACTGTACCATTAACCAAAGCTCAACTGTCACAGTTACTGACAGCATTACCGAAGCATTATAAATATAATACCCCAGTGAGCAAAAGCCGGAATGTAGACTAGAGGGGTGGAAATCTCAGCCATTCACACATTTAGAAATAAACATGTCAATTTAGCTCAGTTTAGCCAAATTTTAGGCCAGGTTTTACCCAGATATATTGTTTTAAAAAGGACAGCACAAGCAATCAGGTCTTTTCTATATTTATTAGCATGGGCGCGTTTCGGCAATCAAGCCTTCCTCAGCGTGCATGAAAACAAAAGACTGGCAGACATCTTAAATCATGTCATAATTAGCACGTTAACAATGAACAGGTTATTTCAATAATATTTGCATAATTAATTGCAATGATTAACAATAATGTAGATAGACATCATCGGAACACGAATCAAAAACCTGCATTTTATACAAACACGTTTTCCTAGTTTCTGTTTACTTCATATTCTTTCAAAAATAATTTTGTTACCTTATATTTCAATGTTTAATTACATATCCAAATAAACACCTTGCACAACAATTTTCTATAGAGGAACAAACCGTCCACAGTCTCTACCAGGGAGGCAACAAAGCCACAGTCCACAGTGTTTAACGAGAGAGAAACTGCATCAGTAGTTTGAGTTGAGCACGTTGGAACTTTTATATTTACCCAGATATAGCCTGGCTACATTCTAGCCGGTGATTCTATTGTTTTTCATGTAAGGTCAAAGGTACTTTGACGCTGACTACGTCATCAAGTGTGTTCCAAAATTCAAGCGTACTTGCGCTCTTGCATACTATTAAGTACCTTCCTCGTTGATGTAATTGGAAGAATGTTTAGCATGCGAGTACGTAGAACGCAAGCAGGCATAATGGAACACAGGCACAGCCCATGTTTTTGTTTTGCTGGCACCCATAGTGTTTTTACTATGGGTCCCGTTTTGTAAGTTCCATCTCAATAGAGATGTTAATGAGGACTCGGTTTGTACATATTTACTGCACAACCACACACCAGCGCTAGTTTTAAAAGGTTCATTAACCCGTCCTATGCTGGGTTCTCAGTACACCCACTTAATGCTGCCATATTACACTGTAGATAACTGCCATTCCACGACTGACTCCACTATTGCTATAACCTCTATATACTGCTGTTATAACCTCTATATAACAACAGCTATTATATACTTATAAAGCTGTTATGGTTATAAACTCTGTCCTTTACCTGCCCAATATACCCTGCTCTCTCTTACTTTCCATCATTGTCTTTCACTCCTGAAGCGTGTTCTTTAATATCCCTCACTCCCCTCGTCAGAACCTCAATCTCTCTCTTTTCCCTGCATCACTCTTTCTTTTCCCCGTTTTTTCCTCCTCCTGCTTTAGTATCTTCTGTAAGTTGGCAGCTCTGGTGAGACACAGAGTTTCTCTCTTTGGTAAGGAATCTGCATGGAGGCCTGTTGCCTCTGCCGTTTGCCTCCATCCCTCTATTTCATCCTCCCCTCCTCTCTTCTTTTCTCCCTCTACTATTTTCATCCCAATTCCCGCTCTGTCCCCACATCCCCTCGTACTGATCCTTTTCTTTCTCTGCATTTCTGCCACCCTTTCCCTTGTCCCATTTGTCTCTCCCTCGCCTCTTTCATACTCTCTCCCTCACTGTCCCTCCCCCTCACCTCTCTTATATTCCCTCTCTGTCTCTCTCCTGCTCACTCTTTCCTTGTCTTCTCCACTTCTGTTCCACCTTCTCCCATGCTCTCTCCTGCTCACTCTCTCCTTGTCTTCTCCTCTTCTGTTCCACCTTCTCCCATGCTCTCTCCTGCTCACTTTCTCCTTGTCTTCTCCTCTTCTGTTCCACCTTCTCCCATGCTCTCTCCTGCTCACTTTCTCCTTGTCTTCTCCTCTTCTGTTCCACCTTCTCCCATGCTCTCTCCTGCTCACTTTCTCCTTGTCTTCTCCTCTTCTGTTCCACCTTCTCCCATGCTCTCTCCTGCTCACTCTCTCCTTGTCTTCTCCTCTTCTGTTCCACCTTCTCCCATGCTCTCTCCTGCTCACTCTCTCCTTGTCTTCTCCTCTTCTGTTCCACCTTCTCCCATGCTCTCTCCTGCTCACTCTCTCCTTGTCTTCTCTTCTTCTGTTCCCTTTCTCTGTCTCTCTCCTGCTCACTCTCTTCTTGTCTTCTCCTCTTCTGTTCCACCTTCTCCCATGCTCTCTCTCTTTCATTCACTCCCTCCTTATTTCTCACTTTGTCCTTTACTCTTTCTCCCCCTCTCTGCCCTTCCTCACACCTTCTCCTGTGCTCTTTCTCTCATCCTCTCTCCCCTTCTCTGCCTCTTTCTCCTGTGCTCTCTCCCTCTCTCGCTTCTCTGTGGCCCTGCTGTGCTTCGCTTCTCTCTCTCTCTCTCTCTCTCTCTCTCTCTCTCTCTCTCTCTCTCTCTCTCTCTCTCTTCTTTGTGTGTTTGAGCTCTATTAGCTTCTCTCACTCCAGGCCAGAGATTTCACTAACATTACAGGGACAACTGTGTGTATGTAGGTGAGGGCTCCAGAGATATCAGTGCATCATAATCACCAAAAATCAACCCTATTCAATTTGTAGACCTGGTTCATATAATTGTCTGGAATACTGTAACCCTGCTGTAAAATTAATGCAGATTACAAAATATAATGTTAAAGGAAAAAATATTTTCACCAGTAAAACAAAATAAAATATCTGTATGTTTTGATTAGCAACCTGGGAAATCTCAGGGATCTGCAGGAATGCTTTCAAATGTTACAAGCACATATAGCCTTGAAGTATTTTAAATATGTACCTGGTTATTCATAGTGCCGCTTTTAATACTGTATTACTTCCATTGCAACCATAAGAAATGTATCATCATTTATGAAATAATGGTGCAGCTCTTGCCAGTGGTTCTGGTTGTGATGAAACCTAGGTTATCCTGGAGCTCTCAGACGTTGTTCAGCTGAGATTGATCCTGTGGGTGTGAGAGTCGGGATTCACTTTCATGCTGGGCAGAGAGTATCATTGGATTGTGTCAGCATGAGGGAGAGTGCCCCTGTTTGCATTGCAGTTTTTTATTATTTCTTATGTCATTCAATCACGAATCTAACAGGAAACACCATGATGTAATCACCTGGCTCTGTAGCCTGGCAACGCTTGGGGCAGTATTGGTTTCTGTGCATCCTTTGTTCATTTCCTACTTCAGAAACTTTTTTTTTGAGAATGAGAAAATCCAAACTACATTTATCATTAAGCCTCACATTCACTAATACGCCTGAAATGCACCTTCCTTTAACTACTAACAAAAGCACACCTCAAGTTTACACCCCTGACTTTAACACCCATTGTTATTTAGAAATGACCCAGATTCAACTTGCATCATCTTACTGGTCACCTTATTTTTTAAATATCAGGGCAGTTTACAGCAGGGCTTTTGTCTGGCCATGCTAGCAAATCACATTTACATTTGAGTCATAGGTATCACACTGGGTGTAGATTTGAGGTGTGTATCCAGCAGAGCCAATGACTGCTGTCAGAAAGAGTAACCTTGGTAACAGCCCCGCCCTGTTTATTGTACCCCAGGAACGGATGCCAGTGCAGTGATCAACTGTCTACACATCCTCTCACGATCATTGGATGCGAGGTAATGCATACTCTGCTGCTGAGACTTAAAGTGTGTGTGTTTGTGCGTGTGGTTTTTAAAATGGTAGCAGTTATGCAATAACTCATCATGTTATGTGATGCAACTGCCAAAATAATTTTATCATTGAAGAATTATAACATGGATCCCATTCTCCCTTTAACAAAATCATTGTAGTAATTGCATCTTTCTCAAAATGTATTTTTGTACTTTTAAGATTACATGAGAAGTGTTTGATATCTAACGTGATTTTTTCCATATCATGTACATACATGTAGACACACAATCATAGAATACTAGACTACACATTTTATTTATTTTTACAAATTTACAAATGTATTTTTACATGGACCATGCAAATTAATCAACATTATTGTAAATGTGTCAGTATTAGCAAACTGCAGTCCCTGGGCATGAGAGAAGGAGACATTTATGCAATAAAAATCAAGTCAAGTTACTGTGTCTTAGTGTTAATTATTCTCTTCCCTCTCTCTTCCTCTGTCCTGCTCTCTCTTATTCTCTCTCAGGACGGTGATGAAGTCAGGGCCGGAGATTGTCAAAGCAGGGCTGCGGTCTTTCTTTGAGAGCGCTGCAGACGACATTGAGAAAATGGTGGAAAACCTCAAACTTGGAAAGGTGTCCAGCCGGAACCAGGTCTGTTACTCATCCTCTGTGTTCTGACCAAGGCGCCAAAACTGAGGTTCGTTGTTGAAGCTCGCTTATTGGCCAGTCTGTTTTTCAATGGAAGTCAATGTTACCAAATGCGGCCAAAATACAAAGTCAATACATTTTTTCCACAAGAACATGTAGTCGCAATAGGTGCTTTTTCTTCATCTAATATTCTCCTCATGTGCCGATTTGTTAAGCTATTGTGTCGTTTGGACAACACGTTTAATATTTTTTGTACCAATCCAGGACAGTTTGTGGCACTTCCAAGTTACTGCACGTCACTAGTATCTCACGTGCTTAGTGGACGAACCAGATCGGGCCCGGACTTAATGACCATATAAAGGTCCCCGTGCTCTCTACTGCGCAGTCTCTGGCTCTACCGATTCACATCGGAAAACGATGCAAGAGTCTATGATACGGCTGCATCGATTCAAAAACCCTGATCCGATTTTGAGGGAAATTTGGCAAAGATTGATAGTCTTCACAAACCGATACAGTCATAAATTACCTGTAGGAGTATAAAGCTGTGTGGCCTCCTGCTATCCCTGGCTGGTCTAGGAAGACTGCCGGAAGCCATTACCTGCCCCACTTCGGGATCTTTCAGTCACTTTTATGATGATATTATGGCATTGTATGGACCAAACTTTGACATATACAATATGTGATACACAGTCCATTATATACTCACCACAGCGTTTAAATCTAATTTGAATTGTATAATTAACGGAGTTTGAGAAACATAACTACACTACCCAGAATCTCCGGTCGTACATTGCCGGCTCCCGCTTTTGCTAGCTAATGCAGTAGCTACCGGGCAGCCGCTCTGCTAGCGAAAATGGCTCGATCTGCTCTTGTAACTTATTATGGAAATAGCTACCGGCCAATGAAGTAGCTACCAGCCACTCTGCTAGCGAAAATGGCTATCACTTTGTCTTACTATTATCAGTCTGGCCATGTCGAAAGCATCAGCTTTATGGCTTTCACTCCAGCAGTGGTGGTGAGCAAGTGAGTAGTCGTTTTGGTTGTTTTTTTGAAAACGTATTTGTTGTTTATTTGTTGGACATAATTTCAAACTACCAATTTTATAAATTATTTTAAAATGTGACAATCAGTGCGTCGCGGTGGTGCAGCGGGCTAAGGCGCAGACTTTGTGCGGTTGTGCCCTGAGGCCGGTGCCCTGTGGGAGCGGCAATTGGTCGGCTGTTCCCAGGTGGGGGGAGGGGCTCGGAGAGAATCGCTGCACACAAAACGGCCCTGGGCAAGTTGGAATCATGGTCAGGAGCTCGAGGAGTCACGCCCTGTAGAGGACGTGGTGCCCTCCTTCCAGTGGCGCCCCAAAAAAGTTTCCATCGGGGTGGCCAGATGGAGCCACTGAAAATCTTGGGGTGGCACACCAAAACCAAAAGCCATAACTGAATTTCAGGAATTCTATTATGTTGTTGTAGTATATAGGCTAGTTGAAAACTATGTCACTATGTGAGTTAAGGAATCGCATACTGATATAGGCTACTTTGGTTTCTTATTTTACAGTTAATGTTACTAATTATCTGATGTGCACAGACTAATACCGATACAGTTAACAATCCTGTTTTAATGTGTTATGTATCTGTATATACATAGGCGATTCATTGTTCTTCATATAGGCTAGTAGTTGTCTTTTTCCTTAAAAAGACAAATATACAGCTTTAATTTGAAGGAGTAGCTACATTGATTGTAAGGAACAAAACATTTACTGGGAACAAGCCTACTAGAGTTTAAAAACACCACACAGAGGCCTCCAATTCTTTTCAATACAGCTGTATTTGGCTGTTGCTGTGTCTTTTTGTAAACAAAAATATTATATTATATATTGTAGGGGTTCTCTATGCCAGAGACACGGAGGAAATATTGGAGGTCCAGGTGCGACAGATAAGGAATCTTAAAGTGTTCAACGAACACCACTAAAACGGACAATAATCCATAGTGGAGAGGGAAAATAAGGAAAACACAAATAACCTCGCGATAAAAGGTGAGGAGCTCGATATCCGAGCAAAACAAAATAAGTAAGCAGTTATCTAACTCCCGTTTGTGGAGCAAACAAACAGAAAGAAAAGAGGAAACTCAAAAGACCCCTAAGACTTAGGGTGAGAGCACTCGTAGGTATGAGTATAAAACAAAGAAACGAAAACCCTAAGCTCTGAGATAAGAGCGAAAAAGATCACTTTGCTTTTTCTAAATTGTACTGCTAACAAGTCCCGCGTTGAGAAGCAAAGCGGTCGATAGCAGCACAACTTCCTATACCTTTTTACCGGCTCGAATGTTACGTGAAATAACATGGAAGCGTCGAGAAAGGGAGAAAGCGGGGTATAAGTAGTGAGCGGAAATGCAGGAGAGGTGAACTCACTAATTACAGAGACGAAAGCAAAAACCCGTAGCGGAACACAGGAATACAAAACGTGGAGATAAGGAAAGAAAAGCATGATCCAAGACAATATATGTCCAAAAATGAAAAACAAAACAAAAAAGCATAATCATGGACAACAATATACATTTTATTATAGCCTACTCACAACCTACTCGTATCCCTGCTTTATTATACTACATTCTTCTCAGCCCGTTTCGTCCACAGTTATCATAGGCTAGGCTATATGTAGCCTACGGTTTTTATTTTGTTTTTTTTAAAGGGTTTCCGCATTGTTATGGTTTTGAAAGCTTCGCACTATGATGGCTATGATGCAGCTTTGACTAAAACGGGTATGCAGTAACAGCATAGCCTTTTTCTTTTATTTCTTTTTTAATTTTTAATTTAAAAAGGGCATTTCCCTATATAATTGCTGACTTGTGGCGAAAGTACTGTCATGGTAATAGATTTACTTTAACATCTGTCCGAGAATGTAAACAAGTTGTCCATTTTCACTGTAAGAAGAAATTTTATGACAAAGTTACCTCTATTTCGCTAGCTTAGCCTACTTGAACAGTTACAACCTGCATGAGAAGAGTAGCCTACCCATTGAAAGCTGATTGCTTTTTCTTTGTCTCACCATTTGTTTGGAATCTACACACATGAAAAATTATCGATCTTTGGATGCCCACAACTTTTTTGTTAGTGGATGATAATATTTTGCACTTGCAAATATAATACTGTAGCGTTATAGCACTCTACTTTATCCACATTCCACTACAAACCATTTGCATATGGTCAAAATGTTTTAGAGTTTCTTACAGCAATATTAGTTAGCCGTGAATTGACAATTGGATAACTTATTTGACTTAGGCTACCTGTGAAACAATGCCTGCTGCACACATAAGCATGTGGAGTTTCAGGGTCCCATATTTTCACCTTTCTTCCCGCCGACGCCTCACGTCTTATTGCTTGGATCCACTTTTCTCATCTTATGGGCTCCGTTTTGCGGTTCGGAATCTTATAAAACCGCAATTCTGGGTTTTTTGCCTTGTTTGTAGTGCATCCCACCAAACAACAAATTTTAGGTATTTTTATGCTGTTGGCTAACGGTTCGAAATGACAAGAAGGCACCAGCACGTCAAGTCAATGAAGGGTGAGAGCGGAATGTAGGCGGGGCCTATTTGCGCTCAGTCTCCTGGCAATGCACTGTGCAGCAGCAGCGTAGTGACGGACGGTCATAAGCGGCTGGCCGGCAATGCATTTGTTATTTTCTTTCACATGCATGAACTATTATGAAAAATATAATTATTGATTTAAATGAATAGTACCTAATGTAAAATATCAGATAGCAGCATATTATGCATATGCGACTCGCGAGGGGGGGGCAGCGATTGTATCAGGGTGGCCATGGCCCCCCTGGCCACCCCTTGGCGGCGCCACTGCCTCCTTCCTACTACCAGCTGACAGGATTGTATAGCGGTGATTCTCTAGCGGTTGCTACATGGGGGGAATTGAATTAGAATAGGGGTTCAATTGGCTACCAATTGGGAGAAAATGGGAAAAATCTGAAACAAAATATATATATTTTAAATGTGACAATCCATCTCTTGGGTGTTTTGAATGGGTTTTGAAGCTGCCTGAATATAGAAAAAAAATGTTTTCAGTCCATTGACTCCCATTGTATTTTTTCCTAAAAGTGGCACCAGACGTTTGGGCGGGACTACAGAGCTCGATAAAGGGAACCAGACCATCTCATGTGTATTTAAGCCCCTCACACTTCTGCCTGTCCTATCACCGGCTGTGTTCCATTATGCATACTTGCACTCTAGTCAGTGCGCATAGCGCCATTTTGTTTGTCATTGGTGCTTTCCAAACCGCAAGTATGCAAAAATCAAGTATATTCTAAAATCCCCGGATATGGACTTCCGTACTTGACAAGACCCAGAATTTCAAGTGTGCATCGATGGACACTTGTACAGGTTTTTATTTCCCAGAAATCATTGCGCTAACCATAGACTGTAGAAAAATAGTGTAACACGGCATGTAACCAAAACTGTCTTAGAGAGACAGCTTCGCTCAGTTAAAGTGTAAAACACCGTGACCAAAATTGCTGCGGTAGCCTAACTATATGCTACAGGTGTGCCGTTTTTCGACTCCCCTGCAGATGAATGCCCTGCGCTTTTCTTTTGCTTAATTATAATAATAATTATACATTTATTTGTATAGCACTTTTCACACAAAGCATGCAGCTGAAAGTGCTTTTACATTCCATCACAGAATAAAAAATAAAAATGATCATAAAATAGATAAAAATAAAATTTCTACAGTTAAAATGTAAATGATAATACTGTGGATTGTGGTACGAGCTATGAACCATGAATTGTAGATAGTTCTTTTGATTGTGGTCGACCATAATGTAAAGAGTAACGATGTTGAACACATATTTAGCACTGGCAAGCAGAGGGTGGGATATCTTTCAAGTGTCACAAAGCAAAGCGCAAGGTCTGACACTCGACAAAATTAGCCTAAGGTGTCTTAATCACATCTCTTAATAATATGCTATTATTTAATATCATACTATGCTGTCACTTCTTTTATGGTCCACCTCAATCAATAAGAATATTAGCCTACAATTCATAGGTCATAGCTATGTTGAGTATGCTCGTACCACAAGCCACAGTATTAGCCTTTTTTTTTTTATTTAATTGGAGAAATTAAGCAAAAGTGAAGCGTATGCCCTTCATAGCATGTCGCGTAGATTGACAAGTGCGTTTATGTGAAGGGGGTTCTGCAGGGGAGTCGAAAAACAGAATTACACCGGCTCCATAGTTAAATAAGCATACATTTTTCCGGAAACTGTACCGTTAACCGAAGCCTAGCTTGTGACAGTTACTGACAGTATGATCTAAGCAATATCAGTATCATATGTCTGCATTATATTTAAGGCATCTTGCTATTCCGTTTTACTGCTGGTATGAGATGATCTGGCCCGATTCCACCACTGCTTAGGTCGGGCTGTCCGTAACTGAGATAAAACGATTGCCTCATATGGTTCACACACAAAGTAGCTATCACCATGGCAGTAATGTCTTAAACAATGAAAACGCAAAATCTGGCAAAACAATATTTATTGTAAATAATGCCATGTAGTTAATTTGTAGTTAATTTAAAATGCTTAGGCCTAATGGTTCTAACTGTACCGTAGCTAGGTTATCGAGTAGGTAATTTGTGAAGGTGATTCTATTGTTTTTTCTGTGCAAGGTCAAAGGTAGGCTATTCTGCTGACAACGCCATCAAGTGTGTTCCAAAATTGAAGCATACTTGCGCTCTTGCATACTATCAAGTGCGTTCTAGCTAGTGTAATAGAGGCCTGTCACATAGAACCAGAACTGTCCTTACCAATGGTTACAGAGACGCGCCGCCATGTTGGAGGACCAACCCTAACAGAGACTCTTAACGTTACCACTGAACTAGTAGTGTTTGCTACTCCATGAAACGAGTTTCATGCTAACGCTACTATGATTGCTGTCCTACAATGAAGAACTTCTGCACTGCGTATTGCTGTGCGAATAAAGCTGGGAAAAGGGGAAAATGTCCTTTTACATGATAGTCTGAGTACTCACCATAGTAGCTAAGCCACCAGGCACGGTGAACGAACTAAATTTATGACCGAAAGAAGAGACTGGTGGTTGAAAGCAGTGAGTGAGCTGGATTTAGACAGCAACCAGGCTCATCACAGCAATCATTACAGCATAGGCTCAGATCATTAATGGTAAATTACGTTTTATGAATATATACATAACCAGCTGGCCTAATGTACATGGATGTGCATTATCTTAATGATAGAAAGTTGAAAGTGAATTAATCGCTAGGTTTTGCTAATGTTAGTAGCTATATTATTTGTGTGAACGACTGCTACGCCTGCGAAACATTAATGTTAACCTAATGCGATACGTCAAGCATATTGTGAACATCAAAACAGTGTTCATTTGAACTATTATTACATTGCTTGGGGTGCTACGTTGTACGATGTCTCACAAATAGATTGGATAAACTGTAAACATTAGCTACCTGTGCTGGCCAGGCAGGGTGCGAGCAATATGAGAGAATCCAGAAGAGGGCGAAAACAAAATGTAACGTTATGATATTAAGCGCCAAATAACAATGTATTTGAAAGTAATAATGAAAGGTAGCGGTAAATGTACTTTATGTGTTTAACTGTTTTAAACTCGGTTTGTAACCGAAAGGTTGCAGGTTTGATTCCCAGGTAGGACACTGCCGTTGTACCCCTGAGCAAGGTACTTCACCTGCATTGCTTCAGTATATATCCAGCTGTAAATGGATACTATGTATAAATGCAAAAATGCTGTGTAAGTCACTCTGGATAAGAGTGTCTGCTAAATGCCTGTAATGTAAATGTAATGTCTACAACTGAAGTTCCCTAAGTGAATGAAAGTGCAATACAGCCATGATTAAAAATAGCCCCCGCTGTCCCGAAATGTCCAGTGTCACCAAGCAGTCCAACACACAAACTCCACCTCCACTAATTTTCTCCATACATGCAGTGCCGCGGTCTCTGTACACCGCCGAAACTGAGAAATTGTTTTGTGATGTTGTGCACTGTATATTTTGTATATTGCTGAGCTACCTGTAAGCATTGCGCAAAGCAAATTCCGATGATGGCAATAAAGGAAAATCAAGCAACCTCCCGATTAAATGTGATAGCCTATAAGTTTGGTTTGCATAACGTTATGGAACACCGGCATTTGGTCCTCCAAGATGGTGGTTGGCCTAAAAAGTAGGCGTGTCTGGCCAAATTGTGACGTTGGTGACAGGCCTCTATTGGACGAATGTACTATCTATAATGCAAGTACTAGAACGCAAGTGTACATAATGGAACACAGCCACCTTTTTCGCATCTGCACACACGTAACTCAAAAATTATTTATCCTGCCTGTATGAAAATGCCGGACACACTTTGATGCACCAACCAGTCAGAAAAGCCAGTCTGTTTTTCGCCAGTCGCAAAAACAGTGCCGGTGTTACGGTGAATTCAGTGTCCCCTGTTTCCCCCAGCACTGCGCATGTACTGATTCCAGAGTTGTCGGGATTTTAGTTATGAACTGGACACCGTCATAGCCAACGAGCTAACGTTAACTCACAAATGTATTGTGTTGCTATTGATTTGTCAATAGTCAATACTTAACTTGGTTAAGTAGCCAAAGTTAGCTCCATTCCATGTCAAAATTCAATTTTTTATTTTTATTTTATTGTGTATGGCAGTTGACTTACCTTTTGGGCAAGAGGTTCTAGCTCCTTTAAATAAAAAGTGACTTGAAGAAACATTTTGTATTTTTTGTTTCTTACAATCAGAGTCAAAACTTGGACACTTCAACATATGGTAAATTTAACAAAATTGTACCGAAACACAGCTGAATCTCATTTAATTTTAGGTTAGTCGAGTCGTATCGAAGCAATACTGAATTGAAGCGTATTGAATTGTTACATGTTTCACTGTATCTTTTCTGTATCATATCTTAGACCATGTATCTAGATGCATATTGTATTGTCCGAGTGGGGAAGATACACACCTAGTTCTGACCCAGTTGGAGCCCCACCTGCATAAGATCATGATTTGCCAGGAGTAGCAACTGGCCAGTGGTTTATTGGCAATGCACATACCTGGATTTGTCATCCTGGTCATGCTTGTAATGTAATGTACCTGAAAGTGAGACAACCAAAAGATACAAAATATGAAATGTGAAACAAATCTCTCCCTCTCCTCCCACTCCCCCTCCCCATCGACTGCAGGTGAAGGGCGTGGCCCAGAACATAAACTACACCACCAATGCCCTGCTTCCTGTGCTCACCACCCTGTTCGACCACATTGCCCAGCACCAGTTTGGAGATGATGTCATTTGTGAGTCATTGACCAATAACAATCTGTTAGCACACACTTATGTAGTCTCGTGTAGCCATCCTTATTCCCAGTGGTGTAGATGGTAAAAGCCCTGTATAACCCTCTCTCTCGCTCTCTCGTTCACTCTCGTTGCTTTCTCTCTCTGTTGTGCAGTGGATGATCTGCAGATTTCCTGCTACCGTATCATGTGTAGCATCTACTCTCTGGGCACTGTCAAGAACCCACATGTGGAGAAGTGAGTGTGTGTCTGTGTGTGTTCGCGCTGTGTGGTACAGTATCTTCTGCGTGGTACAGTATATCTGCTGTGTGGTACAGTATTTTTGATGTGTGGTACAGTATCTCTGCTGTGTGGTATAGTAGATCTGCTGTGTGGTAAAGTATCTCTGCTGTGTGGTACAGCATATCTGCTATGTGGTAAAGTATCTCTGCTGTGTGGTACAGTATATCTGCTGTGTGGTACAATATATCTGCTGTGTGGTACAGTATCTATGCTGTGTTGTACAGTATATCTGCTGTGTGGTACAGTATTTATGCTGTGTGGTACAGTATCTCTTGTTGCTCCCGCAGGCAAAGGCCAGCCCTGGGCGAGTGTCTGGCCCATCTCGCTGCCGCGATGCCTGTTGCCTACTTGGAGCCCCTACTCAATGAGTACAACGCTTACTCCGTCTACACCACCAAGACCCCGCGGGAAAGAGCACGTGAGTACCTTTCTCTCTCCCTCCCTCCCTCCCCTTCTATCTCTCACTCCCTCTCTCCCCTTCTATCTCTCACTCCCTCTTCCCCTCTCTATCTCTCACTCCCTCTGTCAGCCCATCCCCTCCCTCTCACTTTCTTGTTAGAAAATATGTGTGTAACGTTATACGGATGAGAACAGGTCATTCAGCCCTTCCAGGCTCATCGTTGGGCCACTACCACACTTTCGGGTACCTGCCATCATGTTCTGTGATTATCTCTCACTTTCTCTTTCTGCTCCCTCTCTCTCCCCAGTCCTGGGACTCCCTAACCAAGTGCAGGAGCTGTGCCCGGACATCCCCGAGCTGGACATCCTTATGAAGGAGATCGGGGACCTGGCGGAGTCGGGCGCCCGCTACACAGAGATGCCTCACGTGATCGAGATCACTCTGCCCATGCTGTGCAACTATCTGCCCCGCTGGTGGGAGAGGGGGCTGGACAACTTCCCCGAGCAAGAGGGCGAGCTCTGCACCGACGTCACCGCCGAACAGCTCAACCAGCTGCTGGGCAGCATTATGAAGATCGTGGTCAACAACCTGGGCATCGACGAAGCCTCCTGGATGAAGAGGCTGGCCGGTGAGGGCTTAATGCAGGCTCACCACAGGCCTGTTCACTCATTCTGATATCTAACTTTGCTTTCTAAGTTAGAAATAAAATAGATAAAAAATGTATTTAAATACAGAACCTTTTTAGATCAATACACAGGTTTAGACTAGTAATGAAAATAAATACAAAAACTATTTAAGTGATTCCCATCTCTAAGGAACACAGTTTATAGTTTCTGATCTCAGCATAAACCTAAAACCCCCCAAGTTTTCTTGAACATACACGTTTTAAAACAATGCATAGGGTAACAGATAGAGAACAGATCACAGCTGAGAAAGTGCCATTTCGGGGATCGAACCCCCACCTGTGCAGGGAGAATTGCACATAGACAGATGGCCTACAAACTGCACCAAACATCTTGCCTGGCATGCATTTTTGATTTAGACATAGTTTTTGTTTTGTCAAAAATACCTGTACAGTTTAGTCTAATTTGAGTCTTACATCGGTTCTAGTTAGACAAAAATAGACCTGGTAGTTTTAGTCAACAAAAATGGTTGCTATTTTAGCCACAGTTTGCCTCATTTGATTTACATACATGTATTTTATTGATATGCTATCAGTACTTGTTTTCCATCATAATGAGCAAGTCTCATAACATAAGCCAATGAGCTTAATGGGACAGATATAAAATGGAACAGACACGTTAGTCCATTCTGAGTGCACATTCAAAGTGCCTGACCTTTGACCCTGTTACACTCTGCAGTTTTTGCCCAGCCCATCGTGAGTAGAGCCAAGCCTGAAATGCTAAAGTCACACTTCATCCCCACTATGGAGAAGCTGAAGAAGCGCTCTGGTAAGGTGGTGGCTGAGGAGGACCAGCTGCGGCTGGAGGGGAAGTCTGAGGCAGATAACGAGGACGGAACCATCCGCGAGGAGTTTGCTGTGCTCTGCAGGGACCTTTACGCCCTCTACCCTCTGTTCATCCGCTATGTGGACAACAACAGGTACAGCCTCCTCTTCACATGCATTACAATAAGCTACACACTTCCTGTGTGTCACTAAGGGCTAGGCTTGTCACTGTTATTATTTTGACACCGGTGTTGCTTCACTCCACAACACTGGTGATACTGGTATTACCGACCTTCATGTGTGGTGCTTTGATACTTTGCTCAGTGTGTAACTGCAGTTTGGTAATCCTGGTGGACTGCCCCCGAAAAGCAAGTTGCGAGCAAATTTGCAGACGTTTTGAAACTTCAAGCACTTGTTACTATTGCTACAGTTGTGCATGTTATTTCAGTAATTTTTTTAAAAACGGCTTCTTTTTTTCTGCCTCTTTTTTCAGTTTTTTGTGATTTTCAAAACTTTGCTGCGCCTGCTCCCTGATTTAGTTTTTCCCTCACAAACATCCAGCCTTACTCATGAGACAGGGCTCAAGTTTAATACTCAAATTTGAATAATTCACAAAATAATTCACTACAAGAAACCAAAATACTTAATGTATGGATGTCTCGGTGGCGTAGCCTGTAGAGCACCGTCAACATGCTCTTTGCTAGCCGCGATGTCGGCGGTTCAAATCCAGGCAAGTGACCTTTGTCGCTTGTCTCTCCCTCTCTCTTGCTCACATTCTTCCTGTCGCTCTACACTGTACTGTCCGATAAAGCAGAAAAAAGCCCTAAAAAAGTTAATAAAATAAATGCAATGCAAATTATCTTTGGTAATAAATAGCCTAAATTAAATTTCCCTGATGCAGGCCTAGCAAAAATGGCCTAAATAAAGTGATGTCAGCATTGCAAAAACATTGCAATAATAATCTAATACAATCTCATTTACAACTCTGCTGGGCAACTGCCTGCATGACCAAAGACCTACATGCTACATCAGTGCTCAGCGCAGTTTTCTTTAGCAGCACCAACTTGATCAGTGAGGACACGTAGGCTGTATAACGTGCTTATATTAATTTACATCCACGTTGAAGCTCTGCAACTGCACTTTTATTTATTCTTTACTTTTAAAATGATAATTATAAAATACCGGTATTGACAGTGTGGAGCGAATTACACCGTAGGCTCGTTCACTGCATGCCTACAGTTAAATCGAACACCTTGACAAGCCTACTAAGGGCAAAGGTGACTGACCTGTGTACTTTCTGTGACTGTTATTAAGGGGTGTGGTGACTGATCTGTTCATGTCCTGTTTGTGTCTATAAGGGCGAGATGGCTGACCTGTCCAGATCCTGGTGCAGAGGAACTTTTCAGGATGGTGGGAGAAGTCTTCATTTTCTGGTCCAAGTCTCATGTAAGCCTCCAGAACTGTCCTCCTCTTCCACCTCGTACCTCTCTCTTCTCCCAGACCTCACTCTCTGCCACATTGCTTCTTACCCTACTTTCTCTCTGTACATAGAACTTCAAGCGGGAGGAGCAGAACTTTGTGGTGATGAATGAGATCAACAACATGTCGTTCCTCACGGCTGACAGCAAGAGCAAGATGAGCAAGGTGGGGCAAACAGACCTCAGACTGCCGAAGACTGAAAAAAGTACAAAAGAGTAGAGAGTACAACCACAGAGACATTCGTTCCTGGGACAGCACTATTGTATAGATTGAAGATTTAACATTTATCGTTATTGGCACCCCTGGTAAAGATGAGTAAAAAGGGTTATACAAAATTCACCGTTTGGTGAATTAGCTTAATCTCACAGTGAAGAAATTAGAAAGAATCCAACTTTTAATTCAAGTAAATTTATTCTGAGAAAAAAAAATCTCTCATCAACAAATAATTATTTTTAACAAAAACACGTGAACATGCAGACTGAACACAGTGCATCACTAAGAACAAACAGTAATGTTTCATACAGGTGAAGTTCAGTGGCTTTACTGCTATTGGATAGCTATAGCTATAAAATTTTTGACTAAACTGGGGTGGGATACAGAGTTGTGGGTTTGACAGGATGACATTAGACTGGGTCAGACAGTTGAGGTAATAGGACGGCCATCTATTAGAATGTGTGGAGCAGAAAAGTTAGCTTAAAGAGGATAAAGCCTCTTTCCTTTTTGTTTTAAGAATGAGAGAGTCACAGAGCTGCTGCATTTCAGATTGTGTAGTCTCCTAACTAAGAAGACAGGAGTTTACAGGACTGAGACAGGAGGCAGAGTGAGTTTACAGGACTCAGTCAGATTGAGACAGGAGTCTGTGAGTTTACAAGATTCAGTCAGACTGAGTTTACAGTACTCAGTCAGAGTGAGACAGGACCAGAGTGAGTTTGCAGGACTCGGTCAGACTGAGACCGGAGTCAGAGTCCTGGAGGTGCAGCAGGATGAGTGTTAACGGTGTTCTCTCTCTGACTGTCCCTTTGTCCTGTGTTGGTGTGGACGCTGGGTCTCTAGGCCGGAGACGGAGAGGTTAGACCATGTTTCTGCACGAACGCTGTGCTGACCGCATGGCATCTTCTGCCAGGGGGCTTTTCATCAACATCCCTTGCACACTGGCACACACTGCCCTGCTACATCACACTGGGACATACTGTTACAATCATATACACTGACACACATTATAGGCACACAATGTTACAAACTTGCTCACACTGGCACTGATGCGACATTGTTACTCTAGTAATCACTGTCACACTGTAACATTCTCATACTATTGCATAGCACACAATCAGCACCTGTTACACTCAGTATCACACTGGAACTGATGTTACACTGTTTGTGTTGTAACACACATTACACACACAGTCCACTGTCCTGCCAGTGTGTGAGGGAGTAGTCCGGAAGCGATTGATGAAAGTGCTCCTCTGTAGAGGTGGGGTTATGGCACTGGGCCCCACGTGGGCGCTGAGGTCTGAGGACACGCCCATGGCCTGATTCCCGCCCCCTCAGTGCCAGCGCTGGGCCAGAGTCCCATCTCCCTGCTCATGGGTTTGATGAGTTTGCCTTCAGTTGATTGTCATTTGTTGGGAACCTTCGTACTTCAACTTTTCTTTCTTTTTTTTGATTGGTGTGTGGTTAGGCTTTAGCTTTTGCGGTAAACCTTCCTTCCAGAAGGGGGCGCTCTTAATCTTTTCCCTTCTCCCTGGGCCCATCATTTGGCCTTCCTCCAATTAATTGCTTCATTCAAATACCTGAAGACAGTCTCCCTGAAACCACAGAATATGTACTCCCACTCTCCCCCCTCCCTCAAATTTACCTGGCCCACGTGTGGCAGTGGGCGGGTCGTGAAAAGAGCAGAGCTTGTGCCCTCTTGAGTGATGCATTGATAATGGGGGCAGGGAATTTGAACTGAAAAATGAGCTCATCTTGTGGGTGAAAAAATATTCTCCCCTTTAAACCAATTAATCAAACATCTTCACTAACTTTTGTCCGTTTCACACCCTTCTCCTAAACCACCTTAACTCATGCCACAACCCCCCTTAAAATACTACATGGAGAATGGTTGCCTTCCCAGACTGACCCCCTTGGCACTGTCAGCACTGCTGCCTGTCTCACAGGAAAAAGGCTTCAGAGCCCTAAACAGAAGCTGCAAAGGAGCAGATTCAGGCGTGAGCGTCGTTAAAGTGGAACCTCGATTCTTCCACCCCCAGGTCCTTAAAGAGCTCGTAATCTCTCCCATGCTGTGTCACCATCAGTGGAGGCAGTGTGAGATTGAAGATAGGGTCAATGATGGGACAATGAAGATGGCCCAGGGGGACCCTCCTTACTTCCCCAAAACACTAGTGCTGTAGGAACAGGCCTCCTCTTCTCAGGTGTGGGACAGACTAGTGCATTACTGTGTGATCCTGTTATCTCCTCTCTGGGGACCTCCTCCTGCCTGCTGGGACATACACACCAACACACACGCACATACAGAACACAGCAACACATGCACATACACAGCAACACACACGCATACACACCAAAACGCATTCTCATACTGAACACACGCACGTACACACCAACACGTGCGCATACACACCAATACACATTATCATACAGAACACACGCACGTACACACCAACACGCATTCTCATACAGAACACACGCACGTGCACAACGACACACCAACACATGCACATACACACCAACATACACGCACATACACACCAACACAAGGTGGAGCCCCAAGAGCAGAGAACAGCCAGGAATGTGCACCCACACGGACAGGACAGGAGAGCGGGAGGAGACCAATAGGGCCCAATGGAGCAGACCCCCTCCATAGGACTTGTGCTTTTTTATAGAAGGTTTTGGATTTCCTGGTGTGCGCTTCTGTCTGGACTCTGCTGCACTAACAGTGAGGGCTGTTCTTTGTGTGTTAAGCTGGTGTTCAGGCCAACTACTTCAGACTCCTGCTGCTAACCCTACGGAACAAGCTAGCTTTTTTTACACATGTAAACCACAGGTGTACACTTTAGCGCACCTTGGCGCACCTTGGCACACCTGGCATACTTACCAAACATACATGTGGATAATCCCTCACAGGTAGTGCTGGTGTTTGAGTGGAGTGCTTGCTTTTCAAGCATGTTCGTTTTGTTTTCTCTCTCATGATGGAATGGCTTCTGTGTCCTCTCACAGATTGTGTTGGTTCATTGTAAGTGACCCCGCCCTTGCTGACTCCAACTATTGCCCCGCCCCATTCCCATCCATCAAACAGAATGACACATTAAACCTCCCCCCATAGAAATGCACTTTCAAAACAGTGGCCAGTGAGAGATGGAGTAAAAGTTACACGTGTTAAACAACTTCATAGTAGCGGAGCAGCCCATTCTTTACCCATTTCATCAAGAAAATATAGTATATTGGATATTGGCCTCAATATATTTTTGATTCATCTGTGTCTCATATCGAAATTACCCAACGATGGTAATATGTATTTTCTGAAAAGGTTTTTTCATATGGACAGAGTCCATAACCCTATTCTATATGGATTTGTAAGAATCTTTTGGAAATGTTCAGGTGTGAATGTTTTAGCCTAATGTGCAGGTAAGTAAAAGAGATGGTGGAAAAACCTGTCGATAACAATCTATATGCAAAATACACATTCTACATGCACACGAAAGCATTATAGACTGAAGGAATCATAAAAAGGGAGCCTTTAGGAGAGCATGCATTTCTTGGCTGCCCATTGAAATTATAGTGTGTACTGGGACTTTTGGAAGGCTCCGTTTTGTTTTTCTATGTGTTTATAAAAACAATTTGATATTTAATAGCTACGTAGAATTACAAATTTTTTTGTGGAAATACAAATTTTATTGTTCTGGTAGTTTGAATTGGTACCAATGTTGTAGCGTTAAGCTCTGTTGCATTGGTTTATTGCTGTGGCTTTGGTAGGTACATTAGTTAGGATCTGCATTTGCTTGAAAAGAACCCCCCTTTTTATGTGTGAATTGAGATGCCACCTCTGTATCCTCTCAGGCTGGTGGCTCAGATGTGGAGCGTACCAAAAAGCAGAAGCGTGGGGACCGCTACTCTGTGCAGACATCGCTCATTGTGGCTGCCCTGAAAAAGATGCTGCCCATCGGCCTCAACATGTGCTCCCCTGCTGACCAGGAGCTCATAAACATGGCCAAGATAAGATATTCCCTGGTACAGTTCCCCCTGCTTTGTGAGAGCCCACTAACCAGTTTCTTTAATTCCCTTGTTTTTTTTCTCCCTCCCATCTCTTCACTATGTCATTTTCATCTGGATTCAGTCAACATGGGTCCTTCATTACATTACAATCACTTAGCAGATCATTTTGGCTTACAAATGTCAAGCGTTTCACTGTTTTGTTTCTTCACATAGATTTGGTTAATTTTGGTAATTGCTGAATTTAACTAAAATCTAGGCTTATTTTTTGTGTTTCTTCTCTGACAGAAAGACACAGATGAGGAGGTGAGAGAGTTCCTGCAGAACAACTTGCATCTCCAGGGCAAGGTGAGTGTGGCTTTGCCTCTGAAGCAATGATGGTCTCCACTTTTATACGTGGCTCTGGAAAAGTGTTTGCTGAACAACTGTAATTCTGTAATGTTCATGAAACAAACATCAACTAAACTGCTCGCAAGCTTGATTCATATTAGGTGGCTGATAGCAGAGTATGTAGAGGTATCACAGTTAGCCTTATGCTATATTCAGGTGTACAAAGTACAGTGAATGGCAGCTGTGTTCATTTAAAATTTCCGCTTTTGATGTTTGAGACTTACATTGGTTATACCACAGCTATACTAGCATAAAGCTCTAGTTTCCAGACTAAACACCCTTTCACACCCTAGCAATGTGTTTGCTGTTGTGAATGGGTCCTTCCACATGACGTAGATTTTATGCGGGTTCAACACCATTTGGCTTCGGTATGAAAGGGGGGACATGGGCTATTTTATGTGGGTTTCAATCAAGGAACCTCATTTGTCTGTTTGTTGCTGTGCCGAGGCTCACTATATTCACCACTGAGGACAACAGAACTTCTCCTCTGTCTATGTTGGCGGTGATTTATAGCCCTCTCAGCCATAAATTACGCTCTTCTCGCAAATATGCTTGAACATGATTGCAGACCGTAATTAGCTGCATTTAGCTTTCATTAAGTGACTAAATAAAGAAAATAAATCCCATTAAGTCTCGGGTTGCCTGACCAAACAACAGATTATCCGCACCATTCACCATGTTGAATCTCCAATGTAAACAAACTTTGAAATGTCCGCTTTTAATGACGTTGAAACGCGTCAACCCTGTTCAACAGTGATGTTTATGGAAGTAAACTTGTGGACCCGGTTCTTGTGTGAATGACGATGACCCGGTACCTACCTCTGACCATAGTGCGGCGTGAATGGGTCAAACGCTGGTGGAACTCATGTTCCATATCCTGTGTCAACCCCGGGTTTTGTGTGTGAAGGGGGTATCACAGTGGTCACTTTTTGCTACATTAACTATGCTACATTATCTGTACTA
Organism: Ilyophis sp. 1 JC-2022; assembly: GCA_022702515.1. Lineage (NCBI taxonomy): Eukaryota > Metazoa > Chordata > Actinopteri > Anguilliformes > Synaphobranchidae > Ilyophis > Ilyophis sp. 1 JC-2022. Next base: position 93,245,299 of record CM040402.1, on the reverse strand, counting down.
GTGTACTGTGACTTTGTTTCTATGGCTAAGTGTGGTCACTCCTCGCTATGTTAGCTTTGCTACATTTGCTGTGGTAGCATAACTTTGCTCTGTTTTCCAGGCTATGTTTGGACACCTCTTGCTACGTTTGCTATGCTACATTAGCTATGCTAGTGGAATGCAGCTCTCTATCCTGGGTGAAGTGTGATGACTAGTCTCTCCCTGTGGCAGGTGGAGGACCCCTCCATGCGCTGGCAGATGGCTCTGTACAAGGAGACGTCTGGGAAGGTGGAGGACGCCGAGGACCCAGAGAAGGTGGTGAAGAGAGTGCAGGAGGTCTCCGCCGTGCTGTATCACATCGAAGTGGTGAGTAACCCTGCTGTGCTCTCCAAACTCCCACTTTAACTAAGCTTGTACAAAACTATCTACTTACCCTCTGCCTTTCTATGTACTCTTGCTCTCTCTCTCTTCTCCATCTCCCTCTGTATTCATTTTTTCTCTTAGACGGAGCACCCCTTCAAGTCTAAGAAGATGGTGTGGCATAAGCTCTTGTCGAAACAGCGCCGCAGGGCAGTTGTGGCCTGTTTCAGAATGACACCCTTGTACAACATTCCCAGGTAACATTACACACACACACACACACACACACACACTCTCTTCTCTATAATTGTACAGGCCAGGCAAAAAATTAAAAATTAAATAACTGTTCATTCGGAAATAAATAATAATTTGTGCTTGGAAGCCTCTCCGCGGCGCTGTTCCAAAACGTGAGTCAGCCTCTGTGTTGACATGATGTGCGTGTATTGGTATGTATGTGTGCATGTTACATTACATTACATTACATTACAGTCATTTAGCAAACGCTTTTATCCAAAGCGACGTACAGTAAGTGCATATAGAAAGGTCATCGAAGTAACTACAGAACAGATAAGAAAGCACATTCTTCCCATACAGTATCAGCTATCCCTAGTAACGAACACAGTGCAGTTCACAGTGAACTGGGTAAATCATCTCTACTACAATTCTATTCTAAATGGTATAAACTTGAGTACACAGTTCAACAAGAAGACATACCATGAGGTCCTAGATAAGTATTAGTCCAGGTGGAGCCTGAAAAGGTGTGTTTTCAGGCCACGACGGAAAGCAGGCAGGGTTGGTATTGAGCGTAGGGGAATGGGAAGTTCGTTCCACCACTGGGGAGCTAGGGTGGAAAAGCTCCGCAGTCGGGAGGAGCGAGTGCCATTGACACGGAGGGGGGGAAGTGCGAGGCGCCCTGCTGTAGATGAGCGAAGTGGTCGAGCAGGAACATAGGTCTGGATCAGGTCCTGCAGGTAGACAGGGCCTGTCCTATTAGCTGCAGTGTGGGCCAGGGTCAGAACTTTGAACCTGATCCTAGCTGCAACTGGCAGCCAGTGGAGTGACCTCAACAGGGGGGTGACATGTGAAAATTTCGGGAGGTTAAACACAAGCCGGGCAGCTGCGTTCTGGATCAGTTGAAGAGGGAGTATGGCGCAGGCTGGTAAGCTTGCGAGCAGGGAGTTGCAGTAGTCCAGGCGTGAGGTGACCATAGTCTGGACCAGAAGCTGGGTGGAGTAGGTGGTCAGGTACGGTCGAATCCTCCTGATGTTGTACAGGAGGAACCTGCAGGACCGTGCCGTCGCCCTGATGTGGTCTTTGAAGTCCAGCTGGTCGTCTAGGACCACCCCCAGGTTCTTTGCAGAGCGGGAGGCAGCCACCACGGTCCCGTCAACGGTGATGGAGAGGTCAAGTAGCGGGGAGGTTTTGTATGGCATGAAGAGGAGCTCTGTCTTGTCGAGGTTGAGCTTCAGGTGATGGGTAGTCATCCACTCAGAGATGTCGGCCAGACAAGCAGATATCCTCTCCTTCACCTGTTGGGTAGAGGGAGGGAAAGAAAGGAAGAGTTGAGTATCGTCAGCATAACTATGGTATGAGAAGCCATGTGAATTGATTACTGAACCAAGAGACTTTGTATAAATGGAGAACAGCAGAGGACCAAGTACAGATCCCTGCGGGACTCCTGTAGACAGGGGATGGGGTGCAGAAACAGAACCCTTCCAAGAGACTTGGTAGGATCTATCAGTGAGGTACGATACAAACCAGGAGAGGGCAGTCCCAGAAATGCCCATCTCAGAAAGTGTAGAGATCAGGAGTTTGTGGTTGACCGTGTCAAATGCTGCAGACAGGTCAAGTAGAATCAGGACAGAGGAGAGGGATGAGGCTCTAGCATTGGAGAGTGCCTCGGTCACGGCCAGGAGAGCAGTTTCAGTGGAATGTCCGGTTCTGAAGCCGGACTGATGGGGGTCAAGCAGGTTATTCTGGTGGAGAAAAACAGACAGTTGGTTATGTACAGCTCGTTCAAGGGTTTTGGACAGGAAGGGCAAGAGAGATACAGGACGGTAGTTCCTGACATCAGAGGGGTCCAAGCTAGGTTTTTTTTAAGAGTGGGGTTACACGGGCAGTCTTAAAAACAGCAGGAACATGGCCACAGTTTAGGGAGGTGTTGATAATAGAAGACAGATATGGAACAAGCTCAGCGGATATTGACTGGAGGACTGCCGACGGGATGGGGTCCAGCGCACAGGTGGTTGCGCGCTGGTGCGTCATGAGTTGGAGCACATCTGCCTCCTCCAGAGTCTTGAAGGACGACAGCGTGGCGATGGGTTCGGTATGGGGGATGTGGGGTGTCACCTGAGGTGTGAAGGAGTTGCGGATCATGGCCACCTTCCCCTCAAAGTGGATTAGGAAGTCATCTGCAGAGAGGGAGGAGGGTGAAGGGGGCGGAGGGGGGATAAGCAGGGAGGAGAAGGTGGAAAAGAGTTTCCGTGGATTAGACACACATGCATTAATTCTAGACTGAAAAAAATAAGCCTTAGCCGATGTAGTTGTAGCTGTGAAGGCTGCCAGCAGAGTGTGATAGGAGGCCAGGTCATCTGGGGATCTGGATTTTCTCCACTTTCTCTCAGCGGCTCGCAGCAGGGTTCTGCTGGATCTGAGAGAATCTGTCAGCCACGGGGAGGGGGGTGGTGGTCGAGCTGTTTTGGAGACATGTTGGTGTGTATGTGTGTGTGTTGGTGTGTATGAGCGGGTGTTGGTGCATGTGTGTGTGTGTGTGTGTGTGAGTGTGTTGGTGTGAGAGTGCTGTCAGTCCCTTTCTGTTACTGCAGAGTGAAATCACGAGCATATGGGATGTGAGTAATGGAGTGGAGTGGCCCGACGACGTGCTATCTTTTTTATCTTCATAGATTTTTCTACTGAATGCCTCATTTGGTTAAGGGACCACGGTGTGGTGCATGCACTGCAAAAAAAGTGTTTTAGTGATGAGACAAAAAATATTAGCTTGTTTTAATTAACTTTTTGCTTGACAAGTAAAATTATCTTACCCTACTGGCAAATTTTGAAACGAGTAAAACTATCTCACCCCACTTTTTGTCTTATTTAGCAAAAAAGTAACAGAAATAAGATTCTACAGTCTAAATATAAGATTAAAATACTTGTTAAGATTTGGTTTTTGCAGTGTGGATGAGCCTCTCGGCCTCGATTCAAATCCGGGCCATGCCAGTGCCGACTGTGGCCAGTAGCTCCACAAGGCGATGCACAATTGGAGCCTGCATTGCCCAGAGAGTTCAGTCGGACAGGGTTCCATGTTTCATCACTTTTGGGTGACCCCGACTGGCCAAAAGGGCGCTCATAAGACTGCATGCCAAAGCCGCATATGAAAGGTCCCTCCCGAATTGGCAGGGTGGTTTATGCATGGACCACGGCTGTGGTTGCAGATAGTTGGACATTCCCGATTGGGGTGGGAATTGGATATATACAGCTCTGTGTTGGGCCGCAAATAAAAAAAATACCTTAATTGATTTTTTCCCATGGTTTCTCGAAGTGCATGTAAGTTTCTGATATTTATTATATTTTTTTGTGGAACCACAATGTCACTGTATGTCTTGTTTGCACTGTCAATACAACAACCCAGCTTTACCGCGTGTCTATGATCATTGTATTGATATGGTTGACCATAACATTACATCCGTAATCCAACATAATATTATTGCATCAATTCTATTCTAATAATCAATTAGCTGGCTAGCGTTACACGGATACTGCCTCTCATAGCTAGCTAGCGAACATTAGCTATCCATGTTGTCATTGATCAGGTTGAACGAGATTGCGCGCCCTAAGATGATTTCTCCGTAATGCAACTTACAATTACTAGAAACGATAGCTAACGTGAGCATTGTGCCTCCTAAAATAGAAAAAGCGGACAACCAAATATTAGCGCTTTTCTCCTGTGTTTATGATGTGTTCATATTTCGCAAAGGTCAGAGAATTGTTAACATTAACGCACAAGGTGCATAAAACCTTGATAAAATATGTAAATATGTAATAGAGAATATATAAAATGTAACTCCATTACGCTCAAATATAAACTAGGTAATACAAATAATATTGATGAGGAACAGACATATCCTCTTCTTCTCTTAATAGTCACTTTGAACTAAACAGACACCCCTTTCTTTGTTAAACTGCACATACCTAATAAACTAGGTGCTGTTAGAGAGTGCTGTTAGATACCTAGTGTGGCATTTATGTACACGCTCAATCATGCATGAACTCTTGTATCTAGTGTACATTATGACTGAACTCTCTCTCGTCCCTACAGGCACAGAGGATCCAACATGTTCCTGAATGGTTATAAACGCAACTGGATAATGACGGAGGGATACTCATTTGAAGACAGAATGATTAACGACTTGTCTGTGAGTACTCTGACAGCGTCCTGAGCTGCATTTTCTGTGATAAATATGCTCCACACACACACACACACACACACACACGCACACGCGCGCGCACACGCACACACAGTGTTTTTTCTTTCCATTTTCTTTTTTACATGATCGCTCTACAGCACAAAACATTACTTAAATGAGGTTCCCCCCATTTAACCTTTAGAAAACGATGGAGGAAGAGGAAGAGGAGGAAGAAGAGACAGAATCAAAGCCAGATCCCCTTCACCAGCTCATCCTTCACTTCAGCCGCACGGCTCTCACTGAAAAGAGGTGAGCCCCCGTCACCCCCCCCCAGGAATGATCTGAGAGTGCTCAAACGCAACACCCTTTACACAGAAAAAAGACAGTTTTCCAAAAATGTGTCATTTTGTTGCCTGAATTTAGATCCACATTGTTGTTTCGCTTTTTAGAGACTTGAGGTCAGATCATGTGTTGCATAAAATCAACACGGATAACTTACATTTTTTAACCTTCTTGACACTGGTAAAAGTCCCGTATAATGCTAACATTTTAAAATAAATTCCTATAAGCTTTTGTTGGTAGAATGTTTCATAGGTATTTCTGAGGGATCTGCAGGAGTGTTTTTACTTTGAAAAATTTGATCAGCATCTATTATTTCAGATACATATTAGACAGGGCCTTGTGAGAACAATGGTTCCCTGTCTGTACACTGCACACTGCATAACCAAAGCTACAGCTCTGATGCTTTGAACAGTGTTCAGTGTTTCAAATGGTGCAAATGTACAGGAAGTAATTTGGTATTGGCTACGAAGAAACGTCTCTGTCTTTTCATGTTCACACTTAATCTCATCTCACCTCTCTTTTCTGCCTTGCAGTAAACTTGACGAAGATTATTTATACATGGCATATGCCGATATTATGGCAAAGGTGAGTTTTTAAAGTATGCCCTTATTTTTCATCGTTCCATAGTGTGTTATCAGTTGAGGGTCTGTCGCTGATGACTGATGTGTGTCTCTGTCTGTGTCTGTTTCTCAGAGCTGCCACATTGGTGAGGAAGACGAAGGGGGAGAGGAGATGTCCTTTGAGGTGCGACAGACAGAGATGGTATGGGGGGGCCTGGGGCAGGGGACAGGGGAAACACCGGAGATGCTGCTTTCGACACACTGCGTGACTCACACACACTCAGCACTGCACCCCCCCCCCCCCCTCCCCTATCTTACAGTCTTACACCGCCCCGCCCCGCAGATTCTTGGTTAACCTCGCCTGGCTCAGACCCTGTGTGTATTGTTCAACAGTTTGCATAAGGCCTCTTGTCCCTTGTCCTGGCCTCTCATACTCACTCACTCACCCACTGGTTGGTTTGTGTCTCCCTTTCTGTGTGTGCCCGTCAAAACCCTCCTCACTCATGGCTTCACTGTCCCTGCTTTCCACTCTCACTGTCTTAAACTGGACCTTATTAACCACCCTCCTTTTCTGCACTCACCAAAGACTACAGTAAAAACCTGCCCAGTCTACCCGATTCCCACTCTCACTGTCTTAAACTGGACCTTATTAACCACCCTCCTTCTCTGCACTCACCAAAGACTACAGTAAAAGCCTGCCCAGTCTACCTGATTCCCACTCACACGCCCAAGTAAACGCACATACACGTGTCACGTAAGTCCTTTTTTTCTTTAGAGGTTCTCCAGCAGCTAGGCTTACTGGGAGGGTGGGGTGGAAAGGGGTACAAATAAGGGGGTGGGGGAAGTGAGAAGGTTTGTTTAGAATTCTGGGGTGGTGGGTGCCATTCAGGGTATGAAATTAACGTTTTCACCAACTGGCCAGAGTGGTTTGTGGATTCTAAAAATCACCAGCCATTTTCAACATTTTACCAGCCACATTCCCTTTTACAATATAACACAACCTGGTTGGTTACCAGCCAAAGTGGCTGCTAGAGTAAGATTTTTGTGCAGCCAAAGTCAAAATTTTACCAGCATTTGGCTGGTAGCTGGTGTTAATTCCACACCCTGGTGCCATTTCAGCATGCATTGTGGGTACTTTTTGGTGATTTTATATGTTGTCTCTTTTGTTAACAGGCTGAAACACATTTCATAACACATATACTATTATAAATAGAAAAATAATAGTTTTTCTGTAGGAGGCTGTTGGTACTGAAACTTCATATACAGGGTCTTATGGTATTATATTATATAGCTGTTGATATATATGGTATTATATTCATAGAAAATTCCTTCTGTATTGCAGACCCTACTGCACTCAAAAATATGACTTTTTGGATTTACTAAAATAATTGTTGCAACTGGTTGCGTGGAATCTTTTTTGTACGTACGCAATAATGTTAAGATGGTATACAGTACTTGCTAATGTAAAGTACATTCAAGTATAAACAGATTGCGTGCAACCAGTCGCTAAAAAGTATATTTCTGTATGTGAAACTCAACTTTAAGTATGTTCAGCTAATTTGATTTCAGTAGGATAAAAATGTACATGAGTTAATTTAATTTAAACCATTTAAGTGCAAACAGATTCATTCATAAGTGTTATTCAGGTCAAATAATATCAGGTCAAATAATATTGAATATAGACCAGGCAGCAGATCAATAGTAGTAGAAGAGTAGTTCTGGTAGTTTTGTTTATTCAGGGTGACCAATAATCAAATGCATAAAACAACCATAGACACATGTTGAATTTTGTGAACTTAAAACATTTCAGGGCAAGATTGCAATAACTTTGGAGAAACAAACTTTTGTAACGTCCGTGCTTTGTCCCATGTTACAATTTGTTTCTCATATGTTGTTTGAGAACATATGGCGTCATTAAATTCATTTTTACGAGAAATATACCCATAAAAATTTTTTTTTGTGTAAAGTTAAAAACTTAGAAATTGCTCTCGATTTAATTCATTTTGGTGTTGAGTAGCATCAAACCAGCCAGGACTGGTTTGATGCCAATCTTTCAGAGGCAGCCAGGCTGTTTGCTGTAGTCGAGCTAGAATAACCTTATTCTATCTAACCTTATTCTCACATTATCCATGACTAATACACACAGGTGGGAACAGTGGGTGAATGAGAGTGTGTGTGAGTGTGAGAGACGGTAGTTTGAACGACTGAGCAAGTGCGTGTGTGTGTATGTGACTGTAGAGTGAGTGAATGAGGAAGCAAGAGGGTGTGTATGTGTGCATTTGTGTATGACTGTATTGTGTGTGCTTGTTTGTGTTTGCATTTGTGTATGATTGTGGCATATGTCTGTAGTGTGTGTGTGTGTATATATGACTGTAGAGTGTGTGTGTGTGTGTGTGTGTGTGTGTGTGTGCGCAGTGAGTCTAGGGGACAGTGTGAGCAGTGAGACTCTTGACGGCCCTGTCTCTCGCTCTCAGGATAAGGAAATGGAGAAGCAGAAGCTCCTGTACCAACAGTCCAGGCTGCACAACCGCGGAGCAGCAGAGATGGTGCTTCAGATGATCAGTGCCTGCAAAGGTATCCACAGCGCCTCCTGTAGCCCATTTTGTGCATTGCACTATAGGTAACACTGCCAGTACACACCATCACACAGTACATCATCCAAAATGCTGCCTGCGGCGTAACATCATGCACAGTACTGCCAGTGCACATGACATCACGCGCAGTACTGCCAGTGCACATGACATCACGCGCAGTACTGACAGTGCACATGACATCACGCGCAGTACTGCCAGTGCACATGACATCACACGCAGTACTGCCAGTGCATATGACATCACATGACATCACACAAAACGCCACCACCGCTCTGTTCAGGGGGGCAGAGTCTTGTTTTCACGGTCACGCCCACTCTTTTTGTACCTGTCCCAGGTGAGCCTGGCGCCATGGTGACCTCCACCCTCAAGCTAGGCATCTCCATCCTGAATGGAGGAAACTGCGACGTGCAGCAGGTATGGCGTTACGGGCCCTGGTGATCTGCGCAGAGACCCCACGCTGATGCGTTGGCGGTGTATGGATGTGTAAAAGCTCTTCCCTTTTCCCCGCAGAGAATGCTGGACTATCTGAAGGATAAAAAGGATGTGGGATTCTTCCTGAGTGCGCAGGCGCTAATGCAGACCTGCAGGTCTGCTTCTCCCTTCTCTTACATGCATTTTATTGGCGTGTGTGTGCGTGTGTGTGTGTGTGTGTATGTGCGTGTCTGCGCGCGTGTGTGTGTACACTTGTGTGTGTGCGTGTGTATGTGCGTCTGTGTGTACGTGTGTGACCTTGGGGCCTTGGGGTGCGTGTGTGTGTGTGTGACTGAAGGCCTTGGGGTGCGTGTGTGTGTGACTGAAGGCCTTGGGGTGCGTGCGTGTGTGTGTGACTGAAAGCCTTGGGGTGCGTGTGTGTGTGACTGAAGGCCTTGGGGTGCGTGCGTGTGTGTGACTGAAAGCCTTGGGGTGCGTGTGTGTGTGACTGAAGGCCTTGGGGTGCGTGCGTGTGTGTGACTGAAAGCCTTGGGGTGCGTGTGTGTGTGACTGAAGGCCTTGGGGTGCGTGTGTGTGTGTGTGACTGAAGGCCTTGGGGTGCGTGTGTGTGTGACTGAAGGCCTTGGGGTGCGTGTGTGTGTGACTGAAGGCCTTGGGGTGCGTGTGTGTGTGACTGAAAGCCTTGGGATCTGTGCGTGTGTGTGTGTGTATGTGCGTGTCTGCGCGTGTGTGTGTACACTTGTGCTTGTGTGTGTGCGTGTGTATGTGCGTCTGTGTGTATGTGTGTGACTTAAGGCCTTGGGGTGCGTGTGTGTGTGTGTGTGACTGAAGGCCTTGGGGTGCGTGCCTGTGTGTGTGACTGAAAGCCTTGGGATCTGTGCGTGTGTGTGTGACTGAAGGCCTTGGGGTGCGTGTGTGTGTGTGTGTGACTGAAGGCCTTGGGGTGCGTGTGTGTGTGACTGAAAGCCTTGGGATCTGTTCATGTGTGTCTGTGACTGAAGGCCTTGGGGTGCGTGTGTGTGTGTGACTGAAGACCTTGGGGTGCGCGTGTGTGTGTGACTGAAGGTTTTGGGATCCTTTCATGTGTGTGTGTGACTGAAGGCCTTGGGGTGCGCGTGTGTGTGTGTGACTGAAGACCTTGGGGTGCGCGTGTGTGTGTGACTGAAGGTTTTGGGATCCTTTCATGTGTGTGTGTGACTGAAGGCCTTGGGGTGCGCGTGTGTGTGTGACTGAAGGTTTTGGGATCCTTTCATGTGTGTGTGTAACTGAAGGCCTTGGGGTGCACGCGTATGTGTGTGTGTGTGTCTGAAGGCCTTGGGGTGCGCGTGTGTGTGTGACTGAAGGTTTTGGGATCCTTTCATGTGTGTGTGTGACTGAAGGCCTTGGGGTGCATGCGTATGTGTGTGTGTGTGTCTGAAGGCCTTGGGGTGCGTGCATGTGTGTGTGACTGAAGGCCTCGGACTGTGTGTCAGTGTGGATAATGACTGCCTCTGTTTTTCTCGGCAGCGTGCTGGACCTGAATGCCTTTGAGAGGCAGAATAAGGCCGAGGGGCTGGGAATGGTATCAGAAGAGGGAAATAGTGAGTTCACCCGCAGACTGCACTTATATCTTACATTGTGCTCTTCTTTACACCCAATCCATTCATACAGCTGGATATTTACTGAGACAGACCAGGTTAGGTACAATGGTACAATGGCAGAACTACATCTGGTAATCAAACCTAAAACCTCAGTTTCCCAACCCATTTCCCTAACCATTATATTACACTGCCACAGAGTGTAGGGCGTTAATTTGCAAATTAACATTGCATAGTACCTGTTTACATTAGGATTATCAGAACTCATAATACATTTTGAATATTTTAAATATTCACCACATCCAAGCAAAAAAGTATTTAAGGTTTGTGGATGATAACAGTATTCGGTAAAGATTTACATTAACTGCATCTTCATAAAGCATTCATTATGCAGTCATGAGCATGACAAAAGCATTACATTACAATTACATAGAGCACTATGAATGCTTTATAATGTTTTACTTCTCATCTCATGGGATAGATCTGACCTGAGGTTCACAGATCTAGGACTACTGCACACATCAAGCATTCATCGTGCTCTATGTAATTGTAATGTAATGCTTTTGCAATGCTCATGAATACATAATGAATACTTTGTGAAGATGCAGTTAATGTAAATCGTTACCCAGTATTCTATGGTTTTAAGTTTAGAACTGACACTAAAGTTGAATATGTATTTATCGTTCTGTTGTAGTTCTGTTGGAGCGAATCAGTAATTTACCTGTATTTAAACTTTGTGTTTTCAATTATAGCTGTATATATGAGCATGATACTCAATTTCCTGTTCATATATCATCTTCCTGTCTGTGGTGTAGAAGTATCAAATCTGCAGGTATATGGTCAAATCTCAGTGAGTACAATGACCTTCACTAATCTCTTGTGAAGTTTCACATGTTGGCATGGATTTACCAAATCTCACTGTCACCAGAACCCCGGTTTGCTGCGTGCCTGATTCATTTATGGGATGTCACAGCAGGGACAGGACTCAAGAGTTGGAGCAACATGTGCATGTTCTGGATAAACTGCCATTTCCCCAGAATGCCGTCTTTTGCATTGTTTTTAGGAGCTGAGGACACACAAGATTATACATGGTGGACAGCGAACGTGGTGGTGTACATTTAACACCCTAGGGTGTTACTCGTATAAACACCCTAAGGTGTTAAATGCACACTCAAAACTTAGAAAAGAACCAATGATTGGTGCAAAACAAACACCATGACCAATCATTGGTCATGTTTTTGATTTTGCGTGCGCTTAAAAGGTTTTGCACACACTTAAGGTCTTAGTAAATAAGTCCCCAGGCAAATCCCAGCTACACCAACATTTTTGATGTGTAGCTGGGATTTGCCTGTACGCCGAATATAAAATCAGATTTGTGTAATTCATGTTCAGGTGTGAGCAAGAAGATTTTTAGTCGTGAACATTGCTGCAAACACTAATGTTAAATATAAAACTCGCCACAAACACCAGGGATGGGGTAAAAGAACAAGAAAGCAACACTGTTCAAAATAAAATTGTAAATTGTATGATAAAATCTGACAACTGGGTTGCCAGAACTTTACCGTACGCTACAAAATAGAAATAAAATTGTAAATGGCTGAAATATAAATAATTGTATTGTTTTCAGTGAAACACCGTTATATAATTAGATGTACAACCTGCTACCGCATGCTTAACATATAGTTACCGTTATATACAGCCTGCTGTATATACTGTATATCTAATTATATTATGGGGTTTCGTACCTTCGCTATTTTACAGACCTTTACTGTAAAACTCATGGACATTTTTTACAGTGAGGAAAAGCATTACTTAATATGTCTGGAAAATGTTAATAACTACATCAGGGAGATTAATAAATGCAGAGAGTAGTTGATGAATGATTGTTAATCTCACCCCCCTGCCAAAGCCTGGACTGCTTATGTTTTTAACTCACTGCCCACTCTCTCTCTCTCCCCATCACGAATATCATCCCATCCCACTCCCCTACCCCCATACCTTATTCCTTTACCTCTTTTACCGTCATCCTCCCATCACGGTTCTCAGACATGAAGCTTGAACGTGGTAAATAAAGATCTCTCTTTCTCTTTTCTTCATTCCCTGTCTTTCTGTCCCTTTCTATTAGCCTTTCACTATCTTTTTTCGTGCGTGGAGTCAACCTGCATTTCATTTCACACTCAAGGAACTATGTATGGAAGAAACACTTTTCGGTCACTCAGCAGAGTCTTGTAATAACCAGTACTGGTCTTCACAGGCCGTCACTGTCTTAAATGACTTGATATGTTACCTCAGACCACTATCTTAAATTCTTATATGTATTTTGGTAGTTCTCATTTGACTTCCAAGAACTTCCTCCATCATACAGATTACTAGCAATCAAAAACAAATGATTGTGATTGAAAAGTTGTTTTTCTTCCATGCCCCTTGAGTGTCTAACAACAGATCTACTGTAACTCCAGAACCCAAATGAAAAAAAGGAGACGGTCACCGTAAAACAGTCTGTCCTTGCTTCCCTGGTCAGTGGCCTGTAGAAGTCTGACAACAGTCAGTAACCTCCTTTTGAAACATCCTGAAATGAATTGCAGCCTTGATCGGAAATTCCCAAAAGCTCTTTTCGCCTGAAAGGGCCAATTGGTGTGATCGGAAAGTTTTTTTTTAATAATCTATATCCTAATAAATCAATTGGGCTTTTTTCTGAATTTCCTTGGCCAAAAAGAAGCAGTGATTTGGATTTGTATGAGCCATTTTTGTCAGAGCAATGATCAGTACACTCTGTGTGGCACAGCTGCCTCTAATTTACCACACTTCTCTTCATAAAGGGCACCATCGGATGTTCTCTCATGCCGTACCTCTACTACCATTTCATCATTTTGGCTGTGAAATATAGCAGGGTAGCCTGAGGAACATGTTTAGCTGGACACACCTAACATGGGACAAATAGTCCTTATCTATGTACATTGTGCAGGATGAGACTTCCTCTGTATTTTGGTGGGACATGTTCAGTCTAACCACAAACTCTGCTTTGTCCTAATGTCTCTATAATAAATATAAGCAGGTATTATGTTTTCTTAGATTTTTATGCAAGTTTTTAATACGAGTTTGGCTGAACATATTGTATTATTGTCAAGGAAACTATGCAAGGACAAAGTGCATCGTGTTTTAATTGAATCAGGCCTTCAATAATACCTAATTATTAGCCAATAAAAAAGTGACGGAACATGTCCTGTCCATAAGTGAGCAGTGTACATGCTTGGTCCAGTCAAGGAATTAATCTCGGATGTAATATCTGAAGAGAACAGCTCCATGTGTCCTTTTATTAACAAGATTTGGAAAGGAGAGCTCTTATTTATGACCATATCACATGCTTTGCTGTATTTTATAACTTCTACTGTAGTCTTATATAGTAGTGGTTCTTATGTAGAGCTCTAGCTTCTGAGTAGGTTTGATTGGTTTTATTCTTCCATTGTTATATTTAACATACTAATCCAATATGCAATTCATGTGAATTATTTTTTATAGATTCACAAATTAATCTCAAAATTAGTTTGTAATATTTATTCTGTGTCATAGCATTTGAGCATTTTAATTGCTATGGTGTGTGACACAACACAACAATTTTGCAATTTTGAACATGTTGCTGATACACAGTATAATTAATCATTGAGTTTAAAAGGTGAATTTTAAATGTTGTTCATAACAGGTGAACTTGTTTAAAGGACAAACAACAAAAGTGGTGAACACTTTACTTGAACTATAAGTCAGAGAGCCTATACAAAATTGTAATAAACATGACATAACCTGTCATAACCAGTCATAAACAACATATAACAGCTAGTTGCATGTCATAGCACTGTCATATTTTATGCAGGAATAATTTTGTAGCAGTTATTTTGAGGTTTAATTTAATGCATATGTTATGACAGTGTGATGACATCTAAAAAATATTCAAACTGACACAGTTTCTGGTTCAAACCGGAAGCAATAAAAGCCCCATCTTTATCATGCATGTGCGGAATTTTTTGTTTATGTTGACGTTTTTTAAGAACATCTATAGTAGCATTTTTGACACTTACCGCAATATATGCTGCCACTACTTTGACAATGTCAAGATTTGTTGTGAAAGTTTATAGACACGAGCATTATGAAGTGCTTATGACATTCTCATGAAGGCATTATAAGGTAAGCATCAAATAAAGTGTTTTCTGTCTGATCAAGGGTAAAGGCATCAGCCAGTTTGACTAGATATAATTCCGGGATCATGAGAAACTGATTTCCCACACTCTATTTCTCAAACCCAAGCCTAAACACCCCCACCCACCCTTCCCCTGTGCCAGCCCCAGGTCCTACACCGCCCCACTAAAATGCCCCTGCTTTTCTCCAGCTTGGACCAATCTTCCTCCCCCCCTCTTCCTCACTTACTGGAGTTTGTAGAGTGCAGTAGATCTATCCTGCATGATTGTGTATCGATGTGTGCATTTTTCTGTGTGTGCGTTTTCAAGCAATCCTCTTTAATTGTAACTGTACCTGTGTGTCTGTCCATTTCCTTTCTGGTACTGTGAGTTCAGCATGACACAGTATAGGCCACTGTGTTTGTAAGTCCCTCTTTGTGTGTGTTACATGTTGGTGTGAAACTATGTTTCAGTGTCTCTATCTTTGTCGTGTTGTTTTTGGTGCTTGACTGTGCTCTTGTGTGGTCGTTTGTCGCTTTGTATAAATGTGTTTTTGGTGTGACAGCCAGACCACAATGTGAGAGGTGGGAGCCGTCGGACTAAAACCAAAGATTCCCACTCAACCTTTCTCTCTACTGCCCTGCTGTACCCCGTTGTTTGCCAGTCTACTTTCATAAGACAGACAGACAGACAGATATGTGCTATAGAATTCAATTTCTACTAACATACTAAGAAGGCAGCTCATGTACAGTATTTACGCCAACATGCACATGTGTGCGCAGGTGCACGTACAGATGTATGTTCCACTTTGTGTCCACTGGAGCTCTGAGCATCCAGGCTCTTCCGTGGCTAAAACACGTCCATCTTTCCACAATTCACATTCATATTATCTTTAAAAAACATGTAGTCTTAACAGTAATGTTTGTTCCCTGTCTCTCCTTTTCACTCATACGAACAGTTTCTCTCTCTCTCTCGCTTTCTTTCTCTCTCTCGCCTCCTCCCTTCACATTTTCTCCTGTTGTCTTCCTACACAGATGAGAAGGTCATGGCTGATGATGAGTTCACCTGTGACCTCTTCCGCTTCCTGCAGTTGCTCTGTGAGGGTCACAACAATGGTGAGTATTAAGTCAGCTCTGAGAATATGTGTTAGAATAAAATTAGAGTGGATCTCTGTCTGTAAGCTCTGTTCTGGAGTGCTAATGGATCTCTGTCTCTCTGTCTCTCTGTCTGCTCTCTACAGACTTTCAGAACTACCTGCGTACACAGACAGGCAGCACCACCACCATCAACATAATCATCTGTACTGTGGACTACCTACTGCGGCTGCAGGTACGACCATCTGTTGCTTATCACACACAGCCTGTTCCTCCGTACGTCATAGTACTGTAAGGTTATGGTTAGGCTCATAGTATGGTAAGGTTATGGTCAGGTTCATAGTACTGTAAGGTTATGGTCAGGCCCATAGTACTGTAAGGTTATGGTCAGGCTCATAGTACTGTAAGGTTATTGTCATGGTCATAGTATGGTAAGGTTATGGTCAGGTTCATAGTACTGTAAGGTTATGGTCAGGCTCATAGTACTGTAAGGTTATGGTCAGGCTCATAGAACTGTAAGATTATAGGCAGACTCATAGTGCCATAAGGTTACAGTATGATCCTGACCAGTCATCTTGGCCTCCCTCTGCACAGGAGTCCATCAGTGATTTCTACTGGTATTATTCTGGGAAGGACATCATCGATGAGGCGGGCAAGAGGAACTTCTCCAAAGCCATGACGGTCGCAAAGCAGGTCTTCAACAGCTTGACAGAGTACATCCAGGTGAAGCAGATACTCTGCAGTGTGTGTGTGTGTGTGTGTGTGTGTGTGTGTGATACAACTGGGTTGGTTAATAGAGACTAAGAGAAAGGTAACTATAAAGAAGTATCAAAGTAACTATTTTTATAGTCTCTGGTATTATTATGTGTGATATATTTTGATCTCTCTCTCTCTCTCAGGGCCCATGTACAGGTAATCAGCAGTCTCTGGCTCACAGCAGACTCTGGGATGCAGTCGTGGGCTTCCTCCATGTCTTTGCTCACATGATGATGAAGTTGGCACAGGTACGAGCCCCAGTTCCACACTGCTCATTCTGTGCCTTTATGTGATGCAAACGCAGATGTGTTCATGCACACACTGCAGTTTCATTCACAGTTCAGCTTGGCTATGCTATGTGTTAACCACACACCTCACTGTGCCGCACATTCTACACACACTCATCCTGAATTTTTGCAATAGACACAATGGTCAAATCATTCACTACTTGTATTTTTACAACATTATAATGAAACAATATAAATGTATGTAATTACGTTACGTAGAGTAGTTGACAATGTTAAATCAATGTTGAATCATATAAAATATGTCTATTTTCAGTTCCTTTGTGTTTCGTTTAAGTTCTGTTGCTTATATATATATATATATATATATATGTATGTTTCAGACAGTGATGCAGAGTTGCATCAATTGTACACTGCCTGGCCAAAAAAAAAGTTGCACACTCTAATATTTCGTTGTACCGCCTTTAGCTTTGATTATGGCGCGCATTCGTCGTGGCATTGTTTCGGCAACCTTATGCAACGTCACAACATTTATTTCCATCCAGAGTTGCATAAAGTTTTGGCCGAGATCTTTTATTGACGACGGGAGAGTCAAACCACTCCGTAAAGTCTTCTCCAACACATCCCAAAGACTTTCAATGGGGTTAAGGTCAGGACTCTGGAGGCCAATTCATGTGTGAAAATGATTTATC
Organism: Ilyophis sp. 1 JC-2022; assembly: GCA_022702515.1. NCBI lineage: Eukaryota > Metazoa > Chordata > Actinopteri > Anguilliformes > Synaphobranchidae > Ilyophis > Ilyophis sp. 1 JC-2022. The sequence continues at coordinate 93,228,093 of CM040402.1, read as the reverse complement.
ATGCTCCCTGAACCACTCTTTCACAATTTGAGCTTGATGAAGCATTGTCGTCCTGGAATATGCCCATTGATGGGATAACCTGGTCATTCAGTACATGTCCACCCACTGCATACTTTTTCTGCATACTTTTATGGTTGAGATTGGGTTGGTTTTGGCTTCTTTTTTTTAAACCAAATTTAGTGTATATTAATATAGGATTTCTAGTTAGATAGAAACATTCAAACTGACAGCTTCTGGTTGAATCCAGAAGCAACACTCACAAAACAGATGTGTTAAAAACAACACATTTTGTGGTTTCCCAAGCTGCCGTTCCTCCTTTACGGAGGTTTCTCTCGCAGCTTCGGGACAGTGTCCTTGCCGTGTTTTTCCGCCGCCCAGCACTTATTGTGCTCACCTGTTTAGGTGTTCTGCCAGCTATATATATTGCCACAACACAAAACCAGGTATCGGTATAGGATGGGAGACTGTGTTCCTTTTTTGTGAACGTAACGCAGGAACTCCTTTTAGTTAGAATATAGGTGTTATTCTTAAGATTCTTTTCACCTTTTAATTTACTCTTTTCTGAGCCTTTCCTTTTTTGCATACCTGTCCTCTTTGAGGAATACCTTTGTTAAGATTTTCTCATTTTGCCTCTTTAGTTAGCTCATTGATAGTTTGATTAATTTTATTGCTGCATAATGTTGCTGAGCCTAGACCTGACCAATTGAAGCAACCCCAGATCATAACACTGCCTCCAGAGGCTTGTACAGTGGGCACTATGCATGACGGGTGCAACGGCGACTGTTTTTTTGGCCAGGCAGTGTATGTTTCAGTCATTAAGTGACTTGTGTTAAATTCATTGATGGCACTTATTCTAATGTATATACAGTCAAGCTGGAAAGTCTGAATACCCCTTTCACCTTCTCCACGTTTTATCAAACGAGCCCCAAACCATCACTCTGCGGCCAGATATGAAGTAGATGTGGATGGATCCCTTTTAGGGTTGTTTCTCCGGACTATAGGAAAATGAGTCAGGAAAAATAACCCTTGCAGTGATCCATCCACATCTACTCCATATCTGGCAACAGAGTGATGGTTTGGGGCTCGTTCGATAGCTCAGACCCTTGATGACGTACAGCCATTTAGCCAGCCATGTGTTCCATACTGTACCAGTGTAATTTACAGCTGAATCTAGTCTCACCCCCCAATTCCCATAGAGATCCATTCAAATGCAGAGTATCGCTTGTAACAGTACCTGGAAATAAGATATCGAGAGTCTTTTGATGTTGATTGGTCACAGACTTCAGGTAGTAACAGCATGCAAAGGATATGTGACCAAATATTAAATATCAAACTTTAAAAATATGTTAAAGCAAAGGGTATGAATACTTATGTAAATGAAAAATTTCAGTTTTCGATTTTAATACATTTGCAAAAATTTCTAAAAACATGTTTTCATTTTGTCACTATGGGCTATTTTGTGTAGAATGTTGAGACAAAAAATGAACTCAATCTATTGTAGAATATGTCTGTAATGTAATAAAACGTGGAGAAGGTGAAAGGGGTATTCAGACTTTCCGGCTTGACTGTATATATATCTATATTTATTAATCTATTGAAATGATTTGGGTGTACAGTGACTTGGTTATTATATCCCTCCGAATGGTTTCTCCATTTTGCTTTATCTCTGCTTCTTTAAAGTTAGAAATGGCAATCAGCAAAATATAATATTAATGGGATTCCACACAGTTGGATGGGGGTCTTAACTGGTTTTAACAATTCACCAGTAAATTATAGTTTAATTGATTGTTTTAAATAGTTGTTTAAATTGGAAAATTATTACATATTTCAACTAGATGGAAGAAACTGTCTGAAGAAAGCTTCCAAACCTGCCAAAATAGTCCTGATGATATCTTTAATTTGATCTAGGTCTGTGATTTTTAATGTAATCTGAGCCTGAGTCTGTGCTTTTTAATGGAAAACATTTTTCAACCTTATTTTGGAATGTTCAATTAGCTTTTTTTTGTTTGTTGTGCAATCCCCACTGCTGATTCGGCAGAGTGTAGACATCCGTGGTTCTCAGGCGAAACGTGTGGTGTCACCAGCCTGCTTATTTTCACACCGCAGCCCACAGCCAAGCTCACATAGAATTGAGACGGAGGAAGACATCTTGTATGTGGCTTTGGCATGCAGTCCATGGGCACCGATCGACCAGCGAGGGTCACCACAGAGCTATGAAATGCGGACCCCAAACTGACTGAACCCTTCCATTCCCTGGGCAATGCAATCGGCAATTGCGCGTCGCCCTGTGGAGCTACAGGCCACAGTTGGCAATGGTACAGTCCGGATTCGATCCGAGACTATGGGGCTCATCCATGCACTACAGCGTGGTGCCTTAACCGAATGAGCCATCCAGCAGCCCCAAGCCTGTGGGATTTATAATGTAATCTGTTCCAGAGTCTGTGTGACTTTCCTTTGGCAGCATTTGGGTTTTTTTGTCCACCCACTGCATACTGTTCTTTACAGTATCCGCCTGTCTCTGTAGCCCCTCTCTGCTTCTTCTAATGTTCTTCTAATGTTCCTCTAATGTTCCTACGCAGCCCTCTGTCTCACTTAAATGGTACACATCAGTTCCCTTAAAAATATGCATTTTTGTATTTCTCTCTAAAGACCATCTCTCCCGTTTGGTACAAGAATGGAATTTGGCTGATTGAATTTATGATCAGAGCTGCATTTGATCCTTATGTAGCAGCAAAATGTCACAGTCATGTGATCATGGACTTAACTGTGCTGTAAGTTGTGTATGGAGCATTCCTATGAAACTACCAGTTCACATTGATTTCCACTCCATCAAATATTGGCAGTTTGCTGAATTTACTGAAACATGGAACAGTTTTTCCAACAGTATCCAGATCGAAATGCTTTTCCCATTTGTGTAGACGTCCCATAAATAAAGCCAAAAATGACGGTTTTACAATGGAGCTGCTGTGTATTAACAAAGAGAACTAATTTCAGTCAAACTGTTCACTGTACTTGTAATTAAAATGCCATTCCAGAAACATGATCACACAAGCACTGCAGACATGTGAGGCTTTAGCTGAAACCCACGCTCTCTACCTTTGTCCTTTAACCAATGTTTGACCTGTCAGACTCAAAAGCGGACATCTCCCTACCCACACTTATTTATGCACAGCAGCTCAAGACAGAGATCGATCCAATAATGTGATTTTTTTAAATAATCCATTTCAGCATGTGTGTAAACACGGGGGAAGAGGGAGAGATTGCTGAAAATACAAAAATGATTTAAAAATGTTGTTGGTGGATAACATTTTTATTTTGATGTGTGACCCTGCCAGATGCATCCTCGAGAAGGACCTCGAAACGGAGTAAGACCCTGTGTACCTCTTTACGCTGCCATCTCATGCATAGTCCTCTGCTGCCCCCACGCATTCTTCCTCTTTCTTTTCCTCATCCTCGCTTTCTGACACTCCATTCTCTTTAGGCTCGCTTCTCGCACAGTCTCTTGGAGTGTGACTGCTTATCCTTGCATTTGCTTTCTTTAGCGTAGATAACAAAAACATTTTTTAAGATGGATCATTGAGAAATAAATAATTCTAAGAAATTACTCACATTGCAATTACACCACAATGGATGTTCAAAACATTAAGTTAAATGGAGATGAGCAAATGGATGAGGTGATCACAGTTGCATTATGGGATGCAAGAAAGATTAACTTGCACAGGAAGCGGCAGGGCTGTCAGGAACCAGGAAAAGATGACGGTAGAAGCGTTCTTCAGCCACTGCGCTGGAGCCACCATTGAAACCTCTTTTTTGATTTTACATTTGATTTGCTCATCTCATTGTCAGACTGAAAGTACATCCACAGTCTCCAGAAAACACTTTTTAAATGGTTTTGGAGGTGGACTGCCTTCATTCTGCGTTGGTTCCGATGTGACAGCTGGGCGTGGCCAAGGCTGCAGGGGTGTCGCTGGGCTTGTTTTGGCAGCTGTTGCTTACCTGATCTAGGGTGCCGTTTCCACAGCCCTGCGCCGGGAACACCAACGGCGCACTGTTGCTGCTTTGGTGAGCCATCTGATTGGTTGATGGTGCAGAGCTGAGGAAGCGAGCCACTGTTTTCCCATAAAATCATGTGTACCAGACTTGTGTGTGTGTGTGTGTGTGTGTGTGTTTGCGCATGTGTGTGTCTGAGTGATTGTGTGTGTGTGTCTGAGTGATTGCGTGTGTGAGTGTACATGTATAAGTCTGTTAGTAAGTAGGTCGAAGTAGGCAGGAGGAAGGAGAAACTGCCATGCTGCGCAGTATGGCGCCTCTCCTCTCCTCCACCTGTATGTCTCTGGCTGCAGCCACTGCTCTTGTCTAATGCTCGCAATGCATATTTTTTATTCAAATGCAAACCCAGGATAATTTCTGGAGTAGAACACACTTTGAGGTAAGGGACCAATGAGCCGGCTCTGTCCTCTCCTGCTTGTTCCTGCTGTGACCGCTCCCTAAGACCCCCAATCCCTCTCATACACACATGCACACACACACACACACACACACACACAAACATACACAACCACACACACACACGCGCGCTGCCTCCTGCAGTTACTCCCACAAGTCAGGTGTGTGAGACATTTCAGGTTTTACTGTGAGCTGTCGCCACCTTGGGGTGGGAGTGTCATCGTGCAAGCCCCTTGTAAATTCCTCTTTTGGGAATTCATGATGACAGACATTTCTCGTTGATTGACTCATCTTCACAGGCTATATTTTTCTTGGGGATCTTTAGGATGGGGGAGTTGGCAAACCCTTCCTTTTTTTTTGTTTATGGTTAAAGCAGGGATAAACTTTTTTATTCCAGTCCAGATTTGTCCTTCAAAATTCCAAATTAGAGATTTCAAACTTTATCTGCATTTATCTGTTTTTAATCTCTGTTAAACAAATGATCTATGTCTTTGCTTTTTACTTTTTAATCTGCGGGTTGAATTATCTTGGATGCACATCCTGATCATGGTTACAACAAAAATACAACAAATATTAACCGGTTTGTGTAGATCTTTCATCTGATAGCTAACAGATGTGAAAACGGATCTAACCAAATCTACTGTAATATAGTCCAAACTGATTCCAGACACAAAATGACCCAAATTATTTTTATTTACTACCTTTGAGAAATGGTAATCCATTTGATCTATTGACTTTGTGCAGGTTTCTATGCAGGACATGACAGTAAAGACTGAAGTAAGGCTGCTCTGGTAACACTTTTGTTATGTTGTGTGTTTGTGTGTACACTCTCTGTTTGTCAGGATTCCAGTCAGATCGGCCTACTGAAGGAGCTTCTTGACCTTCAAAAGGACATGGTGGTCATGCTGCTGTCTCTGTTAGAGGGTAAGAGATCTCTCTGAAAATCTCCCACTTTTTCCTCTTGTTCAGTATGCCAATACCTTTTTGTGTTTTTTTTATTTTGTATAACATACCCCAGTCCCTCTGCCTCTGGGTACATTCTGAAAATATGATTTCATGATTTACTGAATACTCACTCTGACAGTTGATGGTAAGAGAGAATGTTCTGCAATAAAGCCAAGTATTTGTGGCCCCCAGAGGGTCTTGAAAGTAGTATTTTCTGTCTATTCACAATTTTTTTTTTTTTTTAAAATATCTACGTGGGTCAGGTAATATTGTGAACGGCACCATTGCCCGTCAGATGGTGGATATGCTGGTGGAGTCATCTAGCAACGTGGAGATGATACTTAAGTTCTTCGACATGTTCCTCAAACTGAAAGACATTGTGGCTTCCGACGCCTTCCGTGACTATGTGACCGACCCGCGTGGGCTCATCTCCAAGAAGGATTTCCAGAAGGCTATGGACAGCCAGAAGCAATACTCTACATCTGAGATCCAGTTCCTGCTCTCCTGCTCTGAGGCTGATGAGAACGAGATGATCAATTTTGAAGAGTTTGCCGACCGCTTCCAGGAGCCGGCCAAGGACATTGGCTTCAACATCGCCGTGCTGCTAACCAACCTGTCGGAGCACGTCCCCCACGACACGCGGCTGCAAAACTTCCTGGAGCAGGCAGAGAGCGTGCTCAACTATTTCCGCCCCTTCCTCGGCCGCATTGAGATCATGGGCGCCAGCAGAAAGATTGAGCGCATTTACTTTGAGATCAGCGAAGCCAACCGCAATCAGTGGGAGATGCCGCAGGTGCGAGAGTCCAAGCGCCAGTTCATCTTTGATGTGGTCAACGAGGGCGCTGAGTCGGAGAAGATGGAGCTCTTTGTCAACTTTTGTGAGGACACAATCTTTGAGATGAACATTGCCTCGCAGATCTCCGAGCAGGAGGAGGAGGAGAAGGAGGATGAGGATGAGGAGGAGGGAGGAGGCGGGGAGGGAAATGAAGGGGGAGAGGGAGGGGAAGGCGACGAGGGCAACGGAGAGGAAGGCCCACCCGAGTCAAGCTCCGCCTTCGCCGACTTCCTCAACAGCCTGGTCGACTTCCTGCACATGTTCACATTCCGGAACCTGCGGCGCCAGTACCGACGCGTGAGGAAGATGACCATCCGGGAGATGGTGGTGGGCCTGGCCTCCTTCTTCTGGACCATCCTGATAGGCATCCTGCACTTCATCTACAGCGTTTGCAAGGGCTTCTTCCTTCTCATCTGGAGCACGCTGTTTGGTGGCGGCCTGGTGGAAGGTGCCAAGAAGATGACTGTTACTGAAATCCTGGCCAGCATGCCGGACCCCACGCAGGACGAGGTGCATGGGGACCTGCCACCCGAACCAAGCGCCAGGGAGGAGCAGGAGGCAGGTGGAGCAGCCGACACTATGGATGTAGGCGGGGGTGAGGAAGAGGAGGAGGACAGCAAGGAGAAGGAAGGGGGCCGGCTGCCAGGGTTTGACACCCCTGGGGGGCTCGGGGACATGGGAGAACCCACTACGGTTGAACCCCCCACTCCAGAGGGCACCCCCTTAGCCCAGAGAAAGCTGGTGAGAGGGATTTGAATTTTTTCACAGTTTTTTCTTTATTAAAGGCCCACTCAGTAATTTTGGTTTCTCAAAAAAATGCTAATCGCTTAAACAAGCAAAAAGACAAAGATATGGTATTATAGTATATAATTATTGTCCTATTAAAAATAAGATCCTCATGAAAAGCACTTCAAAAGGAAAAATAAGTATTTAAAATAAGTGACGGGCCTACATTACTTTCTTGTCTTCCGCCTTTCATTCTTTGTTTTTATTATTGGATCTTTTTTGTAGTCCATGCACAGTTTATCACCATGGGAACAAGCTTTTCACTCAACTCGTTTTTACTTTTTACTTGTCGGATAATATATAGAAAAAATTGTTAACTAACATTTTGCCAAATAAACCATGCCTTTGAAATGGTTTTGTCATATTGCATTGTGGCTGGTAACAGTAAAAAAAACTATGAGAACCATGATCCACTGAGGTACTTAGTTGCCATTCACATAACTTTTGTCGATTAACAACCAAAATTACTCAGTGGGCCTTTAATACTTGAATTATAATAAACCTGAGATAGTAACTTGATTATTGAATCATGTCAAGTAAAATCACGCATTGTTTCTTATTCATATATGTGTTATGGGCATAACTGGGTTTACAATATGATTGTACACCTTAGTTTGGTAGAAAAAGGCTGGAGTTATTTCTGACCCACCTTGATGGGATGACTGACAGATGGAAGCCTGTGAAAATGTTTATGCAATTGCCTCAGAATGGATTTGCAATTCCATTTTGCCACCTTTGTAGCTTAGTAGCGAACATATTTAATGGCAGACTGGAGGCGCTGTTTCTCTTTTTACATTTGAATTTTGCCACCTTTATAGTGCAGTATTGTCTTTGATAGTGAAATTTCAAATGCCTTGTTAGAGAGTGCAAATGTATATAAAGTAAATTTAAATGATAGTTTTGACACAATTATTGCATAATCACATGTCATGCATATCCCTGCAGTTTGGGAAATACATTTAAATTTTACAAATTGCATTATCATTTGAATAAGGCTAATCATAAAATGTACAAATCTCTGTTAAAAGGAAATTTTTCTGACAAATTTTGTATATGAGTGGGAAATTTAAAGTCAAATGTAGAATTACATTCCATTATTACATATTACATTTACATGTGAATTTTGCCTGCGATATGCTTCCATATTGTCACAGTTATTCTCTCCCCCGTTGTTTCTATGGTGTTTCAGCCTTTGTCACAAGCTGAATTCGGAATGGCTCCCTATACGGTGCACTATTTAGGGGATCGGCTATTTTGTAGGGTGTCCAAATCAAATTCGACACCCTAAATAGTTAATTCAATATCCTCCACAATGCGCCACGAAATGTAGGGTGCAAACAATGTTCACTACTTGATCTCCAGAGTGATTTTTTGTCAAGATCGCGATGGCTGAGCCTGTGCTGGTCTACAAATGTAAATATAAATGCAAGTTTCATTTTAGATGTGAAACAAATGATGTATTTTCAGTTCAGTCGGCTTTATAGCTAAAATATAAGTAAATGTAGTAGATTAAATACATTACAAAGCTTTAACTATTTTTTAATTTAACAATTATTGCTAGTTACGTTTAATGTAAAATGCTCATTAACTAGCTAGCTAGTTATCTACCTATCTACCTACAACAAGTCAAGAAAACCCTTGTTTAAGACAAAAAAAAAACACTGTTTTACCGTTTCTTGCAAGCTTGCTCACCAGGCCAGTGAGAGCTGTCACAAGCATCGTGTGTTGCTAAGTAACTTGCTCAGACTGTCGTGTCCGAAATCGTCACCTTTTTTCACCATTGAATCCCTCTCTATTTATCTATATATATTTCTTTATGTAGTGTATATAGAGGGAGTGAATGCGTGAGCCATTCCGAACACAGCCAGTTATTCTCTCCCGTTATTTCTGTGGTGTTTCAGCCTTTGTCACAGTTATTCTCTCTCATATTGTTTCTATGGTATTTTAGCTGACAGGCTCAGAGGAGGCGGCAACTGAACCTGTGCTTGTAGAGGAACCAGCCCCAGAACCAGAGAAAGCTGAGTGAGTATCGCTCTGTCACTCTTCTGGATTTTCCTCTCTCCCTCCAGAACAGTACCTTCAGACCCAAAAAGCACTTATGATTTTGTCTGTAATTGAAATGCATGTGCCTACTAGCGCACTCTGACTGGCTGAGTGAGGTCGCCATGGATATGTCAGTTGTGTCCCACTGTTGCAGACCCCTGGCCGCTGTCAGCAAATAGCTCTAGCAAGTGATGTACAGGTTAATCAGCTCAGCCAATCAGGAGTCTCGTCAATTCCTTTTTCTGCAGTGAGCAAGCAGAGTTTTCAGTAACATCAGGCCCTGTGTCTCTGTCTTTTAGCACTGAGAATGGAGAGAAGGCCGAAAAGGAGGCAGAGGAAAAGAAGGAGGAGCCGCAGGAGGAGGAGAAAGAGAAGGTGAAGACAAAGACACAGAAAGAAAAGAAGACAGTCGGTGAAGATGGTTTTGAGCTCTGGAACGAGCTGGAGGTCCAGAGGATCAAATTCATGGTGAGAGGAATGGAACGCAGTGCATCGGATGCTTTCTACCTAATATTCAATGTTTCATTTCATCAGTCTTACACAGAGCAAAAGATTGGAAATGGCAACTTAATACCCAAAATCTCAATACAAAAATGTGTTGTTTTCTTTCTTACGATTGGATTTACGTATTTATGTCCGTCTGTGTTCAGACTGAAGGTCCGATCATACTGAAGACAATTTGGACTATTCAAATGCACTTAGATTTGTCCTGAAGAACTATGGGTCATATGGAGACAAAACAGTTTAACGCAATTAGTTATTGATTATTATCATCACTTTATATCCTATACGCATCACTACACACCACATCTCAAGTAATTTAGGGTGTGTCAGTGTCATGGGAGAATACCATCAATCAACCTTTATTTATATAGCACAATTCATGGAAAAAATGCAAGTTAAAGTGCTTAACATAAAATCAAGATAAAATACAGGACATAACAAGAAAAGAATAGACACAATAAAACAAGGTAAACACAATAAAACAGAAATAGATAAATAAATACAATAATTAAGACATTGCCATTGCAGCAGTGTATTCAGATGTCTGGTTTGATTCCCGGGTGCTCTGCTTGTACCCTTTGTAAAACAAGGTACTTAACTTGATTTCCCTCAATGTTTAAAGAGACTCTTATAATAATAATCTGTGTGTGTTAAAATAATGTATGTCAGTGGTGTCTGTTAAATGAATAATGTGAGCTATGTTTTCTCTCCTTTGCAGAACTACCTGTGCCGCAACTTCTACAACCTGCGCTTCCTGGCTCTCTTCATCTCCTTCGCTCTGAACTTCATCCTGCTCTTCTACAAGGTTCCCAGAATGCATTGCACTGCCTGCTTCCTCTTACTGTGTGTCTTTTTTTCTCTCCGCCACCATGGAGAAAGTTGGTTTACATACTGTATCGTTATCAGACTTCCTTCAGATCACTGACTAATTTGTAATAATAAAAAATAAAAAAACTATTTTTACTGATAACCAAAAAAAAAATTATTATGATTCTACATTTTGGCTGTTTTTACCAGTGTCTAAAGAATTAAGGTATTTTAAATATGTATTTAACCCAGGTGTGATTATTGTAGCTCTATAGTCATACAGTCTCCCTATCTGCCCCTTTCTGTAGTCTGACTCTGTACATCTCTCTCACTGGTCCCCCCCCCCCCACACACACACAGGTGTCAGACTCCCCCCAAAGTGAGGAGGAGTTTGAGGGGTCAGCGATGTTCGAAGGCTCCGGGCTGTTCGAGGGCTCCGGGGGCGAGCCGGAAGGTTCTGGAATGGAGCACGGAGGAGAGGATGAGGAGGAGGATGAAGGTCTGGTGTACTTCTTCCTGGAGGAGAGCACTGGATACATGCAGCCAGCGCTGTCCTTCTTCTCCATTCTGCACTCCGTCATCTCCTTCCTTTGCATCATCGGATACAACTGCCTCAAGGTGTGCTTCCACTGCACATGGGCTACAGCTGGGGGTGCTATATACACAGTCAAGCCGGAAAGTCTGAACACCCCTTTCACCTTCTTCACGTTTTATTACATTACAGACATATTCTACAATAGATTGAGTTCATTTTTTGTCGCAAAATTCTACACAAAATAGCCCATAATGACAAAGTGAAAACATGTTTTTAGAAATTTTTGCAAATGTATTAAAAATCGAAAACTGAAATCTCTAATTTACATAAGTATTCATACCCTTTACTTTAACATATTTTTAAAGTATCATATTTAATATTTGGTCGCATATCCTTTGCATGCTGTTACTTCCTGAAGTCTGTGACCAATCAACATCAAAAGACTCTCGTTATCTTATTTTCAGGTACTGTTACAAGTGATACTATAACCTCTCTGCATTTGAACTGATCTCTATGAGAATTGGGGGTTGAGACTAGATTCATAGAGTTTCATTCTTTCATAATTCATTCTTTTTTCCCCATAGAGTTCTATAGGAAAATGAGTCAGGAGAAATAACCCTTGCAGTGATACATCCACATCTACTCCATATCTGGCAACAGAGTGATGGTTTGGGGCTCATTCGATAGCTCAGACCCTTGTTGACCAGTGTAATTTACAGCTGAATCTAGTCTCACCCCCCAATTCCCATAGAGATCCATTCAAATGCAGAGACGTTATAGTATCACTTGTAAGAGTACCTGGAAATAAGATATCGAGAGTCTTTTGATGTTGATGGGTCACAAACTTCAGGAAGAAACAGCATGCAAAGAATATGCAACCAAATATAAAATATGATACTTTAAAAATATGTTAAAGCAAAGAGTATGAATAATTATGTAAATTAAAGATTTCAGTTTTCGATTTTTAATACATTTGCAAAAATTTCTAAAAACATGTTTTCACTTTGTCATTATGGGCTATATTACAGAATATGTCTGTAATGTTATAAAATGTGGAGAAGGTGAAAGGGGTATTCAGACTTTCCGGCTTGACTGTATACAGACGGGTGACAAATTAAATGAAAAACTACTAGTGAGGGGGTCCGGTGGCCTGGTTATGCTGTGGGGGGCATTTTACTGGCATCGTTTGGGTCCACTTGTGGAGGGAAATCAATACAAAGGTATTCTGACTGATCACCTTTATCCTATGATGAAACATTTCTATCTTGATGGGAGTGGTCTCTTCCAGGATGACAATGCCCCCATCCACAGGGCACGAGGGGTCACTAAATGGCTTGATGAGTATGAAAATTATGTGAATAACATGCTATGGCCTTCACAGTCACCAGATCTCAACCCAATTGAACACCTATGGGAGATTTTGGACCGCCGTGTTAGACAGCGCTCTCCACCACCATCATTAAAACACCAAATGAGGGAATAACTTTTAGGAGAATGGTGTTCCATCCCTCCAGATTTCCAGAGACTAGAATCTATGCTAGACTAGAGGTAGAATCTATGCCAAGGCGCATTGAAGCTGTTCTGGCAGCACGTGGTGGCCTAACACCTTACTAAGACATTTAATGTTGGTTTTTCCTTTAATTTGTCACCCGTCTGTGTATATACAGTGCCTTCCACAATTATTGAGTAAAAAGGGTTATAAAAAATTTACTGTTTGGTGAATTAGCTTAATCTCACACTGAAAAAATTAGGAAAATCCAACCTTTAATTGAAGTAAATGTATTATGAGAAGAAATATCCCTCATCAAGAAATAATATATTTTTTTAAAACCACATGTGCCACAATTATTGGCACCCCTGCATTTATATATAGAATAAAGTAATAATTTTTTATATTTGGTCGCATATCCTTAGCATGCCATGACTTCCTGATGTCTGTGACCCAACAACATCAAAATACTCTTGATATCGTATTTTCTGGTGCTCTTACAAGCAATACTATAACGTCTCTGCCTTTGAATGAATCTCTATGGGAATTGGGGGGTGGAACTAGATTTTGCTGTAAATTACACTGGAACAGTATGGAATACATGGTTGGTAAAATGGCTGTAAGTCATCAAGGGTCTGTGGTGTCAAACGAGCCTCAAACCATCACTCTGCTGCCAGATATGCAGAAGATATGCATGGATCACTTTAAGGGTTGTTATTGCAATTGTGTTTGGAACGAAAACCAGCATACACAGGAGGTTCCAGGGACGAAGTTTGAGAACCACTGCTTTACTGTATGTAAATGATGAACCTAGATGGGCTGAATGGTCTGTTGTCATCATTATGTGTTCTTATGTTCCATATGGCCTCATTGACACATTCTTATAATTATGCATTGCAAACAGGTTCAATATTCAGAACAAAGTTTTGTATGGTTCTGTTCTTGGTTAGTAACATGCTTTAATGGAAATTTGCACGAATCTGCCAGCTGTGTTTTAACATGTTTGGTTTTCAAGCATGTGGCACTTTTTTCCTCCTCAGGTTCCCCTGGTTATCTTTAAGAGAGAGAAGGAACTTGCTCGCAAGATGGAGTTTGACGGTGTGTACGTCACTGAGCAGCCTGAGGACGATGACATCAAGGGCCAATGGGACAGACTGGTGCTCAATACACCGTAAGACTGAACACAATCTCACCTGGCTGGGAAACATTACATTACAGACAACTGTACATGGAACATTACATCACACCTGCCCAGGAAACATAAGATTACACCTGGCCAGAGAACATTACATCACGCTTGGCCTTAGTGTTATGCCGTGTTCACAACTCAACGCATCATCGGATTGATGGACACCGGAAGTCATTCATTCCTATGGAGGATGATTAGCAAACAGTTACGGATGTGCTCCCCCTAGTGAAATGGATGACAGTTCCGTTGGATTTTCTCAAACTCTGCATTGCAAATGGACCGTCGGAATTGGTGGAAGTAGAAAAAAAAAGTATTTCACTGCTTGTCACTAGGCAAGAACTTGTAAAAAAAAAAAAATTACTCCTGTTTTTATTCTCAATGGTTTTTTGTTACATTAATTTTTTTTTTAAATTATTCATACCATCCTACATTTTCCATCCTAAATATTTATATCAAGGATATTTTCATTTGATTTATTTAATGTCGTTTGAAATTTGCTTTCAAGCTGCATTTCTCGCGAAAAGGTTGCGGTATCGCCATCGCTCGTTGTGTCATATAAAGGCACGAATATCCCGACACAGCTAAGATGAGGCTTTCTTCCATAGTTTTTTCTCTGTTCTTTTTAGGTTATTTTGCTTTTTCCTTTTCTTCTTCTTATTTGTATTTTTTTCGATTTAAAGCCGCACTGGAGCACTACCGCCACCTACTGAAAATCTTCTCTACTCGTTTCCGTCAGATCAGTGATGGAGCTGCATTGCTCTGGGGGCTGGGATTGCATTGAGGTTTTATAGTACGTAAAAACAAGGGATGAGTTGTGAACACAGCGTTGCAGTATCGGCCTACATCAGTAACACCTGGGCATCTACATTACCACTAATGTGATTGTGTAATCTTCAGTTGTGTTTATTGAACGTTCAAGTGGACAATAGTTGTTAACAATAGTTATATGGTGACGCTCTTTGAGAGAAGGTTTAAACTGCCCAGTGATGAGTACATGTTGTTTGAAACACAGTAGACCAACATAGCTACAGAACTCAGCAGTCCGACATAAAAAACGGAGTACTGGAAATCCCTGATCGTGTAGAGAGCTGAAGTTTGGCTTGGTGGTGCTCGTTTGAATTTTCTGTCTTTTGCAGCTTTTGACCAAGCCAAACTTCACACTTAAAACATATTTTTTTGTTATTAATTAGAGTATTTAATTGAGTGATGTAAGTAAGGGAATTAATTTAACAAAATCATCTACCAAGATCTACTTGTGATAAATATTAGATTTTTAATGATGTGTCATTACGTCCACAGCTCTTTCCCCAACAACTACTGGGACAAGTTTGTGAAGAGAAAGGTGGGTGGCACACATAGCAGAGCTCAATTCTGTGGGACTGTGTGAAATCAGTGAGAGTGGATGTGTGAAATCAATGATAGTGTGGATGTGTGAAATCAGTAATAGTGTGTGGGTATGTGAAGTCAGTGATAGAGAGTGTGGATGTGTGATATCATTGTGTGGGCATGTGAAATGACTGATTGTGTGTGTGTGTGTGTGCAGGTGCTGGACAAGTATGGTGATATCTATGGCAGAGAGAGGATCGCTGAGCTCCTGGGAATGGATCTGGCCTCTCTGGACATCAGTGCCCAGCAACAGGAGAGCAAACCAGAGACTGATAGTTCCATGTTCACCTGGTACTAAACACACACACATGCACGCACACTCACACGCACACAAACGCACACACACAAACGCACACATATTCACAGACTCATATATGCACCGCTCAAAGGCATTCACAGAGCTGTAAGGGTTTGGGTTTGTAACGATGAACCAAACGCGACAAAACAAAAACACGGTTACAGAACAAATCACTCACGAACGTGAGGACCACAAAAGGAGTCTCAGTAGCAAAATAATAAACAACCCACTAACACGGGTGTGGCTCGTAGACACGAGCAGAAAGGTAAGAGAACAGAGACTCCCAAACAGAAATACATGAGCATAAGCTTGAAAAGGAGAAAACAAAGAATGTGGTGAGAGGTGAAAAATAAATGAAATAAAAATAAACCTCTCACTCTCAATAGAGCAGAGAGCAGAAAAGAGTAAGAAACAAAAATAACAAAAGGGACTAATCCCAAAAGAGCTTCAAGGGCAGCTAAAGCCAATCTAGTAGTGAAAATATAGATTAGCTATATTCTAACCAACCCTGACTACGTGAAGGCACGAAATGACAAAGAAGTGCCAGGAAGCGGAAGTGAGGGGCTTAACTCTTTTGTGCAGATGCATAGTGAAGGTCCCACCGGCAGGACCTTTTTGCTCAACTGAGACATTTGTTGCTCCTGCAGCCAGACTATTAGTGGAAATCACAAACTCTGTGTTTTAACTTTATTGGTAGACGATTCGTGACGATTTCTGCCCAATGCGTTGTTTGTCACTATTTTTCTCAAGTCCATATAACAAGCACCCCCCCACCCAGTCTATACCTACCCATGCGTGACATAGTGGACAATAGCATCTATGCTTTAGTTCACAAATATATTTATTCATCATATAAAATTAGAATTCCATCATAGCAACAAGATAAACCCAACAATCGCCTGATCGTATGCCAGAAAAGCCAGGAAAAGCCCTGCTCACTCAAATGCAAAATAAACATTTATTTATCTCATTCTACCATGTATTCTACTAGCAATATATGCTACTAAATATGAAATTAATATACAATCCTACCATTGGTTTTACACATCGAGATGTTTTTTTCAAAATTCAGTGGTCATTTATTGTCTGGTACAATTGGTTTGAGAAATATACACTTTATACCGCTATTACACTGTCTGAAACATCGACTCGGAATACCTCCCATGCCCTGCAAGCCTGTCTCATTCATTACAGTTAATTCTGGTTTAATTGTCGGCTCTTTTATCCAATAGCGTACATTATAACCTTAGCAACGATATATCCCATGTCTTCTGGGGTGCTTTGAATTTTCTACAGCCCAGCGTAACGGCAGTTTTCATTTTCACGGTCCCATATTACGTAAGTTCTATAAATTGTGAATTGTGTCACGTTCCGTGCGCCACACTATGCTGACAGAGCTAAATGCAATGGGCTCGTTTGCATAAAAATTTTGGCACGAAATTGGTCTCGCTGGCTAAAAATCTATGTTCGTTTTTCCACTCGAGCACTGTCTTTCCAATATGATTGATAGGCCCATTGTTATTTTCGCATTTTGAGTGCATTTCATTTCACAATGTAGTGCAATGGTTAATTTTATTTGTAATGTAGGCTTCCGATTTTCATTGAAGATAGAACATTTGGCAGCATTTTGCAGATGGTGGAATACTATTTTAATTTTGTGCATATCGTACATAATATAAGCGTATATACTTGTCACTTATGGCATGGAAAATGCTCATTCCAATTTTTTGTGTGCTGATATGTGGTAGATTAAGGTAAAGATTTTCCTTGGAGTCAATTTGATTAGGAATAGGAATATTTAAAAAAACTACAGAAAAATGCAATCCCGGGGCAAAAGTATACATACTGTAGAGTACTGTAGAGGGAAAAGTGATGTTTTATTGAGGTACAAAAGTGAATGAGTAGGCTACATATTTAGGTGTGTGTAACACTGTGATATCAATATTTTTATCTTAATCCATCAAAATAATCCATATTTGAACCCACAGATATCTACCCCCCTATACTTGTGAAAATAGTAATTCCCACTTGAACATGATGCAAAAGTGAGTTTTATGAGCCAAAACTGTTGATTTGGAGTTAAATATATCTTTTTTTTAAACTTTTTTTTAGAACAGTGCATAATTTAATCATTTGGATAGATTTGGAGACACTAATGGACAACAGGGTACACTGCCTATATTTTGTATCATAGACCTTTAGTAGTTCTACATATCATCCTCAGATTTTGCACACTTGTTGGCAAAAGTGAATGATTAGGCCACATATTTAGGTGTATGTAACACTGTGATATCAATATTTTTTATCTTAATCCATCAAAATAAGCAAATTAATATTCTTTATATTGGACAAAACCAATTTTATTCATTATACGACATGTTTTGCACAGGGGATTTGGACCCATAGATATCTACCCCCCTATACTGATGAAAATAGTCATTCCCACTTGAACATGATGCAAAAGTGAGTTTTATGACTCAAAACTGTTGATTTGTAGTTAAATATATATATATATATATATAAATATTATTTTTTTATAACAGTGCATAATTTAACCATTTGGATAGATTTGGAAACACTAATGGACAACAGGATACACTGCCTATATTTTGCATCATAGACCTTTAGTAGTTCTACATATCATCCTCAGATGTTGCACACTTGTTGACATGGAGTTTATGATCCAGGAAATGTATATATTTATATTTATATGTTTCACTTATGTAGCTCTCAGTATTTTGTAGCAAACTAAATATTTTTTTGCATTTGTGGCACTTTATTTTGACTTAAAGTATGAAAATAAACAAATCTAAGTTCATATTGTAAATGGTACACCTGTCTTGTTTTATTTAAGCCATTTACCATTTACAGTTTATGTGACGCTCACACCTGGAGTTATAAAGCCTTAAACAGAGCACCCCCTAAATCAGGGGTGGGGAACCTCATCTGCAAAAGGTCGGTGTGGCTGCGGGTTTTTGTTTTAGCCCTGCACTAAGGCACCTGATTCTACTTATCAAGGTCTTGATTGAAGACCATGTTTAGTTAATCAGTTGAATGTCTTAGCGCTGGGCTAAAACAAAAAACCCTGCACCCACACCGGCCCTTTGCGGATGAGGTTCCAGGTGAGAATTGACCAAATTTGCCATCTGCGCGAAGGGGTTAAATACCTAGCAGGTAATTGGACAGGTGAAACGAATGATAAGCGGGCTGAGGCAAAACCCTGAACCGGAACGTGGAAAAAAATCAGATAGACTGCTAACCGGAGAGAGGACGAGAACCGTAGCGAAACAGGAAAAAATAGCCACAGACCATGACACATAGCAAGTCAAAAACAAATCAAGGGTTTTTACGGAAACTGATTTAACCCTGAAGTCTCTTTACACCTGTTTTCTATTCTATTCTCTCCAGGATCACCTCCATTGACATCAAGTACCAGATCTGGAAGTTTGGGGTGATTTTCACAGACAATGTGAGTTAGGATGAGGTGTTTCACAGGTGTGACCTACCTGTGGTGAGCCTTGTGTGTCCATCCATAAAGCAGAACTCTTTAATTTTCATTCTCTCATTCCGGCGTTCTCTTTCAGACCTTCCTGTACCTGGTTTGGTACTTCGTGATGTCGCTGCTTGGCCACTACAACAACTTTTTCTATGCCACTCACCTGCTGGACATAGCCATGGGAGTTAAGACTCTGCGGACCATCCTGTCCTCAGTCACCCACAACGGCAAACAGGTGCAGCATGTTCCCCTGTGCCAGACCTGGCACTTAATGCTTCTTTGCTTCTTCGTTTAGTTAAAAATTCTCAGAGATCTGCAGCAGTGCATTCAAATCTCAGAGACGGTTAAAAAGAGTAAGTGTTTTTATTTTAGAAACATGTTTGTCCCAGATCCTTTACACAGTCGCATTTCTGTGGATCAGTGCTGGAGCTTTCACCAATGTCATCAACTGATGGGCTGGTAGCTCATCACTGTCTGATAGGCTGAGCTCTCTCTGATGGCTCATGATAGGTTGAGCTCTAGTTAACATCCCTTCTCTCTCTCTCTCTCTCTCTCTGACAGCTGATGATGACGGTGGGTCTGCTGGCTGTGGTGGTGTATTTGTACACAGTGGTGGCCTTCAACTTCTTCCGCAAGTTCTACAACATGAGCGAGGATGAGGACGAGCCAGATATGAAGTGTGATGACATGATGACGGTGAGTGTGAGAGAGGGAGAGAGAGGGAGCAAGAAAGGGGGGAAATAGGTAGAGAGAAGTGGAGAGAGAGTGAGAGACAAAGAGAGGAATATGGAATCAGATCACTTGATGTTATATCTCGCATTTCCGCTAGGAGAAGTAACTCTCGCTGAGACTCATATAAAAAGAAGAGAACAGCTTATTTCCAGAGTAAAAAAAAATGGATTCAATTGTTATAAAATGTTGACTATGGTAAAGTTTGCGCAAAAACCTCAGGCATCTCATTAGGGCATACAAACATCTGTAGGACACATATCCACTGCATTATGACACACTGCTTTTTAAACTTTGTTATTTCTTTTTGTAACTGATAACACGAGAGAAAAATAAATCCCCAATATATTGCGACCTATTTAGCAAGTGTATGTACCATCTCCTTTTGACTTTTTTCTTCTTTGGTGATTGAGGATGCACACATTCTTCAACTGTTGCCATTTACTCTAGTACTTAATAATCATACTGTACTGGAGGCTACTCAAATGGTGACAGACTAGCTTTGCTGCCCCCTTTAGGATACGAGGAGTATCACCTCTGCCCAGTCGCATAGATGCTAAATCCTACGCATTCACGATGTAAGCATGCAGTGTTGTGAACACATACATTGCGCAGACTATGTACTGAGCCTTAGTGTTAAAGCCTGGCTCCCTTCTTCATCAACTTGCACTTAAACTTGCAGTTCAATTTGTAAAACCCATACTCTAAGAGTTTGATTTGTCTCACTGCAGCAAATTCTACCACTGGTTTTGCTTCAGCAGAATGAAACAGACTTCTCCTAAGTCGCACTAGCCTGTGGAAATTGTGTCCACAGATGTCAGTGTCACAGATTATGTGTTTGCAGTGAGATGCACAGTGAGTAGGATTTCAGTAGGGAGCACCCCAGGCACAGAGGAAGAATTCAGCACTAGAGACACAACCACCTGTCTCACAGTACAGTGGAGGGACAAAACCTCAGGGGAAAATGGGGTGTTAAAGACTGTGCACAATCAAAATCGCCATTTAACTATGTATGAGGAACCCAAAAAAACACATAGTATGATGTTAATCCTGAGGTGCTATTTGATAGCGGTCGTCAGTGTCTTTACCATGTCATAATGGTAATGAAGTGCCATGTCCATTCATAACTGTGACATACCATTATGACAGCACCTACAGTTTGTGGTATAACACAACTGACATAGCAACCTGCATAGAAAACTCGCTGTGACAGGGGTGTCACAACGCTAGGGATGTTCCTAACGACTAATTTCCCTAACGTTTAAACGGAAGTTTAAACTTAGACTAGTCGACTAGTCTAAAAGTAAGAAAACACTCAGAAAACAGTCAAAATTGAATACAATTTAATCTATAAGGTTAAACATTGTCCGAAAAAATATTGCGTATATTATAAGAGCCATTTGAAACCGTTAATCACATTCTTCAATAACCAAATCGTATTTTAAATGCCGCTGAAATGTGTGGCACTTTGCGCCTTGCATTATGAACATTGCACATTACCCTACAAAACATGACAACAACTCACTAAATAAAAGTTAACAAATAACATTTATTGAAAACAATATTCAACGTAACAAAACATTTTTGTTATTATTACAACGGCATTTTCATTGGGTGAACGCGATCGCATAGCAAATACAGTAAAAAATAATAATCGGTCATTAGAAAAGCTACCAATAATAGGAACACAAAAAAATAACAATTAGGCAGACTGATCGACTTGACATTAGATTAGTTTTATTGGGCTATTCAACAACGCGATAGGCCTACTTACTCTTTCCACCTCGCTGTTTTAACTTGCAGGGCGAACAGGCTAATGCGTTTGTTTTTTTTCCTTCGTTTTTTTTATTTTTAATCCGGCGTTGTTAACATTAGTAACGGATGCTCGTTTTTTTATGAAGCAACATTTGACCAGGAAAACATGACATTTCAGTGCAAATTATGTCAATATGTAATTTAAATGTGTACATTAATAAAATAATAAGTTTAACCGACTAGTATTTCCGGTGCCGACTCGCGAGGGTAGCAACGTTTAATCGACTAGCCCAGGGGTTCCCAAACTTTTCCATGCCAAGGACCCCCAAATAGCCGTAGCCTCTGGCTGGGGCCCCCCTATTGCGAAATGGTTTTAAAAAATAAAAATACTTTTAAATTACACTGGCAAATATAAAAAAAATCTAACACACAGCTTCTTAATACACAACACAATACTTTTGACCCTATTTTGATTCCATAATCGGGCCGCTCAATTGGCAGCTCAACGTAACGCTTTGACTGACAGGAAGACGGTTAGTTATTGGCTGCGATTGAAAGAAGGGCATGGCAAAGACCTAATTTCGATATGAAAGGATTTATAACAATTTATATTTTATTTTAAACCGGCACAATAATCTTATGAATTGAATTGAAATGTATATTTTTTATAAATTTTATTTTATTGTTATAATAATTTTTTTTTTTTTTGCATTTTCCATTTTCCTCTCCCTTCCAATTGGCCCCCCTGGCGGCCCCCACTTTGAAAACCCCTGGACTAGCCAACTAAACGCGCACATCCCTACACAACGCTCATTCAACATGACATTTAAGATAACTATGTCAATTGTTGGATTCCGTCCTGGTCGTGGAACAATGGACCAGCTTTTTACTCTCGCAAGGATCCTGGTGGGGGCCTGGGAGTATGCCTATCCAGTCTACATGTGTTTTGTGGATTTGGAGAAGGCTTATGACCGGGTTCCCCGGGATCTATTGTGGGAGGTGCTGCGGGAGTATGGGGTGAGGGGGTCACTTCTCAGGGCCATCCAATCTCTGTACTCCCAAAGCGAGAGCTGTGTCCGGGTTCTCGGCAGTAAGTCGGACTCGTTCCCAGTGGGGGTTGGCCTCCGCCAGGGCTGCGCCATGTCACCTATCCTGTTTGTGATATTCATGGACAGGATCTCGAGGCGTAGTCATGGAGGGGAGGGGTTGCAGTTCGGTGGGCTAAGGATTGCATCGCTGCTCTTTGCAGATGATGTGGTCCTGATGGCATCATCGAGCTGTGACCTTCAGCACTCACTGGATCGGTTCGCAGCCGAGTGTGAAGCGGCAGGGATGAGGGTCAGCACCTCTAAATCTGAGGCCATGGTTCTCAGCAGGAAACCGATGGATTGCCTTCTCCGAGTAGGGAATGAGTCCTTACCCCAAGTGAAGGAGTTCAAGTATCTCGGGATCTTGTTCGCGAGTGAGGGGACAAATGGAGCGTGAGATGGGCCGGAGAATCGGAGCAGCGGGAGCGGTATTGCGCTCGCTTTACCGCACCGTTGTGACGAAAAGAGAGCTGAGCCAGAAGGCAAAGCTCTCGATCTACCGGTCAATCTTCGTTCCTACTCTCACCTATGGTCATGAAGGGTGGGTCATGACCGAAAGAACAAGATCGCGGATACAAGCGGCCGAAATGGGTTTCCTCAGGAGGGTGGCTGGCATCTCCCTTAGGGATAAGGTGAGAAGCTCAGTTATCCGTGAGGGACTCGGGGTCGAGCCGCTGCTCCTTTGCATAGAAAGGAGCCAGTTGAGGTGGTTCGGGCATCTTGTAAGGATGCCACCTGGTCGCCTCCCTAGGGAGGTGTTCCAGGCACGTCCTGCTGGGAGGAGACCACGGGGTAGACCGAGGACTAGGTGGAGGGATTATATCTCCACGCTAGCCTGGGAACGCCTTGGGATCCCCCAGTCAGAGTTGGTTAATGTGGCCAGGGAAAGGGAAGTTTGGGGCCCCCTGCTGGAACTGCTACCTCCGCGACCCGATTTCGGATAAGCGGGCGAAGATGGATGGATGGATGGATGTCAATTGTTAGTTGAAAGTCACCATGCCAGCTTGCCAAATAGTGATACTTTATGCAAACAAAACCTTGTCATGAGTTCATATTCTTATAAATGTAGATTTGTTAATCTTGATGGATAGGTTATGTAGCAATGTAATGACGAACGCTGCCAAATAAAGTGTTCCTAAAATGTTATTTAAAAAACTGTACGTAGTGTCTTCATAGGTAATAAAGCATACTGAACTAAGGCCATTAAACAATAGGGTCATGACGATCCTTAATGACAAACTGTTCCTGAACAAGCAAACATAAAGGGTTCTGTTTGACTGGCAAAATCTGTCATATTTGCATGAACCGTTCTGTTATTTAATTGTCACTATGTAAATCTACCATCAATGAGCATAATTCTGGTATTTTATGGAGTTCATGATGCCATGTACCCTAACAAGTTTTCCAGGGCCTTTGGAGGAAAAACAGCCCCACAACATCACAGAACCTCCACCATACTTAACAGTGGGGATCAGGTTATTTTAGGTATAGCCATCCTTCTTTTTATGCCAAACCCACCTTGAGTGTTGGTTGCTGAAAAGCTCCATTTTCGTTTCATCTGACCATAGAACACGGTTTCCAGTTGCTTTGAACTTTTTAAGTATTGCCCTAATGGTATATATGGGCATTTTCAGGCGAGTTGCTTTTTTTATAGCCATTCCCTTACTTATAAAGCTCAACACACTTTTCCCTCATTTGATTTGTGTGTTCTCTTATCTTTCCCATGTTGATGTATGAATAAGGAAATATGGCCTCTGTGTCACCTCATATTTATACCCAAATGAAACAGGAAGTCATGTATTACTGCTTGAAAGTTGCTAAACACTCTGATCAACTTTAAAAAGTAAAATATAAATTGAAAAAATGCTTCAGTTACATTTTGTTGAATCCAATTAAAGGTTGGATTTTTCTAATTTTTTCAGTGTGAGATTAAACTAATTCACCAAAAGGTGAATTTTTTATAACCCTTTTTATTCATTTTTACCAGGGGTGCCAATAATTGTGGAGGGCACTGTATGTTCCAATTGACAAGACTTTTTTAAAGAGCCTGAGTGTGGTCAGTATACAAAGGGCAGGTCTCTTCTCTGACTTTTTTATTTTTCATTGGAGCAACCACATCAAGTGTTTATGCAGAGCAGTAGCTAACCTATCTGCCAATTCAAGTGTTGACGTGGAGCTAGTTGAGGCATCACAGTCAGTATTCTGGCAGCACATCAACAACATTTGTAAAGGTAGAGGAAGTGCTAGATATGTGCTATCTAGATTCGCGTCCTCCTAAGTTTGGTTTCGGTTGCAACGTACATCTTAAAACCCAAGTTTCGCCCATCAATTTCTCAGCCGTTTAAAAACTTATCAAGCCATTTGGCAGATCAAATAATCTCACCAATATCTCGACATAAAACAAATATGGGAAAGATTTGTTAAGCCATTTTCATACAATTAAGTACATTAAAAAATTGGCATTTAGATGAAGACTTTTTTTTACAACGACCTAGCTCAAATTCTAAAACTCTAATCGCTAAAGTAGACATAGCAATATGTCGGGCGTGACATGGACTAATGCTTTTGACAGGTGACATTTCTGTTCATTGTAGTTTTTAAATAAACCGCTATAATTCTACAATACCGGAAATGAATTGTCCATTGACTTAACATTGAGGCATACATTTGCTGGCAACCGAAGGCTAACTGAATGTTCGAACTACCGTTACAGCAGTCTCGAGCATCAATACGAGATTTCTTACTCCTAACTCCTCGCTCTGTCTCTGAAGCTAGCCTGAGCCTCTCATACTGCATCACAGAAACCAGCCGTAGGCTACTAACTTTTCTGTTTTGAATTTTACGTATGGTTTAACATTTTTCTGAATCACAAGCAGTGTGTGCATATCAACTCGAGATAGCAGGGTGGATAACTTTATTTTGCCAGGTCAGTGATCACAGCAGTTCCACACAACTGTGACCAAACAGCTCCAAAGTAATTGTAGCTAACGTTAACTTAGCTAGCTAATGTTACCGTTACCGAGTGACAAAGCTAGAAGGAATACAGCTAATTACTATCTTACTTTGCTAGCGAAATAAAAACAAATTTATGTTAACTTAGCTACTAACGTTAACGTTACTTCTTTCAGACATGTCCACAATATTATCTGTAACAAGCTACAAGCGCCACATTGTGTGAGCTATCAACTAATGTTAGCTTGCTAACATTAAATTAAATTAGTAACATTACAAGCCCCACATGGAACTATAACAATGCCAAGCAACGTAACATTAGGACACTTAATTAATGTCGACGTTACGTTTTGAAAGATATTTCGCTGAATATAGTTTTGGCAGAATGCAACGTTAGACTAAATCATACCAACACAACACAGTTGAAGAGTGATAGTTCTAAGATAACATTTTTATCCAGTAACGTTAATGTTAGCTCAGTTAGATAAGTTAACGTACAATTGAAAATGGCTAACGTTAACAACGGAAGCATGGTTTAAGTTCTCAGCTAAAAATAAATAGCCTAACTTACCTAATGTATAATGTTACAGAGTTATTTTCGGTACAATGCAGCGAAAATAATTATCTTAGCCAAGTTAAATAACGTTAGCTAACGTTATATCTTCCATTGTCATGGGGCACTAGCCAGCTTGCTAACTTACATTGGGTAAAAAAGAAACTTAAAATGGGAAGAGCCTGATATTGACAAATTGTATAAGAATTGTAACGTTATGTATCAGCCCTATTCGGACGGGATAAGTTTTACAGCGGGAGGTGGGGTAATGTAGCTTAATTATTACTGGAGGATCTCTGTTATTTTAGTCCCGTTGTTGCTTACAAGTCTTTCCTTCCCACTTCTGGGTCCACTGCTTGACTGTACTTGTACGTCTCACAAATTACTAGCACTGAACTGTGTCGATTATATGCTCTATGCTAGTACATTATAAGCTAGTTCATACACTCACATTAATGGTATGTAGGATAGCGTGAATGCTATCTACGGACCATGGATAGGTTCAAAAATGTATTTCGGGTGTGTCCCAATACACAAAAAATGTACACTTCTTTCCTCCACTACCAGCTCCTCTGCTCCATGCCCCGGAAACCGATTCAAGTACATTGTATACTGTACATGCAAATACTTGAAACATACAGGCTATTTTGCATACTTCCTTGTAGGAGAGGAGTGAAGAATATTGGGACGCAGGCCTTGTCTTTTCATAAACGTGCACAAGGAAAATGTTATCTGTATATAGTACACTACTTAAAATTATTAATTTCTGAATGGTACAGCGTCTTCTTCAATTTGAGCTTTAAACCATGGATGTTAGTAGGATGTGAATATTTTTTGAGATATTGACACTTTAATGAGACAACAAAGCTAATGGGGTTAAAGCTAAGTAGAATTTTGGGCAGATTAGTTATAAAAAATGTTAAGAAATTGTTTTTAATGATTATTATTATGATTATGTATTATTATTCGGGTGTGTTGTGGGGGTTTTGTTTTAAGGGTTTGATGATGTCATTTTATTGGTGGTTGTTGGAAACATTGGTAAATGGTTCTGTGACGGTTGTACATTTTTATGGAGGGCCTTGATGCTTAGGGGACCATGACATTTTTTTTTAAATGTACTTTTTATTAGAACAACATTGTGAAAAAGTAATGGTGTATACATTTATAGGTTAGTAGTAGTAGTAGCAATAGTTTTAAGTTTTTAAAAAACAGTTTGTGTTAGCAGATACGTGTTAAAAGAATAAAATAATTAAAGCAGGCTGTTAAAACATGAAAAAAACAGCCAAGGCTATATCAAAAAGAAAGTTAGTTGTCTGATTTTAAAAAAGCAAGCAAGCAAGCCATTTTTAGAGCCGAAGTCGAAAACACTTAGTAATTTTATAGAGGTCCGATGTTGCGTTAAAACGTAATAATGTGTAAAATAGCCAAGCGCGCTATATCTAAAAAGCAAGGTAGAGAGCTTAAAAGAACGCCTAGAAGGACTCGAAAAAAGACTATAAAGAAAAGAAAAAACTAGAAATAAAAGAATATGTAACGTCTTACAGAATTAAAACGCAAAAAAAAAATGTTTGTGTTACGGAGGTCCGTGGATATCCAGGTTTCGTAGCTCTGAATAAACTCGCCAAAAGCTAGACTGTCGAGATTTTCACAGCATACAGACACAATTCAAGTGGGAACATATGTTTCAGAGCTGGCGTGTATGCAAAAATAGGATACGCCCAACATAACCGCTTCCTGTTATTCGGAATTTGACGGACGTTTACATGTTCCAATGAGAGCATGAACAGCTTCTAACCAGTTTCTTAAAAAGTGTGACATTTTGAAACAGGTGTGGAGAGAGGGGGGTTTGCATGAGCATGTGGGTTGGGGGTTTTTTACGTTGGAGGGACGCGAACAGGTGTCACGCTCGCGGGATATCCAGGGACTTTTGAAAGAATGAAACGCATGGCTATAAAATATATAGGCTACAAAATAAGCCTCCAGAAAGCAAAATATAAATATCTTTTTTTTTTTTTAACCGGCCAAGAAGCTTTTTTCCAAAACAATGTAGCTAAACGTACAAGTCTTATTAAAACTAATTACACTGATGCAGTTTATAATTAATTTATTTTTTAACAACTTTTAATTATTTGCACAAGTTTCTGTAGACCTAACACTTGTTTTGTGTCGAATGACTTGTAAAAAGATGGGCTATTCAATTTAACCTAATTTGTTCTATTATATGTAGCATTTTTCGGTAACTGTAGTTACTGTAGTTGTAACGTTTGAGCACCTTAGACAGGTGTCAGCATAGCGGATTGTATAAAAACCAGACCTTTTGCGCAGATATTTAGCCGAAGTAGACGTTAAAGCTGTCGCCTGTAAAAACCTACAAGAAAAATCTCTACCGTGGAAATGTCAACACCCAACTCTCCAGAAGTTATGGCGGATAACTGGTCGGTGCTGTGAAGACCAAAGAAACCCTTTGCTGCTATATCAAGACTTCATACATGCACTCTTTACAAATAGTGGGTCTGTATAGGCTCCGACTATAACCGTTGTGGTTATAAGATCTATACAGACGAGGAGGTTCCAAAAATTACGCTTTTCAACCTGTGTGTGTAATGGGTCTTTAATGTGTCAGAGATTCAAACGTGAAGGTGGGAGAATCAGAACAAGTCAGCTCACAACAGTGAGGACCAATAAAGAGGAGAAAAAATTATAAAAGAAAAGAAAGAAAAAACAGGTAAACTAATTTCCTAAGGATAAACAGCCAAAAACAAAAATCAACCCACTAAAATGGGCGAACTAGAAAACTAGTGAAAACCAACTAAATCTCCCGAGCTGACTTCATGAGCCAGAACGGGAAATCTAGCAAACAAAAAAACACCTTCGGCTACCTTAGCTCAGAGCCGGAAGAGTGTAAAACCAAAACAAATGCACAAAGAAAAACTGTCTCCTTGAGAACAGCAACGGACTAAATAAATAGCGCAGAACACTAGCAGGAGGAACACAATCATATGCCTGAATAATAGCTAATAGCAAGTTCCTCGTGAACATAAACAGAGTTTAATATCAGGAGGTCCTGGCTATACCTGGCTTGATGCAATGTCGAAAGACAAACAAGCACCAAAGAAGCGGAAGTGAGGAACTGGTGAAAACAATAATGAGGATGGCAAACCCCGAAACGGACCGTGGAAAAAATCTGATTGATTCAGAATCGTGAAACCAGGACGAGAACCGCAAAAGAAAAGAAAATAAACAGCCACGAACTACAACAGGACCCCCCCCCTCTAAGGGATGACCCCAGACGATCCCTCAGACCGACTATTGCGGAAATCTCGAATTAAATTAGGATCTAAAATATTTCTGGCCGGAACCCAACACCACTCCTCTGGACCATACCCCTCCCAGTCAACCAAAAACTGCCACCCCCTACCTACCCGTCTCTCCGCCAAAATGCGGCGGACAGTATACACAGGACCTCCATCCATGAACTGAGGAGGAAGAGGCCATCACTCTGCTCCCAGAAATACAGTAGATATGGATGGATAACTTGAAGGGTTTCTCTCTAGACTTATTTTTCCATAGAGTTCAATAGGAAAATGTGTCAGGAAAAACAACCCTTAAAGTGATCCATCCATATCTACTGTACATTTGGTAGCAGAGTGATGGTTTGAGGCTTATTTGATATCTCAGACCCTTAATGACTTACAGCCATTTTACCAATCATGTGTTCCATGCTGTTCCAGTGTAATTTACAGCTAAATCCAGTCCCACCCCCCAATTCCCATAGAAATCCATTAAAATGCAGAGACGTTATAGTATCACGTGTAAGAGTACCAGAAAAGAAGATATCTAGAGCCTGTTGATGTTGTGGGTGTGCTAACCCTAACCCAATGCTCATATGTAGACGACATTATTTGTTTTTGAAGACCACTTTGTGGCTGCTTTAGTAGCTTTGCATTTAAAAGCACATCTCAACTATAGCTTGGGTTAAATAGAAATGCGGAAAATTTAGAAAAATAAATACCTCCGCCCCCAACCTTGTTGTTTTTGTACCGTGTAACTGTTTAGCCATTTTCATTGTGCTTATTGTACCTGCGGAGAGAGACACAGAAGCATATTTATGTGTACATGATCCTGTTTATGTGGGTGTTATCTATTCCACATGAACATATGATACAGCGTGTTAATGAGTGTGCTGTATATTGATAGATCTCGCTCTCTCTCTCTCAGTGCTATCTGTTCCACATGTATGTGGGTGTGCGAGCCGGTGGGGGTATTGGAGACGAGATTGAAGACCCAGCAGGAGATGAGTACGAGCTGTACCGTGTGGTCTTTGATATCACCTTCTTCTTTTTCGTGATCGTCATCCTGCTGGCTATCATTCAGGGTGAGCCCGACACACCTCAAACGCTTCCTACCTGTGCATTGTCCTGATTCAAAGACTCCTCATTTATTACTTGTGTACATGTTACACTGTAGTATCACAGTTAACTGAAACTAAAAAACTGTAACATAAAAAGTAGGACATTTTCATTTGAATTGTGGGTAAATTAAAAGACGGCTTAGGACATACACAAAGCAGTAGATTAGGGGATACAAAAGTAACAGTGAGTTCTGGGGAGGAAGCTGTTTGATACTTGGGAGTACTGAGGAAGGAAATGGTACTCTGCACCTGTGATTTACAACTGTACCACTACGGTCTGTGGGCTCATGTGTGCTGCGTGACTGACACATGTCAATCCACTGAGGTGTGATGTGGGATGTGTTTCACATGCAGGTCTGATTATCGATGCCTTTGGAGAGCTGAGAGACCAACAGGAGCAAGTCAGAGAGGACATGGAGGTGCAGCGATCACATTCAGTTCCTTTATTCTCCACTGTATCACAGGCTAAAATCTCAGCTGTGTCTTTGTTTTTTAATGGTATATTAATATTTGGCTTGGACATGTCCATTTTTTGTTTGCCTGTTTCCCCAGACTAAGTGCTTCATCTGCGGAATTGGGAGTGACTACTTTGACACAACGCCACATGGCTTTGAGACACACACCCTGGAAGAGCACAACTTGGCCAACTACATGTGAGTAGCCTGGACGTCAGTGACCCTGGAACAGGCATCCAGAGCACCCCCATAGAGCAAACCCCAGAACACCCAGGGAAGGGCTCCTTCTTTGGTCCTGTTGGCCATGAGGCCTACAGATGAAATATAACATCTATCCTGATCATACTCTAATCTGCACCAGGAGCCCATTGAGCATCCAAACATAAGAACACAATATTTAATATTTTATATTAACACCAGACTATTCAGCCCATCCAGGCTCATCATTTACTTACAGAGCAGCGAAAATCAGCACTGCGTCAAGACTGGACTTGAACACTCAGAGGGTCTGTACCTCTACTAAGTGACCTGGCAGGCTATTCTGCACATTGACAACACTTTGTTTAGAAAATAATACTTGTAGTGTCGGTCAGGGTCATTATTTACAACAGAGCTACTCCAATTACACAGGCTCAGCCTGACATCACTCAATACATCAGTTAAATACTGTACATGCTGCCCTGGGTAGCATCAACAGCACCTGCCCTCATGTCATTTTACACGCTCTGTCTCTGCCTCTCTTCTGCAGGTTCTTCCTGATGTATTTAATCAATAAAGATGAAACTGAGCACACAGGACAGGTCAGTCGCCACCTCTGTCTGTCTGTTTGCCCATTTGAGAGTCCCTGCTTGGCTCATGTGCTGTTGGTGAATGAACACAGACACTGACATTGACAATCCAAGATGAGGCAGCTTATTTCTGCACAAGTGTTTGAGTGGCCTTCTTCTTCCCTCTCTCTCTTTCCCCCGTTTCTCAGGAATCCTACGTCTGGAAGATGTACCAGGAACGTAGCTGGGATTTCTTCCCGGCTGGAGACTGTTTCAGGAAGCAATATGAGGATCAGCTGGGATAAGCCTGCGTGTCTGTGTGTGTGGGTGTACGTGTGTGTGTGTACATGTGGTGTAAGGGAGTAAGAGAAAAAGAGGTGGAGTTGAGGTGTAGACATTCGTTTCAGGGGCAAAGAGTCACCTATTTTACGCCGTTTTTCTCCTATCTCACCTCTTGAAATCACCCAGTGCAGCACACAAGCAAACGTATGTAAACACACACACACACATACACACAGCACCCCCAGCTACAAAGAGTGACACTGATGTAAAATGTATCAGAGAGTGAATGTTGTGATGTGAGAGATGTACAGACAGAGATTGTTGTTGATTGTTTTTCTGTAATATACACTCCATGGCCTTCCTTTTGTGTTGAGCAATCAAGAAATGGAACAGTTGTGAGACTGCCTGAACTCAGTTGACAAACACACACACAAAACACATTGCACTGCCTAACAACTGTGGTTACAGCAGAGTAACCTAAAATAGAAAAGTGCTTCTTGATGATGATTATTATTATTATCATTATAGTAATAATATAACTGTTATTATGAATTGTACATTTAGGCTATGTATTAGTGCTATCAGATTGTTATAATGTTATTAATGACCTTATGATTTGTGATTTCATTATTTAATTGAATGGTTTGTTAAAGTGAGCAAACATGTCCAGTGCTGCGGTGTGTTCTATTGCTGCAAGGTTGTTCCGATACCCCATTTTAGCTACTTTCCTGAAACCAGACTCTTCTGCACCAAGGGAATATAACACAGCAGGAAAATGGAATAAAAGGTAAACTGACTGTTTGCCACTGGTACCCAATGCCCACCAGTGTGTGAAATGAAGTGTCATCCTTCAGACATGCTCTAGAGGGTAGCCACACTGTCCATAATTTCACAAGCTCTCTTTTTCTGTGAATGGTCACTCAAACCATTCAGGTGCCCTCAGATATGTACATCTGTGTCCCTATACTTTAATAAGCGTCTGGTTGTCAGATTGGAAATGAACAGCAATAGAGACGGGAGACCAGCGCACACTCTAAAGTCTTACAGTATCTCTGCTTATATACAATCTTGGAAAGCTGGAGAAAACAATGCAAAAGGATCAAAACCACATAAAGCAGAATTCTGAATGTCAGGTTCAATATGTGATCTCTCCTTAAAGAGACAATGCCATTCTCAATATATTTCCTTCTTGAACTTCTATTCTGCTGTTATTTATTTGTTACCATCTACAAAGTATTTATTTAATGAATGTATATGTATGTGACCCAACATCACCTCTAAGCCCAACCAGGAACCAGGCTGAAGAGTAGTCTGATATGCGATGGTGAGTCTAAGGCCGTGTTTGAATCAGCACTGTTGAGTAGCCTTGGTGAGTAGATAGGGCAAGAAACTCGTTGAGTAGGTAAACATTTTTCAAATTTACTTGAAACACCCGGATGACACACTTACACAAGTAAGTACACAAACATTTTTGTCACATAAATATGACGTGATCTTCATTTTTTAAAAATGAGGCACAGCTTCACTGATATTTTCCTTCAAATACAACAAAAACAACACGTGACATGGCGGTGCAAAGGTGGGGTGCAGGGTTGCCAGATCTTGCAAGACTTTCCAGCCAAATGGCGACTCAAAACTAGGCCAAAATATATTTTTAACCGAAACCAACGTATTTGAAATTGAAATCATCATATTTTTACTTTTTAAAATAAGTGCGTGCTTTGCGACTTTTCATTTTTACCCGTGACTGCACTTTGAAAGTATCCCAATTTAGCTGTAAAACCGCGGACATGGCAACACCGGTGGGACGTCTAATTACCTGCTTATGGCACTTCCACAGTGCAGTTGGAAAATAGTATGGCGGATATTTTTCGGGGACTGCTAAACAGTGCACATTAAGCAGCACACTTCGGCCAGTGCACTGTACGCAGGAGACAGGGCGCAGTAGATAGAGCTCTGATTCGCACACAGCCTAACACTGGAAAACCTTCCTTTTGTGGAAAAATACAAAGCTCTAAGTTGCTCTTTTTTTAGTCCATATTCTTCTCTCCATTTTTTGAAGGGGATGGGATGAGGTGGGGTTAATATGAAATAAACTATTAAAAAACTGAAGATTATGTCCGGTTTGCAGTCAAAAGCAAGACATGGCTTTCGTGGTTTCAGTAGTTTTGATTTTTAATTATTATTTTTAGGGAATTTTTCAACTTATCTAGCTAGTTAAAGCCATTTGGTGAACACAGTCTCAAAGTGTGTCCCCACTTCCATCTAAAAGCAGAACACACGCACGCACACACATGCACTCTCGCCATCTTGTGCTTGGTTGTATTCATTGACACTGAATGTGTGAGAGTCTGATTGGCTGATGTGTGTAAGAGAATTCTGATGTGAGATTGTTCCCTCAAGGTTTTGCTGTTTGCCATCTTGACTGAAGCCTGTGTTTCAATACAGATTAAATAGATTTCAATATTTTAAAACTTTTTGGCTTAAAATGTGTTTTTTGTATTTTGTATTATTTGTCGTTTTATGTGCTGCCGTTTATCATTTACCATAATTTTAACCTCCTCAGATATCTCACCCGATTTGTATTCAAAAAACATTTCACCTGTAGATCTTTCAGTAGTTGTTCCCATTAGAACCCTGTTATTCAAATCAGTCAGGAGTCAGGTGGAAAGACAGTCTGGCCAATCGGAAGCGCTAATTGTTTTGTTCGTCACCTGGGAGAAAAAGAAGACAGGGCCGAATTTGGATTTGTGGGCCAGATGAATACCCATGTAGTGATGTAATGGATTCAATTTCAGTGGTTTTAAAATAAGCAAAATTAAATAGAACAAATAAGTACAGGATGAGATTTTGGTTTTCGGGGTTAGTAGACCAAGGGTAATATGAGACCAATGTGGTTCATCATTAAGGGGATTAGTAAATTAAAATGCAGATTACTGTACACCTTCAAATGCATTATTGGCCAGCCAATTCATGTGACCTATTTATGTGACCTTTGAAGACCTATAACATAAAGGTTGTGAACATGTTTTTTTTGTTGTTGTTGTTGCTGGTGGCTACAACTGAAGTTCCCTCACGGGAAAATAAAAGTTATTCTATTCTACTCTATGATATTTTAGGTTGAGAGGTGTAAGATCACAAGAATGCAATTAGAATTTACTGAACATTCTAATGCTGATGTAACAGTACTGGTAAATGAAAGCAATGGAGTTCTAGAACATTGAACAGAATCCTCTTTTTGCCCAGATTGAACCAATCCTGAGGCTTCCCTCAGAGTACCATTGTGACATCAAACATGTCATCACCTTCCATTCACCCCAGAGCTGAGATAATGCTGCTTTCAAGTGATGTCGGGTCGTAGCTTTCTCAGAGTCGGGAATACGTCACAACGCAGCCCACCATCATTTTCGCGTTCACATGCTTCATGGTCGGAAAATCTCCTGAGCTCAACTGTCCGCACACATTTTTTTCATAGCCAGCCTTCTAGGCTAGCAATCGACTAGCTAGTTATAGCAAGCAATCTTTGGTTATTTCAGGGGTTTAATAATGCGTATCCATCTGGGAATTGAATGTAGCAGTACTATAGTTCAAAGAAAGTCTGTGTGTTTTAAATTTGTAGCTGTGCTTCACATAGGGCTTTATTGTATGAAATGTATTTATTTATTACCGTTCAGGCTCTTTTTTTGTTCGGCCATGTTGGCAAAAGCAAATACATCACAACTCGGCCAATTCGTGTTGCATCTAGAATCCCGATTTCCCTGACTTCATCATCCGACATAATAAGGTGTTCTTGTGGTTGTTCCTGGTGGGATGCTCCGTAAATCCAAAACCACTTGAAGGCAGCATTATCTCCAGAGTTCAACTCTGTATCATCCTGAATATGCCCACTCTCCTGCCAGGGTTGTCAACCCAGCATGTAATGATTGTCAACATTGCAGTGTAATGGTTAGGGATCTGGGCTTATAACTCAAAGATTGCAGGCTCCAGTCCTAGGTGGGGCACTTTTGTTGTACACTTGAGCAAGGGAATAAATATCCAGCTTTATGAACATATAGTATGTGAAAGCTGGCTAGATTTATCTGAATAAAAGTGTCTGCTAAAGTCCTCAATTTAGCCGTAAGGACATTTATTCAGAAAATGGATAAGAATAACTTGTAATAATAAGGATAGCCTCGTGAAGCATATGTACCCCATTTGTGCAGGCCCCCTAGTGGCCATGGCGCCGGCGCCATAAGGTTGCTCAACTCTGACAGTCATTGCTCCTGCAACCAAACTATGAGTGGAAACAACAAACCTCATGTTCTAGCTTCATTAGTACACAATTCGCGACAACTTTGCCTGTCGTTTCAAGCAATGGAGTTCTAGAACTGAGTTTCTAAGTGCCACTATTGCGTAGCTAGTCCATTTAACAAGCAACCCCCCACCCAGTCTCACCTGCATATATACAATGGGGGAAATATGTATTGGAGAGTGAATGATTTTTAGCATGTTCAATACATTTTTCCTGTGTCATTCCACTTTATTGCACATAACTTTTTTTAAAGATTGGAATGTTACAATTTCTTTAGCTGTGTAGTTTTATTGAGTTAATACCAATGTCTGGTCAAAATCTCATGTGAATAGCTACATTGGAAATATGTTTGATAAGAAAATTGTTGACATGTCCAATACTTATTTCCCCCATTGTAGAGGACTATACCCATGTGTGACACAATGGACAATAGCGTCTATCCGTGAGTTAATAGAACAATTTTTTTCAAATAAACCAAAGTTTATTGTGGTAAAAGGTGAAGACGTAATCAGGGTACAGACAGGTCAAACCAGGAAGTCACGGCAAAAGTATAAAAACACAATCCAGGAAACTAAGTCAAAAAACACAATCCAAAAGTCGGGAAAAGGGAAAACAGGCACAAGTAGGAACTAGCAAAGCAGGGGTCAGAAAAGGCTTGTAGCGAAATAGAGAAGACATTCAACTGACAAACTCGCACTGAACACTTCTTCTTCTTCATTTGGATTTCCGGCAGACTTGACACCTTCCGGTGTATTGCTGCCCTCCGCAGGCCTGAATCCTCACACCCTCATGTGCAGGCCAGTAGTGTAAATACATTTTAATACTCTCCTCCCCACCTCTCTAGCACAGGTCTGTGGACCTAACAAAGCTCTCACAGAGTAAGTGGTTACACCAACATCCTGCAATTCCCTAAATAGCACCCTCCATTCCTCTCTAAACCTCACACAATCCATCCGTACATGCTTGACATCCTCTATCACTCCACACTCGCCACACAGCCCATCCAAATGCTTCCCCACCTTCACTAACCCTCCTGCCAGCCCACAATGTCCCATCCTCAGCCTGGTCATAATGACCCCATCCCTCCTCACTGGCCGTTCACAGCCTGTATGTTTACTGACTGATTGCTGAATTTTATAAAAATGCCTACCCCTCCCTTCCTGGTCCCAATCCCGCTGCCATATCTGAGTGGTCCCCTCCCTAATAATGCTCCTGCATTCCGACACCCCCAGGGAAACCACTACATCAACCCCCTCCCTCCTCAGTGCTGCCTTAGCAGCTGCATCCGCGGCCTCATTCCCACCCACACCCACATGAGCCGGCACCCACATGAAACCCACTTCACACCTGCCCTGAACCACCCTATACAAGGCCACTTGTAATTCCGCCACCAGGTCCGGCCTCGCCCCCCTCTTCCCCCCCTGCAGGGCCATCAGCGCAGCGGCAGAGTCTGAACACAGGACCGCCTTGCCTACTCCCACCTCCCCCAACCACTCTAATGCCCACAGGAGCGCCACTACCTCAGTAGTAAATACTGACACCCTGTCTGACAGCCGCCTGCCCTGCGTGAACTGCAGTTCCAGAATATGAACTGCAAACCCCACCCTCCCACTGACCGGATCCTTAGACCCATCAGTGAAGATGTGCATGTGAGACCCCCAGTTCTGCCGCAGGCACCTATCCACCATCCATGCAGGACCGCCCGCCTTCTCAGTCTGCAATGCCCCTTTAATAGAGAAGTCTACCGTTGCCTCAGGCAACATCCACGGAGAGACACACGGCCAGCACACTGGGGGCCCCACCTCCACATCCTCCAACCCCACCTCCCCCCCCCAGCTACCCAATTGGGACACATAGCTACCCTTACCCCCCCTTCCCCTCCTGCCTCCCCACTCCCAAGCCCCCTCCAACAGCCTCTTTGCAGGATGACATGAGCGATATCCACGCACTTTCACATAATAGTGCAAGCCCAATTTCGCCCGCCGTATCCTCAGTGGAGACTCCCCCATGTCCACCAACATTGCAGGGACCGGGGTGGTGCGAAATGCCCCACTACACACTCTCAGTGCCTTAGCCTGCACTACATCTAACCTGCGTAGGATGGTGTCCGACGCCGACCCAAATGCCATGCACCCATAGTCTAACACAGAGCGAACCATTGCACGGTAAATTAACAGCTGTGTAGCCCTAGAAGCCCCCCACGCACTACCCGCCAAGCTCCTCATTACATTAATTACTTTCTCACATTTACACACCACTTTTCCCACGTACACCCACCAAGTTCTCCGCTCATCAAACCAGAGCCCCAAAAACTTAAAAACATTCACTCGCTCCAGCGGCGCACCATACAGTGATAAGCCCCCGCCCCCGTCCAGTCCCTTCCTCTTATGTCCAAACACCATATATTTTGTTTTGCCCACCGACAGCCGAAATCCCCACTTGCCAGCCCACTCCTCCACCTTACCCAGTGCTTCCTGGACCTTCCTCAGGACAAAAGGCATGTTCCTACCCCTCTTCCACAATGCCCCGTCAGCTGCAAAGAGGGACAACCCAAAGCCCTCCCCAACCTCCTGAAACATATCATTGACTATGACATTAAATAATACCGGACTAATGACACTGCCCTGCGGTGTCCCATTTTCTATGGCGACGGATGTGGAATACTCCCCACCCACCCTCACCTGAATAGTACGGCCCCTCAAAAAATCCTGGATCCAGTTAAGCATCCTACCTCTCACCCCAGCATCATACAATTTCATCAGCAGGCCCTCCCTCCACAACATATCATAAGCCTTTTCTATGTCTAAGAATACCGCCACCACACCCTCCTTGTTAGCCAGTGCCCTCGCCACATCATACTCCAATGTCAACACAGC
Source organism: Ilyophis sp. 1 JC-2022 (assembly GCA_022702515.1). NCBI lineage: Eukaryota > Metazoa > Chordata > Actinopteri > Anguilliformes > Synaphobranchidae > Ilyophis > Ilyophis sp. 1 JC-2022. Next base: position 93,189,175 of record CM040402.1, on the reverse strand, counting down.
GTCCATAGTGCCTAAGCCCACCCTAAACCCACTCTGATAACCAGAAAAATACCCTCTCCTCTCCAAATAGTACACCAACCTATCCGTAACCATTCTTTCCATTACTTTACAAAGCACCGATGTGAGTGCAATAGGCCTATAGGGCAGTCCGGTTCCTTACCCGGCTTTAATATTGGCACCACCACAGCATGCTTCCAAGAGCTTGGTAATACCCCATCCTCCCAAACAGTGTTCACGAGTGCCAGCACTTCCTCCAACCCCAAATCCCCCAAGTGTTTAAGCATTTCATAGCAAATTTCATCATGCCCTGGTGCAGTGCTGCCGCCCCCTCGTATAGCCCTACGCAATTCCTCCAAATTAAAAAACACATTACCAGGACCCTCATTTTCATAATTGATCACCAACTTCTCCTGCACCCCTGCCACCATCCGTGTCGCACTGAACACTTCTTCTTCTTCTTCTTTTGTGTTTCTGGCAGGCTAGACTCCGACGTGGCGTATTGCTGCCTTTCCCTGGCCAGACACGGTACTACACCCCTCCCAGGCCTTTACACCCTAAGATGTAGGCCAGTAGTGAACATAAAGTTTGCCACTGCCCTCCCCACCTCATTCTGGTGACTCCCATGGCCCAAAAGGACCCTCAGAGATACAACTGGCTCCCCCACCCTCATTACATGAGCATACATATCTGCCCTCTCCCTCCTGTACCTCCCACACTCCAACATGACATGCTTCACCGTCTCCCTCCCCCCACAGCTACACAGACCATCCACATGTTTCCCCATCCGGGCCAGGTCCCAGGCCAGGCCACAATGACCAAGCCGAAGCCTGGTCATCATGACCTGTTCTCTCCTACCCCTTCCCAGGGTGCCCCTCTCCCCCCTAACACTCCCCTGGATCCCATGGAAATGCCTCCCTCTCGCCTCCACCTCCCACTCAGCCTGCCACCTCTCCATCAGCACCCCCCGTATCCTACCTCTCCACTCAGCTACCCCTGATCCACCCCCACCCCTACCACCTCCTGCCCTAAAGCCCCCTTAGCAGCTGCATCCACAGCCTCATTCCCCTCCACCCCCACATGAGCCGGGACCCACATAAACCCTACCCTACACCCCACCCTCTCCACCCTGTACAGAGCCATCACCAGTTCAAGGATGAGATCAGGCCTAGCTCGTGAACCACCGCTCAGGCCCCCCAGGGCAGCCGCTGAGTCAGAACACACAACCACCCGCTGCGGGCGCGCACGCTCAACCCAGTCCAGCGCCCACACCAGCGCCATCACCTCAGCAGTGAACACCGACAGCCCATCAGGCAGCCGCCTGCCCTCGGTAATATGCAACTGGGGGATATGGATGGCAAAACCAGCCTTCCCACTCCGGGGGTCCACCGAACCATCTGTGAAAATCTGCAAATGCGCCGCCCACACACTCCGCAACCTTTCCCTCACCAGCCCAGCCGGGCCCTCACCCCCTTCCCCCACCCTTACCAACCCCAGCAAGGAGACGTCCACCTCCGGCGTAGGCAAGAGCCACGGGGGCACACACGGCCAGACCACCACCGGCGCCACCACACCCAGGCCTAGCCCTGCCTCCTCCATCCAGACCCGGTTCACAAAGCTCCACTTCCCTCTCCTACTACTCCCCCACTCCCAGCACCCCTCCCGCACTGAACACAAGACAGAGTGGAACTTAAATACACAGAACTAACAAGCAAACGAGAAACAGGTGAACAGCGGGGCAGGTGAAACACATTGTTGATCAGGAACTGAGACGTAAGGCGGGGCTAACAATGGAGGAATGAAAACACAAGCACATGGATGGGAGACTGAATAAAAACAAAAACACATGAACAAAACCGAAACATACAAAACATGACAGACTCAAATACTGACAGAACGTATGCCAAAACAGTCGTGAAAAGCCCTGCTCACTCAATTATAAAATAAACAAGGGAAATTCATGTGTAATTATGCCACGTCATTCTACTATCAATATCTGCTACTAAAAATGTAGTAAATACACAATCCTACCATTGGTTTTACACATAGAGATGTCCCTTTCAAGATTCAGCAGTTTTATCAGTTTAGTATTATGCAAACCGCTACAGAAAAATCATTCACTCTATCGGACATGACTGAGACTTTCCTCCTTGATATGTACAAGTATTACTGCTTGTAATATTTCAAATATGTACATTCGTTTTTTCAATCCACCAGTCTTGTGAAATATGATTGTTATTGTTATTTTCGCATTTTCAGTGCATTTCACATACTGTAGTATTGTAAGCATTCATAGGTGGCTCAGTCATGTTTTATGTTTGATTTTCCATGAAGCTATAACATTTGCCACCATTTTCCTGATGGTGGAATGTTATTTTATTGTAATCCTATTGTACATAATATAGACTATGGCGTAGTATCTCCCTATTCTTGTCTCTTAGAGCATAGAAAATACTTGTTCCGAATTACTGTGCGCTAATGTGTGCTTGTTGAATGACATTTTCCTTGGAGTCATTATTAATGAGAATAGAAATACAGGTGCAGCTCAAAAAATTTGAATATCGTAAAAAAGTTCAATATTTTTTGTCACTCATTTCAGAAAGTGAAACTCATATATTATATAGATTCATTACACATAGAGTTAAATATTTCAAGCCTTTATTTCTTGTAATTTTGATGATTATGGCTTACAGCGAATGAAAACCCAAATTCAGTGTCTCAGAAAATTAGAATATTGTGAAAAAGTTCAATATTGGAAACTCATGGTGTCACACTCTAATCAGCTAATTAACTCAAAACACCTGCAAAGGTTTCCTGAGCCTTTAAATGGTCTCTCAGTCTGGTTCAGTAGGCTACACAATCATGGGGAAGACTGCTGACTTGACAGATGTCCAGAAGACAGTCATTGACACCCTCCACAAGGAGGGTAAGCCACAAAGGGTCATTGCTAAAGAAGCTGGTTGTTCACAGAGTGCTGTATCCAAGCATATTCATAGAAAGTTGAGTGGAAGGGAAAAGTGTGGTAGGAAAAGGTGCACAAGCAACAGGGATAACCGCAGCCTTGAGAGGATTGTCAAGCAAAATCCATTCAAGAATTTGGGGGAGCTTCACAAGGAGTGGACTGAGGCTGGAGTCAACCACCACCACGCACAGACGAATCCAGGACATGGGCTACAAATGTCGCATTCCTCGTGTCAAGCCACTCCTGAACCAGAGACAACGTCAGAAACGTCTTACCTGGGCTAAGGAGAAAAAGAACTGGACTGTTGCTCAGTGGTCCAAAGTCCTCTTTTCAGATGAAAGTAACTTTTGCATTTCATTTGGAAATCAAGGGCCCAGAGTCTGGAGGAAGAGTGGAGAGGCACAGAATCCACGTTGCTTGAAGTCCAGTGTGAAGTTTCCACAGTCAGTGATGATTTGGGGTGCCATGTCCACTGTGTTTTCTGAAGTCCACAGTCAACGCAGCCATCTACCAGGAAATTTTAGAGCACTTCATGCATCCTTCTGCTGACAAGCTTTATGGAGATGCTGATTTCATTTTCCAGCAGGACTTGGCACCTGCCCACACTGCCAAAAGTACCAAAAGCTGGTTCAATGACTATGGTATTACTGTGCTTGATTAGCCAGCAAACTCGCCTGACCTGAACCCCATAGAGAATCTATGGGGTATTGTCAAGAGGAAGATGAGAGACACCAGACCCAACAATGCAGACGACCTGAAGGCCGCTATCAAAGCAACCTGGGCTTCCATTACACCTCAGCAGTGCCACAGGCTGATCGCCTCCATGCCACGCCGCATTGATGCAGTAATTCATGCAAAAGGAGCCCCAACCAAGTATTGAGTGCATAGAAATGAACATACTTTTCAGAAGGCTGATATTTCTGTTTAAAATATCCTTTTTTATTGATCTTATGTAATATTCTAATTTTCTGAGACACTGAATTTGGGTTTTCATTAGCTGTAAGCCATAATCATCAAAATTGCAAGAAATAAAGGCTTGAAATATTTCACTCTATGTGTAATGAATGTATATAATATATGAGTTTCACTTTCTGACATGAGTGACAAAAAATATTGAACTTTTTCACGATATTCAAATTTTTTGAGCTGCACCTGTATACATCAATCATACATGTGACACATTGTTGGTCAAAATTGATGTTATAGGTAACGTTAGCTAGCTAGCTATTATTTAAATACACACCCATGTGCTAAAGCTAACAACTTCCGGTTATTCGACACACGGCAAAAAAGACGCAAAAGTTAAAAAATTCCAACTCATTGCGGGATGGTGGCAGAAATCAACGGAACGCAGAGGCAGTCGAATACGTTGCCGCATCATCCCATTGAAATGAATGACATCCGCCGGAACGCATCGCACGAGTGTGCACAAGGCTTTAACCCTTTGACCCGTACGGTCACACTGCTGTCACAGCGCTAGAGTGGTACCTGAAGCGTATGGTCACACCGGTGTGATTAGAACACAGGATTAGAACGTCTATTTACGAATTACGCAACAGTGGTTGAACCTCATTCTTTCGAGGACTAAACGCACTTATGTTCCACAAAACAATAGGCTCTATGCGCAAACAACTTCTGCATTCAGGTAAACCTTTGTAAACAGGCCAGCTTACTTCCGGTCGACTTCCAAATTAGAAGAGGAATGGCAGAGGCACCGGTTTTAACTCGCTGTTTACTTGAACTCCCCACATTAACAATAAATGATGTTCACCGATTAACCCGATCTATAACGAAAAGTTAATTAGAAAAAGGCTTTAAATGATATGTGTCATCATAACTGTGCGATTACGGAGGTAAATGCGTTTTAACATATCTGTCTATAATGTTACCCAAGTATCTTAGGTTATAACGGATAACGTTAACGTTAGTCAGCTCAGCTTAACGTTACCAGCTTGATCATTATAACTTTAGATTCTTTGTGCCGTTTGTCTTGCTTTTTCCATTGGTCTCTAGTAAAAACAGGTCTACGTCTGATATCTGCGTTATCACTCATTGCTACCGCTATCGCTCAATGAAGAAGAATGAGAAGCCACACAATTTGAGAGTAGCTAGGGTGTTACGTTAATGTTGCCATTGCAAATAACGTTATTAAAATGTTACAAAGTTCTGAAGTCCTTGCATCCTCCACTTCAGTTTTTTAAAAGAAATATCACTTGTTTGAAATTAACATTTAAATTAACCTTAGTTGGCAAATAAGGCTAACAATAGTCTGCTTAAAATGTAGATGCGTAGCCTAGCTGTCAGTTTTGTTTTTCATAATAATAGAGTAAGTGTAACTCCGTTTGTCTGGCTACATTTCTGAAATAAGAGAAGGTTGCCATTGATTTCGGGCTACCAACTCTCAGCTTGAGTGAGTCGCATGCAGTTCGCACATTATCATGCAACAGTGTTTGAATTGGGATAACGGGTGTTCTAACTTTTTTAAATGTTTACATTTTTTCATGGTCTAGCGAAGGCTATACTCTGTAAAACTGTAGGCTAGGCTACACATAGAAATTTACAAATAATGTTAATACGTTATGTTAAATGTATTAAAACGCACGCTATGGTATGCATTACTTTAACGTTGTTTTATTTTTTTAAAAGCCATTCCTTCTAACACTTGCACCTCAGTTATTTCATGTGCTATTTATCAATGTAGTCCGGCAATTCTGACTCAGAAGTCACAGAAATTCCATGAATGGATGCAGACATTGAAAATTGAAAAGTCAGCGGCCCACTTCAAGCACTGCTCAGGCCTCCACACCTGGTTCTCACACATTGCAATTAAATTGTGTACAAGAAAGCATCATTTAATGAAATTTTATTTACATAGCGCTTTTTACACATAACTATTAGGCTATAAAGACTTGGCTAGCTGAGTGATTAGTGAACAAGGACATACTGTGTCATAGATGCGAAGCAGTCCCGTTAAGTGTGAGAGTGGGTGAATTAGCGCCCAATAAGCTGCAGTGTAGTTCAAATAAGTTCATAGTGTCTATATTTACTTAGATCATAGTTTTCTTTTATATCAGACACAAGTTATATTTTCCTACCTGACATGTTTCGACGGCAATACTTCCGTCTTCGTCAGAGGTGTCACTGGATGGTATGTGACGTGTCTTACACAGCTGATGTTATTTATAGAGGCGTGATCGTCCTGTCAGATTTGACAGGACGACCACGCCCCCCGCTGTCATTTCGCCGTTTGAGAAAGCAGCACTACGCAACGAAATAGCAGGAATCCTCAAAACAGCCAAATTACCACCCTGCAACATCAATAAAAAAGAAGCAGAGGCCATAGATACACTAAAACGAAACACAAACATCACAATCCTACCAGCTGACAAAGGAAGAACTACTGTCGTTCTGGACACGGAACAATATGAAAGACAAATGATGGACTTGTTAGAAGACAAAAACACATATGAAGTACTGAAGAAGAACCCAACTGAAACCAAGAAGGGCAGGCTCAAGACCCTGTTGAAACCGCTGCTAAATGACAATAAAATAGACAAACAATCATATAATCATTTAATTCCCACCGCCAGTATCACCCCTCGGATATATGGCACACCAAAAATACACAAACCAGGAGCCCCCCTACGACCTATAGTAGACAGCATCGGTTCAGTAACCTATAATCTATCCAAATCCCTTGCAAAAAATCCCTTTTGAAACCCCTCTTAGGTCTAACAGATCAGCACTGTAAAAACGCAAGACAGCTAGCACAGGAACTCAAAACAATAAAAGTAGAAACAGACGAAATATTTATATCCCACGACGTCGTATCACTCTTCACCAGAACACCGATTGAGGCAACATTACAAATAGTACAGGAACGGTTAGCAGCAGACAAAACACTCAAAAAACGCACCAATCTCACCCCACAGGACATCTCACAGTTATTGCAGTTTGTAGCCACATCCACTTATTTTCAGTTCAGACAAAAAATATACCGGCAGAAAGAAGGTTTTGCTATGGGGGACCCGCTGTCGGCCATAATGTGCGGCTTTTTTATGGAAAACCTGGAAGCCAAGGCCATAACATCCGCACCTGAGCACTGCCGACCCACCCTATGGAAAAGGTATGTGGATGACATCTTGGAGAAGGTCAAGTTGGGACACACGCAGGACATCACGGATTACCTAAACACCATGGACGACACTGGACAAATAAAATTCACACACGAGGAGGAAACAGACAAATCCATAGCCTTTCTGGACATTAAAATACATCACGCAAATGACGGTAGCATCAAAATCAAAATATACAGGAAACCAACACACACGGACCAATATTTGTTATGGACATCAGAACATCCCACAACGCACAAACTATCAGTAGTTAGGACACTGTATGACCGCGCCGGCATAGTAACGGAGGAGGAGGATAAAAAACAAGAGGAACAGCACATCCATAATGCACTTAAAACCTGTCATTATCCAAACTGGGCCATAGAAAAGGGAAAACGGCAAGTACAACAAAGACAACACACCTGTACAGGAAAAAAGAAACAGGACAACAAAACTGAAAACATAGGCGTGGTCACACTACCATACATCAGAGGCATCACTGAACGCATACAGAGAGCCATGAAAAAACGTCACATCAGTACACCAGTCAAACCACACATAAAACTCAGACAACTATTAGTGCACCCGAAAGACAAAATCAACCCGGACAACAAATGCAACATAATCTACGAAATACCATGTCAATCATGCAATAAATCATACATAGGAGAAACAGGTCAGTCATTCATCACCCGCAAAAAAGAGCACCAAAAGGAATGCGAGAAGGAGACAGCAAAAAGACAGACACGGACTATAAAGGAACAGGCACTACAAGAAAATCTCAAATCGGCAATCACAGATCACTGCAAACGGGAAAATCACATCATGGACTGGAATAAGGCCAAAGTCATCCGCACCCAGGACAACAAACACCAGCGCTGGATTATGGAGGCAGTGGAAATTAGAAAACGAGCGCAAACGACGATGAACCGGGATGAGGGGGCATACATGCTTTCCACCACCTGGAGCAGCGTTCTCAAACGGCGAAATGACAGCGGGGGGCGTGGTCGTCCTGTCAAATCTGACAGGACGATCACGCCTCTATAAATAACATCAGCTGTGTAAGACACGTCACATACCATCCAGTGACACCTCTGACGAAGACGGAAGTATTGCCGTCGAAACATGTCAGGTAGGAAAATATAACTTGTGTCTGATATAAAAGAAAACTATGATCTAAGCTGCAGTGTAGTAGCCTACATATGTGTCAGGGTTAGTATGGTCATGAAAAACCTGGAAAAGTCATGGAATTTGAAAATTCTTCTTTCCAGGCCTGGAAAAGTGTTGGAAAAAATAAAATACAAAACGTTTTTGGAAAAGTGGAAATTAGTTTAACAAATGGTTTCATGTCGTTCATTTAGCATACACCGTTTTTTTTGTTTTTTTAAAAAATCATGTAAGGGCCCTGTCACACTATAGCGTATGAGAGAAACGTATGAGTTGCGTATGTAAATTCATAAAATAATTTTCATACGCACAAAAAGCCGTTGAAAATACAGAATTTTTCGGATACTTACCGTATTGAACCTATGATTAGCGTATGAGTAGCGGATCGCCAGCGTATGGCTAGCGTAATGTGCGTATGGCTAGCGTATGAGTAGCGTATGAACTGCGCATGTCCAGCGTACCGCTATCATGTGACAAAGTGTCTATATAAGCGGCGGCCTTTCCACATAGCAGCATTATTGCAGTAGACATCGAGCTATCACCATGGCTCCCAAGAAGAAGACATCATGTACCCGGGGCCGAGGAAAAGGTAAGAAGACCCCATCATCATCCTCATCCAAACCTGCTGATCCACCTGCTGATCCACCTGTTGATCCACCTGCTGATCTACCTGCTGATCCACCTGCTGATATACTTCATACACCTGCTGATGATGAGTGTGCGCTCAAGGTCCCCAACTCCTCCTCGTGAACGCTCCCGTGAATCATCGGTTTCATCAGCTGTGTCGATTGCTGTCTCCACCTCCTCCCGCCTTGCTGATGACAAGGTGAAGAAGAAGAAGAATAGGGCCAAAAAGAACCACTGCAAACTCAGCATCACCGATGAGGAGCTGATGCTGGAGTTCATCCGCGACAACCCTGTGCTGTGGAATTTCAAGATGACAGATTACAGGTGGAAGGACAAGAAGGACAAGATCTGGGAAGACCAGGCCCAGCTGATGGAGAAGACAGCCGACACCCTCAAGGGCTGGTTCCGGTCATTGCGTGACACCCACACACGCCTTGACAAGAGCGGCGATGGTGCCCCAGACCTGACTGAGAGGGAGGAATGGATCATCTCCAAATTCGTTTTTCTGAACACGGTCACTCGCCACCGTCCTGAGCCCCTCCAGAGTGTAAGTATACAACTATTCTACTTTTTCTGGACCTCATTAATTTGATGACAATTCAATTTGCAATCACTTTTGCATTCATTCTTGTATTCATTTTTGCATTCATTTGACTTATGATTTTATTATTTGTCTTTGCAGGTGAAGGCAATCACCCAACAGCACAGAGGAGACCTTGATGCTGCCGAGACTGCCTGCGCTGACCTGGAGATTGACCTGGATGAGCTCACCCCTACCCCCTCATCCACCCCTTCATCCTCACGCAAGCGGCCTCAGGACCCGGACAGTGCCCTCCTTGAGTCCCTACAGAAGAGAGTTGCTGAGTCCGGCGCCATCCTCAAGGACCTCTCCAAAGCCCAGCAGCAGCCCATCACAGCCCGAACAGCCTTTGCCAACTATGTTAGAGATAGCCTGCTGACTATGTCCAAGGCCAATTACAAAAAGGCAAGGTCCACTATCAACAGGTTGCTGTCTAGCCTGATGGATGAGGACAGTGATGATGAAATTCCAAGTGCCATTGGACCTCCCCCCATCCCAGCAACCCAGCAAGCCAGCCACTCTCAACCACCTCACCCACTGCGCCCCAGTTCAGCACCGTCCTTCGGCTCGTTCGGCCCCTCAGCACCATCAACCTCCGACCAGTATCAGCCACCTCCCTACATGTGGAGAAACGTGCCTCCAGCATCATCAGTGTGGGGTTCACAGTGTATGGAGTACATGGAGCAGTACCACCAGCAACCCTTCCAGCATCCACATCAGCAGATGCCTCCTCTTCCTCCTCCTCTACAGCAGATGATGCCTCAGCAACCTCCTCAGCAAACTGAGCAGCAGCAGCAACAGCGCACCACCACCCCCACCCCAGTGTCTGCCGCCTTGGGTTATGCTGCCCAGGTACTGAGGGACCAGCCCAGTCCAACCCAGCCCAGTCCAGGCACAGCCTCCCGAACATTTCAGTTGATCAGTATTGATCAGTTTATTGATTTGTTTATTGATCAGTTTATTGATCAGTTTATTGATCAGTTTATTGATTTATGATCAGTTGATCATATGAATAAACGTTTTTGAAACTTACTTCTGGTGTTTTTCATACTTTTATAATACATCAAATGATATGTAATTTATAAGTATCCCTGACCCCTGCCCCCTAGAATAATAAACTGCACTTTACACTTGACTTTGAACTATACAATTGTTCTAAATCATCCTGTCTTGCCATGGAACTGCACCTGCACCTGAGTTGGACCAGTGCTTCAGGAGGTTCCTCTGCTTCTTTCCTTTCTTGGTGGAGGTGTTACTGCCAGCAACTGTATGTGTGTCTTGCAAGTTCCTGTCCTGTCTCCATGCTCCAGGGATGAAGTCACGGTTCATGTTCTCTGCACGATCGAGCTGCTGGTTCTGGAGTCCAGGGTACCGTATCCTCATTAAATTGTGCAGGACAATGCAGGCTTTCACGATGACCTTGACAGTGGAGGGGTGATGCTGCATGGTAGTCAGCAGAACCTGGAAGCGGTTCGCCAGGATGCCGAAGGCATTTTCAACCACCCTCCTGGCATGGGAAAGCCTGTAGTTAAATATCCTCTCTTCATTGTCCAGACCCCGGAGGCTGTATAGCTTCATCATGGTCTCTCGGAGGGCGAAGGCATCGTCACCGATGAAGAAGTAGGGGACATCCTGGTCGTCATTGGGTAGAGGATCTGGGGCAGGGAATCCGATGGTACCGTCTTCAGCAAATTCCTTGATGTCAGAGTTATTGTAGATCTGTGCGTCTGATGCTGATCCTGTACCACCGAGGTCTGCCCAGATGAACTTGTACTCCGCGTCTACAAGGGCCATGAGGAGTGGTGGGGCAGGTCATCACCTCGGGCATGTACTCATCGATGATGGCTTGGCAGACCTCTCTGACGATGAGTGACTGGGTGTTGTGGGGGACCCTCCATCCGTACTTCATGGTTGAATACTTGCTCCCAGAGGCAAGGTGACGCAAAGTCAGTGCGAGCTTCAGGCCAGGCTCCAGGGGTTCCCTGTACCAGGTGTGTTGTTTGGTGATCCTGGGACCCACTCTGGCTAGCAGCTCATCGAACATCTCAGGGGGCATCCGCATGAAGTTCTTGAAGGATCTTTGGTCCTCGTTTCGGAGCTCCACCAGAAGCTGGTCGTAGAGGCCAAACTGCCGTCGCCTTCCGATCCATGGTCTCACCCAGACTTCACGTCTTCTTCTTCTTATTCTGTTATCTTGGATGTGGAGAAGTGCCAAATCGATCATATCATACTGGTGTTGGAGAAGAGCCACCTCCATCCTCTCTCATCGGAGGTCCACGAAGAACTGAAGAAGATCTAGAAATGGGAGCCTATATATACACTTTCTCAAAACGCTGGCCATACGCCAATCATACGCTAATTGTACGTTAAATACATTACTCAATCGTCAGGCATACGCCAAGATGTCTAGACATACGTTAGAAGTACGTTACTCATGCGCTATCAATGCGCTATCAATACGCTAGCTGTGCGGTACACCTTCATGTCAGTGTATGACCAGTGTACTCGACCTATGAGTAACGTACCTCTAGCGTATTCAGCGTATGCCTAGCGTATGCTTAGCGTATAAACCATATGTCCGAACACGCACAAAATTTTTAAGCATGCTTAAAAAACTTTTTGTGCCTCGCCGTATGCCACCGAATGCGACCGTGCTTGAAACGTATACAACCTATGCCTAACGTACCCCTAGCGTATGTCAGCGTATATCAGCGTATGAGTGATATTTTTCAAACGCTGGCATACGCTAGTACGATACGCAATAGTGTGACAGGGCCCTAACATTCAAAATATACGGAGACGTGAGACCCGGAGCCTTCTAGAGTTGCGACAATGAGGGACCGCTCTGCCCTTTTATTTAAAAAACTTTGTGTTAATTTCATAATGAAGGAATATATGCAAAAAACTCAATATTTAGGCTAGTTGAATTAAATTCAAAATACTTTAAAATATCTGTTTGAATAACAAGAATGTCAAAGTAAACAATTATGTTCGGCTATTTATCAATTAACGTTAGTCATTAACCCAGCATCGGAAATATACTAAGGGGCAAAGCCGGACAAAAATGCCCCCAAAGGGGCGGAGCTTATTTATTGTAAGATTCAAATTTATATGCATTCTTGTCACTATCAAACGCAGCTAAAACAGTTGTTATTCAATTCACATATAGCCTATGACTTAACCTACGCCAAATCATGCTTGAGCCAAAGTGGGCAGAGCAACAGGTCCAACTTCGGGGCTGGAATGTCCGCTTTTCGCCACCAGGCCAATTATAAGCAGCATGTCCATATAAGGTGAGTTATGATTTAGAAATGATTGAGTTTATATTGGTACATCAGAGTTATCTCCGTAGTCATTGCAACGCAAACATTCAGAAATTATATCGAGGGTTCACCTAGTTAAGTCAGCCAATATTCAGCCGATATTGGCTATAAAAGTGCCTATAACTTAGTTGACAAATGTCTGGCAAAATCACAACTGGACTTTATTCAAAAGAATCGTCATCACAAACAGCCGGTCTGACATTTTGTTTCCCATTGATGTAGACAACAAATCCGTTTTAAAATATTTTTGTCGACATTAAATATGTTGAAACAAAACAGAAACCCATGGGTTTTGATATTAACAAAATATAATCTGGAAGGAAAATTTACTAAGCACCTTCTTCAAGTAGGCTACGTGATGTAACGGGAAGCAAGCAGCTGACCAGCTAATAAACGTCACTCAGTTCAATGATTAAATAGCTATGGTGGCCCCTTAGTGGTGAGTCGTCGACTTCCTGCAGTTATAGTATTCACATTTCTCAAAAATTATAAATGAAAACTAAGAAAATCCCAAAATTCCGACGCAAGATGTTTGTTAAAATTTGCCCAATGTTTGTTAAAGTTTGCACTATACAAGGAAAAGCAATGTGTGCTCTAGCTACACTAGACACTGCTGCCTAAAGCTCTTACTGATAGCTATGTGTCAGGGTTATGGAATGCCAAAATAAATGTATAGATGTTTATTCTTTTGATCAAACTATATTGTCTGTCATTTATGTTATTCAAGGTATACTGTGTGTGCTTAGGAATTACAGTACATTGTGCAGACTAAGTACTGGGCCTTAGTGTTAAAGCCTGGCTCCCTTCATCAACTTCACAAAGAGCCCCACCTACAGTATAGCCCACTTGCACTTAAACTTGCAGTTCAATTTGTAAAACCCATACTCTAACTTCAGAGCAAGAGAACGATGGTGAGAGTTTGCTTTAGATACTCATTGCAGCAAATTCTACCACTGGTTTTGCTTCAGCAGAATGAAACAGACTTCTCCTAATTCGCACCAGCCTGCGGAAATTGTGTCCACAGATGATGTGTTTGCAGTGAGATGTGAAATATGTTTTCTGCCATTTGATTGGGTAGGCCTATGATCAATATGGATAGGCCAAAGCATACACAGGCCTACCCATGGCTATGCCAATTTGCGCATATAGACTATCCAATGCATTTACCCCTTACTCCACCATTTCAACGGGCCCGTCAAGCTATGGCCCTGGTGCAATTGCAAACATTGCATACCCCCTAGCGCCAGCCCTGCTGTCAAGTCAAGTACAGAAATAAAACCACATTTTGATGAGAGCAAGATATAATTTGTTACTTCAGCAAAGGCTTTCTCAGTACTATGATGCCTCATAAACCCAGACATCACCGTGCCAGCTTGCCAAATCGTGATACTTTATGCAAAAGTTCATATTCTTTTGCATGTAAATTTGGATGAGTTAATCTTGATGGATGGGTTATGTAGCAATGTAATGACGAACTCTGCCAAATAAAGTGTTACTGAAATGTTATTTTAAAAACTGTATGTAGTGTCTTAATTGGTAAAAACGCATACTGAACTGAATAAGACCATTAAGCAATAGGATCATGACGATCCTTAGTGACAAACTGTTCCTGAACAGGCAAACATAAAGGATTCTGTAGAAGCCGCTGTTTGACTGGCAAACTCTGTCATATTTGCATGAACTGTTCTGTATTTTAGTTGTCACTATGTAAATCTACCATCAATGAGCATAATTTCAACACTAAACAGGGGCATGGACACATGAAGAAAATATCTTGCAGTATATAACACACTATCCACTGAAATTCACACCAGTCAAATTAAACACGCCATGAAGGCATTTGCAGTGCTCTGCTTACAATGTTCTCTACATGCATTCATTTCAGAACATGTTCAGAATATGTTAATTTCCATATTTCAACATATGACAGGCTAAAGTTTAATAAGGGGTGGGCCACAGACAAATTATTTGCTCAATAAGCATGCCGTGGGCTCTGAAAGCTTCAAAAGCCGTACTGTTTGCTAGAGGTTGGTGTGGCACAGCTACAGAGGGTGTGTCTTACCTCTACATCGGTAACCCTGTTTAATAATGCCCCACAGCTGTCATAGAACACACAGAGAGGGGTGTGGGTGAGTGAGGGAGAAGAAAGATCCACAAAAATGCTCTACAGAAACAGGAATTTGGAAAGATTAGGCCAGACTGAGCCTAAACCCCCGTCCAGCAAGTGAGGTAAAAACTCCCCAGTGGGAAGTGGGCCTTCTGGGTTGCATCTTGGTGTGGGTTTGAACCAGGAGAGAGGCAGACCTGTATCAGTCTGTGAACTCAGAGTGGGGGAGCAGTGGCGCCCCCAGAAATATTTCATCGGGGGTGGCCAGATGTGGCCACTGAAAATCTTGGGGTGGCACACCAAAACCAAAAGCCATAACTGAATTTAAAGAATTCAATTATGTTGTTGTAGTATATAGGCTAGTTGAAAACTAGTCAATATGAGAGTTAAGGAGTCGCATACTGATATACTTTGGTTTCTTATTTTACAGTTAATGCTACTAATTATCTGATGCGCACAGACTAATACCGGTACAGTTAACATTTTGAGTTCCACAACAATCCTGTTTTAATTTGTTATGTATCTGTATTTACATAGGCGATTAATTGTTCTTCAAATAGGCTAGTAGTTGTCTTTTTCCTTAAAAAGACAAATATACAGCTTTAATTTGAAGGAGTAGCTACATTGATTGTAAGGAACAAAACATTTACTGGGAACAAGCCTACTAGAGTTTAAAAACACCACACAGAAGCCTCCAATTCTTTTCAATACAATACAAATACAAAAATACCAAAAACAAAACCACGTGTGCCACAATTATTGGCACCCCTGCATTTAATACTTTGTATAACCTCCCTTTGCCAATAAAACAGCACAGAGTCTTCTCCCGTAACATCAATTAAGGTTGGAGACTACAGAGCAAAGAATCTGAGACCATTCCTCTTTACAGAATCTTTCCAGATCATCAGTCCTAGGTCCTCTCTTGTGCACTCTCCTGGTCAGCTCAGCCCACAGGTTTTCAATGGGGTTTAGGTCAGGGGACTGAGATGGTCATAGTGTAACGGTGTTGATATATATGTTAAGAGTCCTTTTGTTTAGTAGTAAATCCTGCGTCATTGGGTTGTGACTTTTATACTTTTATTTTGAAATTAAATTCTATACAAGTCGCGTTGCATTGTTTTATCTTGCAGCAGAAAGAGACAGAGCTGCTGCTGGTAGGTTGAGCACAAAAACGGTCTGCATAAAACTTGATGAAAAGTTGTTCTAACTTTGCATTCCACATGCCCAGTTAATGTCTGTTGTTGTATGACATATAAGCCAACCTAGAAAACGTATTCTCTAAACATTTGAACCCGAATTGTAACTTTTATTTGATTATCCATTTTCGTTCGTAGTTTGCATGGGTTTGGTTCGGTGAAAAGGCTAACGTGGAAATGTATTTGTCTAGGCGGACCAGATGCGCATGGTGCTCATGGCTATTTGTTTTATTCTGATGACCCAATGTCCAGGTAACCATTTGTTGTTTGAGTTCTGTATTGTACATGACTGTGAATGTAAAAGCCAACTTGTTGCTAGCATTATTGCGGGGGGGGGGGCTAGCTAGTAGTGCTTTTTCCCGCCACACGAGTGCATTGTTCTGATTTATAAAATGGATGACGCAGTCTAGCCCAGCCCATTGTTCTAAATGATAATACTGTGTGTCCAAATGGACATGGTGTTTGTTTTGATTCCATTGATTATTTTATGTTACTCCACTATATGTTCACCATGATTGGATGTATTTGTATAAAACTTGGATATCATTTGAACATGATTGTTATATCTATTGAGCAGAAAGAGACAGAGCTGCTGCTGGCGGACCAGATGCGCATGGTGCTCATGGTTATTTGTTTTATTCTGATGACCCAATGTCCAGGTGGAGAAAATAAAGACCATTGCATCCGCCAGAGTGTCCCCATCCTTCAAGCACAAACACAACGCAGGTTACAGTGGTGCCGTGTTCCCGTGTTCTACGACTGGTCGCTGACCAACAACTCCTCGGACCGGTGGGACTGTCGTCATCTTCCAGTTCAACACCAGCTGAGCGCATTTGTGGGTTATTGTAGCTTATGATAACCGCAGCATATGAATAACTGATCAGTTGCGTGTTAAAGGTTAAGTTGAAAAGTATGCAATTGTAGAGTGCTGTAAATAGACTTTTTTTTTTCTATCTTTTCGATTGCCATGGCTAGCTCACAGTTTACTGGGGCCCAGTACGTTCAAACCCCAGTTAGTGTTGGTCGGGGTAGAGGTGTATTAAGGGTGCCCATCCCTTTCCCAGAGCTTAGTTCATCGGTGGGTAGTAGGCTTACTGTTGGGGTTGCAGTAGATCATTCAAGTCCTCTAGCTAGTGACTCACACACAGCTCACACACAGCAGAGTAGTCCCCCCACTCACCAGCCACCCTGTACTTCTACTCCTCTCAACAATCAAGACATTCTCAGTCAGATGGGTGACATTGTACAGAACATAGGTCAGCAGCTGGCAGACAGCATTCTCATGCACTTGAATAAGCCTAGTCCAGTGGCACCTTTATCCACTTCTAGCGTACACAGTGCTAGCCACACCCCAGTTCAAGACTCTGTGTTGGGCTCAGCATCTCAGCTTCATGTAGTGAGTCAGAGGAAAGTGAAAGAGCCCCCTACTTTCAGAGGAGACAATTCAGATAGTGATACGCTTGAAGAGTGGATTGAGCTTATGCGTACTTTCATTAAAAGGGGAGGTCTGTCTATTGAGGAGCAAGGCGAAGAGATCCTCATTCATTTAAGGGGTAAGGCCAAGGATGTTGTCAGAGTGGGCATGAAATCTAGTGGTGTTGACATCAGACAAAGCCCAGATTCCATATATAGCCTGTTGAGGAAGCATTTCAGTAGTAAGCAGTTTTCACCTCTGCCACTGCAAGACTTCTACACGACCCTCCCTGAGCCACAGGAGGACCCCTATGACTACTGGCTTCGCCTAAACCATGCTGCTGATGTTGCTGCTGAGTGCCTTAAGGAGCAGGGTAAGCAACAAGACAGCCTGTCCGTTGAGGTCACACGCATGTACATTAGAAACTGTCCAAGTCCAGATTTAGCTATCACGTTCCGCTCTAAGACCATTGACAAGTGGTCAGCTTCAGAAGTGCAGGAGATCTTGAATGAATACCACTCAGAGAAATCTATCAGAGCAGTGTCGACAAAGAAAGAGAGGGCTGTTATGGAGAAGAGCGTAGCTGTGAACAGGATGGAGATGGGCAGCCCAGCACCTTTGTGTAACGTACAGTCTCCACCACAGTCGGCTACTGAACACTCTGCTATGGAGAGGATGATTGAGATGCTAGAGAAGGTTTTCAGGAGTAATGCCCAGTCCAGACCAGCGAGTAGGAGGACAAGTGGCCTACCCCGCATTCAGGGTCTCGGTGACACACCGTGTCTAGTCTGCAAAGACTCCTCTCATTCTGCTCTGTCACACTGCAAAGATAACAGGCTGTGTTTCCAGTGTTTCTCACCTGACCACGCGAGGAACAGATGTCCGCACGGAGGACAGAGTGCGGCACCCGCTGGCCAGCCGTCAAACTGACTGATCTGCGTGTAGGGGAGAACCATGTAGATCTTGAGAGTGCGCCTCCCTCCTCTAGCTTTCAAGCTTTTTCAGATTATGACTCTCTAAGTCAGTTGTACAGTAGCGATATTTCATCAGAGAAAACAGTTATTTTTCAGAATCTGCAGACGGTTCCAAGGTCTGATAGTTTATTTCACACATCAGTTTCAGTCATGAATGGACTTTCTCTTAAGGCTCTCATTGATAGTGGGTCTATGGCGTGTACTCTTAGTGAGTCAGCTGAGGCCATGTTGTTGAGATGTAGTCCAGACATTTCAAAGAAGTCAGCTCAAGATATTGTGATTGTTGGCTGTGGAGGCCATCGTGTCACTCCGACGGCAGTCTATGACCTCCAAGTCACGGTGTACGGCTGTTCAATGACTGTCCCCACATTAGTTGTGCCAGGTCAGACTGAGGAGATGATCCTGGGCACCAACGTCATCAAAAGGCTTCTCACACAGCTGAGAGAGACGAGCGGTTATTGGAGACTCATGTCCATGCCCAGTCATAACCAGAGTGATGAGTGCTGTGAGTTTTTGTCCCTTTTCTCCAATACTGAGAGGTGGAGAGGCGAGTCTGTGCCAGACAGAGTAGGCACTGTAAAGCTCCAGAGAAGTGTGACATTAGAGCCGCAGACAGAACACCTGGTTTGGGGGAAGTTGCCCGCGTCCTCAGTTCTGTCTGTGGGTAGCACGGTCATCGTCGAACCGACAAAGTCTAGATCAAGACCAAAACAGATCATGGTTGGCAGAGTGATCACACCACTTTGGGGAGATGGTTCTATCCCACTAAAAGTCATAAATCCAACCAGCCACAGAGTCGTGTTGAAGAGAAACACAAAAATAGCTGACGTGTCACCTTGTATTGCTGTGGATGATCTGCCACAGTCAGAACAGATCAAATCAAATGTCCAGTGTACTGACAGCAGCCCATCTTCGTCACCCAGATCTAGTGAGGAGATGAAACACGCCCTGTCCAGTCTGAACCTTCCTGACATCGACCTGGAGTCTTGTGAGGTGTCAGGTCACTGGAAAGACAAGCTTCTACAGATCATCGAGAGGTATGAGTCAATATTCTCAAGAGACAAAATGGACTGTGGAGAAGTCAAAGACACTGTTCATCGCATTCATCTGACAGACGACAGACCCTTCCGTTTGCCGTACAGGCGTATACCACCAAGCCAGTATGCTAAACTGAGAACAGCTCTGGACGAGATGGAGGAGAAAGGAATCATCCGCAAGTCATACAGCGACTATGCATCTCCCTTGGTGCTAGTCTGGAAGAAGAACGGTGACTTAAGGATCTGTACAGACTTCAGGTGGCTGAATGCTCGGACAGTCAGAGATGCCTACCCGTTGCCTCACCAGTCTGATGTGTTGGCTGCTCTGGGTGGCAACGCCTTCTTCTCCACCATGGATCTTACGTCAGGCTATTACAACGTGCCTCTGCAGGAAGAGCATAAGAAATACACAGCTTTTTCTTCTCCGTTTGGCCTCCATGAATACAACAGGCTTCCCCAGGGTCTCTCCAACAGTCCAGCCACGTTCATGAGGATGATGATGTCGGTCTTTGGAGATGAAAACTTCAGCAGTGTGTTATGCTACCTGGACGATCTAATGGTGTTTGCCCCATCCGAATCTGTCGCCCTTCAACGCATTGAGATGGTCTTCTCACGCCTGTCCAGTCGCAATTTGAAACTGGCCCCCAAGAAATGCTTCTTCTTGAGGCGGTCCGTCAAGTTCCTGGGCCACATTGTTAGTGAAGAAGGCATTAAGACTGATCCAGGCAAAGTCGAGGCCATCAACAAAGCTTGCTCCTACTGACTGGACACCTGCATGTCAAAAGGCTTTTGAAGCCCTGAAGTCAGATCTGCTGGACGGTGTGACCTTGGCTCACCCAGTTTTTGATCAGCCTTTCATCTTGGCTGTAGACGCTTCTTTTGACGGAGTTGGGGCAGTTCTTTCGCAAGTCCCTCCTGGCGAAGTGATAGCGAGACCAGTAGCCTTTGCCAGCAGGACGCTGTCACGCTCACAGATGAACTACCCTGCTCACAGATTGGAATTCTTTGCATTAAAGTGGGCGGTCTGTGAAAAGTTCAGTCATTGGCTAAAGGGACGCCACTTTACAGCGTGGACTGACAACAACCCTTTGACATACATCTTGACAAAGCCCAGACTGGACGCCTGTGAGCAGCGGTGGGTGGCTAAACTTGCGTCCTACAGCTTTGACCTAAAGTACGTCCCGGGCCCCAGAAATGTTGTTGCTGATGCGTTGAGCAGAGAGCCGTTCGTCCAGTCCTGCATAAGCCACCGCCTTGTCACAGAGCCATATCTGTCACTCTTGAGGGATGTCGGTGGTGTTGTGGATGACACAGTGCAACATGCCTTGAAGTACACCAACAACCATCAGATGGTTCTGAGGTCAGGCAAAGTTCCACACAACACGTCGACCAATGAAGCCTCAGACATCGGTTCGGTCGGAGCTCCGGATGTATTAGCTGTTCTGGATGCGCATTCCACTGGTGGCCTGAGTGAAGTCATAGTGGCAAGTCCAGCTCTTCCTCAGCTGCAGCAGGTTGACTCCCCCATTCCACACAGCACTCTCGTGAACCAACAAGGGCGGGATGACACCATCTGCCGAGTCCTCTACTACATCGAGAGACGACGAAAACCAACTAAGAATGAAAGATCAAAGGAGCCTTACAGTGTGCGTCAACTCCTGAAACACTGGGACAAGCTGGTTATTCGTGATGGTTTGCTGTGCAAGGTGAGAAGAGACCAGAACATGAACAAGCGACTCTTTCTCTTTGTGGTGCCTAACTCTCTCAAAGCTCAAGTACTCAATGGGATTCATGATGCAGCTGGTCACCAAGGGAAGAGCCGAACACTGTCTCTGGCGAGACAGAGATTCTTCTGGGTCGGCATGAAGAGAGATATTGATGACCATGTGAGGAACTGTCATCGCTGTGTTGTTGGGAACATCCGCACATCCGTACATCAGAGCCGATGGAGCTGGTCTGCATTGACTTTTGGACTGCGGAGGTCAGTGATGGGAAATCCATGGACGTGCTTGTGGTGACCGACCATTTTTCCAAGATGGCTCACGCATTCCCATGCAAGAATCAGTCGGCCAAGCAAGTGGCTCAGAGACTCTGGAACGACTTCTTCCTCATCTACGGTTTTCCCAAGAGAATTCATTCTGATCAAGGGGCGAACTTCGAGAGCAAACTGATCAAGGAGCTGTTGACTCTTTCAGGCGTTGAAAAGTCCCACACAACGCCTTACCACCCCATGGGCAATGGTGTGACGGAAAGGTTCAACAGGACTCTCGGATCCATGATCAGAACGTTGCCTCCAAAGTCCAAAGCCAAATGGCCTCAGATGTTGCAGCTACTCACTTTCTGCTACAACTGCACAGAACACGAGACTACAGGCTTTGCTCCTTTCTATCTCATGTTTGGCAGGATTCCTCGTCTCCCAGTTGACATCCTGTTCCAACATGTACTCTCTGATGACGTAGTGGTGGATCACAATGAGTTTGTGTCACGCCTGAAGAAAGATCTGTGTGAGGCGGTGCAGATTGCGCAGGAGCACAGTCGGAAGGAGCAAACTCGCCACGCCAGGCTCTACAACAAGAAGATCAAGGGTTCACCACTAGCTGCCGGTGACAGAGTGCTCGTTGCGAACAGAGGCGAGAGAGGGAAAAGAAAGGTAGCTGACAAGTGGGAGTCTGCCCTATATGAAGTAGTGGCTGTGAATCCGG
This sequence comes from Ilyophis sp. 1 JC-2022, assembly GCA_022702515.1. NCBI lineage: Eukaryota > Metazoa > Chordata > Actinopteri > Anguilliformes > Synaphobranchidae > Ilyophis > Ilyophis sp. 1 JC-2022. Next base: position 93,166,974 of record CM040402.1, on the reverse strand, counting down.
ACATCCATGTCTACAAGATCAGAGACATCAACTCGGACAAGCTGAAGGTAGTCCACCGAAATCTGCTGCTTCCTGTGAACTTCTTACCAATTGATGATGGTCAGGAGATCCATGACAGTGACAATGGTGAGGGGGTTCCTGGAGTCGTTCTTACAGAAGTGGATGGCAGTGATGAGGTGGTCTCCGAAGTCGACCCTTCAGTCGAGCTGGATGGCAGTGACGAGATGGTCCATGAAGTCAACCCTCCAGATGAGGTCGATCGCAGCGGTGACCGAACTGCGCACTGGGTGCTCTCCGGCTCTGGGCATTCGGATATGGAAGATCGTCAGACTAGCCTCTCCGGGGTGCATGATGTGTCTGGTTGTGTGTCGGAGCAGTTTGACTCAGCTAGTGGCATCATGAGTGAAGACGGGAAGCAGGACAGTAACATTCCCCCTGCGAACAGTAGCGTTACCATTGAGTCCCAACCAGCAGTGCCCACTCATGAAGGTTCGGACACGGGTGGACTTGCTGTGTGCACTCAGCCCCAGGGCATAGGGAACACTGTTGCTCAGACGAGACGAGGCAGACGTATCAATCCCCCAGAGAGACTCATCTGTGAGATGAATGAGCAAGCCCTTGACAGTTCACAGTCCACAGTTAACTCCTTTATTTCTTTAGTTAAGAGCTTGTTTTGAGAGACTACACTTAGTGTTTGGATGTTATTCTAGTCAGTTTGAGAGGACTGAGACACAGGACCAAGACAAGTGTCAGATACAGTATACAGTAATAGCAGAGTTTGAGGTGTAACAGGCATCTCTTAGGTCTACTTTCAGTCTGGGGTAGGGCCCATCCCATTCTTTAAGTACTCCTTAGTTGGAGGATTCTTTAATCGGCAGCTTGTGATACTGAAAATATTTTTTTGTGACATTCTAGTGTTTTTCTGGTACGTCCCCAATTTGGCAGAATTTAGGGGGGTGCATGTAACGGTGTTGATATATATGTTAAGAGTCCTTTTGTTTAGTAGTAAATCCTGCGTCATTGGGTTGTGACTTTTATACTTTTATTTTGAAATTAAATTCTATACAAGTCGCGTTGCATTGTTTTATCTTGCAGCAGAAAGAGACAGAGCTGCTGCTGGTAGGTTGAGCACAAAAACGGTCTGCATAAAACTTGATGAAAAGTTGTTCTAACTTTGCATTCCACATGCCCAGTTAATGTCTGTTGTTGTATGACATATAAGCCAACCTAGAAAACGTATTCTCTAAACATTTGAACCCGAATTGTAACTTTTATTTGATTATCCATTTTCGTTCGTAGTTTGCATGGGTTTGGTTCGGTGAAAAGGCTAACGTGGAAATGTATTTGTCTAGGCGGACCAGATGCGCATGGTGCTCATGGCTATTTGTTTTATTCTGATGACCCAATGTCCAGGTAACCATTTGTTGTTTGAGTTCTGTATTGTACATGACTGTGAATGTAAAAGCCAACTTGTTGCTAGCATTATTGCGGGGGGGGGCTAGCTAGTAGTGCTTTTTCCCGCCACACGAGTGCATTGTTCTGATTTATAAAATGGATGACGCAGTCTAGCCCAGCCCATTGTTCTAAATGATAATACTGTGTGTCCAAATGGACATGGTGTTTGTTTTGATTCCATTGATTATTTTATGTTACTCCACTATATGTTCACCATGATTGGATGTATTTGTATAAAACTTGGATATCATTTGAACATGATTGTTATATCTATTGAGCAGAAAGAGACAGAGCTGCTGCTGGCGGACCAGATGCGCATGGTGCTCATGGCTATTTGTTTTATTCTGATGACCCAATGTCCAGGTGGAGAAAATAAAGACCATTGCATCCGCCAGAGTGTCCCCATCCTTCAAGCACAAACACAACGCAGGTTACAATAGCAGAAGCTTGATTTTGTGTTCAGTTCATAATTTTTGTGTTGATTTAGACGTATGTTTTGGATCATTGTCCAGCTGGAAGATCCAACGATGACCCAGTTTTAGATTCCTGGCAGAGGCAGTCAGATTCAGATTTAAAATTTCCTGGTATTTTATGGAGTTCATGATGCCATGTACCCTAACAAGGTTCCCAGGGCCTTTGGAGGAAAAACAGCCACACATCACAGAACCTCCACCATACTTAACAGTGGGGATCAGGTTATTTTAGGTATAGCCATCCTTCTTTTTACGCCAAACCCACCTCGAGGTTGTTGAAAGAAAATTAAAATTTTATTCTTCATCTGACCATAGAACACGGTTCCAGTCAAAGTTTCAGTAGGTTTTAGCAAACTCAGGCGCTTAGGTTCGGTGTGAAATGACAGGAAAATTTTTTTTTCTAGACTGCTCCTTAATAATAATTTTAATATAGAGGAGGTGACGTGGAATTTTAGGTTTGGATGAGACCCTAGACCCCAAGATCCTCCTTTTCCTCTGATAAGTTTGTTGTTGACGTAATATTTCCCATTGTATGTATCTGTATATTTTGTTTTTGTGTAGTTGTGTTGTAGTTTATGTTTATTATTTTTTTATACTTTGGATGTGTAACAATTATGATGATAAAAATTTTTTTTTTGATGGACACCTTCCGAAGAAAAAAAAAAAAACTAAACTACAAAAAAACTATTTTTTAAGTGTGAAGTTTGGCTTGGTCAAAGGCTGCAAAAACAGGAAATTCAAATGAGCACCACCAAGCCAAATCTCAGCTCTCTACACTATCAGGGATTTCCAGTACTCCGTCTTTCATATCTGACTTCAATACAGTTCTGTAGCTATGTTAGTCTACTGTATTTCAAACAACATGTACTCATCACTGGGCAGATTGGTTCAAACTTTCTCTCAAAGTGTCTAATTCATGTTCTTCAAAATAGTAAGTGGCCTACGACTGCTGCATTAGGCTAAAGAGGTCCCACTAGAGTAGGTTTAGACATAGGCTATATATCTATAATGCACACTTGTACATTAAGGGCAGCACAATAGTATATATATTTCTGTATGTGATCCATAGCTACTGTATGGCGGCAGTGTAGTACAATGGTTAAGGAACTGGCTTTGTAACCGAAAGGTTGCAGGTTCGATTCCCAGGTAGGACACTGCCGTTGTACCCTTGAGCAAGGTACTTCACCTGCATTGCTTCAGTATATATCCAGCTGTAAATGGATAGTATGTATAAATGCAAAAATGCTGTGTAAGTCGCTCTGGATAAGAGCGTCTGCTAAATGCCTATAATGTAATGTAATGTAATATATCACTTGCTGCTGGAGTGCATAAATATATATTTCATTTAGATTAATATCATCATAGACTCTACTCTTTATTTGTTGATTAAAAATGGAATCATCCATACAAGGAGTAGACTGGACATGTGGCCTAGGCTTATACCACCACCCATGAAAATCACTTATGTACACCTAAGTAGTATGAAATATATATTAAAAAAAATTGACATACAGAGTATTAGTCGATAAGATTTAATTCATAGCATAACATGTAGGCCGAATTGGCCTGATATGTCATACATAGTGGAGTTAGAAAATACATAGTGGGTAGAAATAAAAACAATAGGTGAAAATATACATTGAATAGCCTAATGCAATCACAACATACAAGTATACATCTACTCATATAGCTTTAGCTACTTCTAAAAATGATTTGAAATGTAAACAGATGGAAAGATTTAGATCCACCTTTCAAAAGCTACCTACCAATATTATCACAGCTATCAATATTGGTATAAGAGGAATAGAAAAATAGCCTACACAAAACTGCAGTAGGGAAATACAATGCCTTTTTGTACAGGTCACTATCATGGGTGACAGCACATACTCTAAGAGTATGAATTAGGCTCTATGAGAGAAGGTTTGAACAAATCTGCCCAGTGATGAGTACATGTTGTTTGAAATACAGTAGACCAACATAGCTACAGAACTGTAATCAAATTAATTATTACAGGGTACAGTTTAATTTTAAAATGATTAGGATTAATTGGATGTTGATGATGAATTTAAACACCACCAGCGTCAATGCCAAAAGTTACGACCAGTTCTTAATGTTGACTGTTATATTGTGTGGAGCCAATAATTATTTGTGTAAAACCAATTTATTCAAAAATAGTCACAAATGAAGATCTGAAGGAGTCATTTGCCTTCCCGGTTCTGGTCTCTTTGGACTCTGTTTTTGTACCGTTGCCCTGTCTCTCCGGTGTTCGACCCTACCTGTTTAATTACAGGTTGCTGCCAAGTGAGAAAGTAATTCAGCGAATTCATGAATAAAGTATGGACCAAAAAGCAATAGGGTCAGGACAATCCTTCATAACAGACAGCTCCAGGATCTAAAGGATTCTGGAGACACCGTCCCAGCTGCTGTTTGACTGGCAAAATGTGTCATATTTGCATGAACTGTTCTGAAGCATTACTCGTCACTCCTGTCTTTGTGGAAGTGCCTTTGTAGAAAGTCCTATACATGTCAAATTTAACTGAATTGAATTTTAGCACAGAGACTAAGCAGGGTGAGTCATAAGATGACACACAAATAATACATTCTTCATAGATAATAGAGGTGTGACTTCTAAACATTTAATTGTGAAACTTTAGCAAAAATGCTAAACGTTTAGGAAAATCTAAACGATTGGACAGCTTTTTTTAAGCACCAATGTTATTAAAATTATTTATAACCATTTCCTTTTACCGCCCTATTCTCACTGTGATTGTCGTAAGCTCATGGTTAAAAGTAGCTAATAGAGGGTTGCTGGATGGTTCATTCAATTACGGCACCATGCTGTGCTGCATAGATGAGCCTCACAGCCTCGGTGACGCTCGATTGGTGCCTGCTTCGCCCAGGGTATGGGAAGGTTCAGCCGGACAGGGGTCTGCATTTCATCACTCTTGGATGACCCCCCCTGACTGATAAGGGCGCTCATAAGACTGCATGTCAAAACCGCATATGAAAGGTCTCTCCTCCAACGCCGCTCTGTGCGAGCTTAGCTGCGGTCTGTTGGACGGTACCCGTTTCGGAGAACCGTGGATGTTCCAGCTTTCCCAAATTGACATAGTGGTTTGCGCATGGAGCATGGCTGCAGTTGCAGACAGTTGGACATTCTAGATTGGAGTTGCAATTGGAAATATACAGCCCAGGGTGGTAAAAAATATTATAAGTGCTGATCTGGTGTTGATTGTTGTGATATCGACATGGGAAAAATGTTCCTTCATCAGCTCTCAAGTGATAACGTACGCATCTGCTTGCCTGCATGGCAAAATGCTTTGCAAAGAAAGGAGGAGGAAAAGTTTAATTTGGTCTCACTTTGAGCAGATTTCAGAAGTTAAAGTTAAATGTAAACTTTGCAGCACTCAGCTAACATATTCCAACAGCACTGGGACGATGCAACAATCTGCAGTGACTGTGAATGTAGCAGCTGTGCTATCTGCTCAAGCCCAACACTGCAAAAAAAATGTCTCTTAAGTGTTTTAGTATTTTTTGTTTCAAAAGTGGAAAACTTTTTTCACCCATTTTGCTTGGGTTTGTCTCTTGTCTTCTCAACCTCTCGTCTGCGGTTTTTGATTTAGAGCGTGAGGTTTTTTCGTTGTTTATACTTGCTTTTTTCGAGTTTGCCTCCTTTTCTCCCATTCTTTTGTTTAATCCTTCCCAGGTGCGGTTAATTTCTGCTTTTGTGGCGTATCTTTTAGATACGCTTTTAGATTTCTTACCGGTCACATTTGGTTCTCCGAAACTCATACCAACCCCTCAAAAAAACCTTATTACTGTTGTATGCTCTCAACGCATTTGAAATTGTCCGCTCTGCACTGCCCATCATATGCCGCTTTTCCGTGACTTGTGCTCATATGTAGACCACATTATTTGCTTTTGAAGTCCACTCTGTGGCTGCTTTTGCAGCTTTGCATTTAAAAGCACATCTCAACTATAGCTTGGGTAGTGCATTGGTTTAAATAGAAATGCGGCAAATTTAGAAAAGAAATACCTCCGCCCCCAAATTGTCGTTTCAACGTATTTTTGCACCGTGTAACTGTTTAGCGATTTGCATTGTGCTTATCGTACCTGCAGAGAGAGAGAGACACAGACGCATATTTATGTGTACATGATCCTGTTGATGTGGGTGTTATCTATTCCACATGAACATGTGATACAGCGTGGGTATGAGTGTGCTGTATTGATAGATTGATAGATCTCACTTTCTCTCTCAGTGCTATCTGTTCCACATGTATGTGGGTGTGCGTGCCGGTGGGGGTATTGGAGACAAGATTGAAGACCCGGCAGGAGATGAGTACGAGCTGTACCGTGTGGTCTTTGATATCAACTTCTTCTTCGTCATCGTCATCCTGCTGGCTATCATTCAGGGTGAGACCGACACACCTCAAACACTTCCTACCTGTGCATTGTCCTGATTCAAAGACTCCTCATTTACTACTTGTGTACATGTTACACTGTAGTATCACAGTTAACTGAAACTAAAAAACTGTAACATAAAAAGTAGGACATTTTCATTTTAATTGTGGGTAAATTAAAAGACGGCTTAGGACATACACAAAGCAGTAGATTAGGGGATACAAAAGTAACAGTGAGTTCTGGGGAGGAAGCTGTTTGAGACTTGGGAGTACTGAGGAAGGAAATGGTACTCCGCACCTGTGATTTACAGCTGTACCACTACGGTCTGTGGGCTCATGTGTGCTGCGTGACTGACACATGTCAATCCACTGAGGTGTGATGTGGGATGTGTTTCACATGCAGGTCTGATTATCGATGCCTTTGGAGAGCTGAGAGACCAACAGGAGCAAGTCTGAGAGGACATGGAGGTGCAGCGATCACATTCTCTTCCTTTATTCTCCACTGTATCACAGGCTAAAATGTCAGTGGTGTCTTTGTTTTTTAGTGGTATATTAATTTTTGGCTTGGACATGTCCATTTTTTGTTTGCCCGTTGCCTGTTTTTCCAGACTAAGTGCTTCATCTGCGGGATTGGGAGTGACTACTTTGACACAACGCCACATGGCTTTGAGACACACACCCTGGAAGAGCACAACTTGGCCAACTACATGTGAGTAGCCTGGACGTCAGTGACCCTGGAACAGGCATCCAGAGCACCCCCATAGAGCAAACCCCAGAACACCCAGGGAAGGGCTTCTTCTTTGGTCCTGTTGGCCATGAGGCCTACAGATGAAATATAACATCTATCCTGATCATACTCTAATCTGCACCAGGAGCCCATTGAGCATCCAAACATAAGAACACAATATTTAATATTTTATATTAACACCAGCCCATCCAGGCTCATCATTTACTTACAGAGCAGTGAAAATCACCACTGCGTCATGACTGGACTTGAACACTCAGAGGGTCTGTACCTCTACTAAGTGACCTGGCAGGCTATTCTACACATTGACAACACTTTGTTTAGAAAATAATACTTGTAGTGTCGGTCAGGGTCATTATTTACAACAGAGCTACTCCAATTACACAGGCTCAGCCTGACATCACTCAATACATCAATTAAATACTGTACATGCTGCCCTGGGTAGCATCAACAGCACCTGCCCTCATGTCATTTTACACACTCTGTCTCTGCCTCTCTTCTGCAGGTTCTTCCTGATGTATTTAATCAATAAAGATGAAACTGAGCACACAGGACAGGTCAGTCGCCACCTTTGTCTGTCTGTCTGTTTGCCCATTTGAGAGTTCCTGCTTGGCTCATGCACTGTTGGTGAATGAACACAGACACTGACATTGACAATCCAAGATGAGGCAGCTTATTTCTGCACTTCACAAGTGTTTGAGTGGCCATACAATTTCCCCCCTCTCTTTTCCCCCCGTTTCTCAGGAATCCTACATCTGGAAGATGTACCCGGAACGTAGCTGGGATTTCCTCCCGGCTGGAGACTGCTTCAGGAAGCAATATGAGGATCAGCTGGGATAAGCCTGCGTGTGTGTGGGTGTGGGTGTACGTGTGTATGTCGTGTAAGGGAGTAAGAGAATGAGAAAAAGAGGTGGAGTTGAGGTGTAGACATTTGTTTCAGGGGCAAAGAGTCACCTACCATCACCTCTAAGCCCAACCAGGAACCAGGCTGAAGAGTAGTCTGATACGATGGTGAGTCTAAGGCCATGTCCGAATCAGCACTCTTCCACACTGTTGAGTATCCTTGGTGAGTAGATAGGGCAAGAAAGTCATTGAGTAGGTGAAAAATCTTCAAATTGCAGTATAATTGAAACACCCGGATGACACACTTACTTCCAGGGTTTCGCTGAGTGCATTCGGTAGCACACTTTTCAAAAAGTACACAAACATTTTGGTCACATAAATATGACGTGAGCTTCAATATTTAAAAAAATTAGGCGTAGCTTCGCTGAAGTTTTCCTTCAAATACAACAAAAACAACACGTGACATGGCAGCGCAAGGGTGGGGTGCAGGGTTGCCAGTTCTCGCAAGACTTTCCAGCCAAGTGGCGACTTAAAACTAGGCCAAAATATATTTTTAACCGAAATCAACGTATTTGAAATAGAAATCATCATATTTTTACTTTTTAAAATAAGTGCGTGCTTTGCGATTTTTTCATTTTTACCCGGGACTGCACTTTGAAAGTATCCCAATTTAGCTGTAAAACCGCAGACATGGTAACACTGGCGGGACATCTACATTACATGATAGGCATTTTTAGCAGACTCTCTTATCCAGAGCGACTTACACAACTTCTTATTTCATCTTATTACATTTATCCATTCCTATACAGCTGGATATATACTGAAACAATTCAGGTTAAGTACCTTGCTCAAGGGTACAACGGCAGTGTCCCTACCTGGGAATCGAACCTGCAACCTTTCGGTTACAAGTCCAGTTTCTTAACCATTATAATACACTGCCGCCCTATGACTCTCTAATGACCTGCTTATGACACTTCCACAGTGCGTTTGGAAAATAGTTTGGCGGATATTTTTTTTTAAACAGCACACTTTGGCACTGTACGCAGGAGACAAGGTGCAGTAGATAGAGCTCTGATTCGCACACAGCCTAACAGTGGAAAACCTTCCTTTTGTAGAAAAAATTCAAAGCTCTAAGTTGCTCTGTTTTTAGTCCATATTCTACTCTCCATTTTTTGAAGGGGATGGGATGAGGTGGGATTAATATGAAATAAACGATTAAAAAACTGAAGATTATGTCAGGTTTGCTGTCAAAAGCAAGACATGGCTTTCGTGGTTTCCGTAGTTTCGATTTTTAATTATTATTTTTAGGGAATCTTTCAACTTATCTAGCTAGTTAAAGCTAGGAGGGTTCCGGGTTTTACTCCGTAATTAAGCCTGCTTCGTACGTATACCCCCCAATACTTACTCCTTATAATATTTGGGTAACACTTTACAATAAGGGAACACACCTCATGCCTGAATTAATGCATGACTCATCATGATTTCATCATGATTTAATGCATGAATTAATGCATGATGTATCATGAACTCTGTGCGGCTCAATATTAATAAATGATCAAGGCATTATTAGTTCATGTGATTACTGTACACTTAATGTATCATCAATTAATGAACATTAACTCATAGTTAAGTCATACATTAAGTAACATGTCATCAAAGTAGCTGCAAACCAGTTAAGACAAACACCTTCACAGACAAGCTGTGGAAGATTTAATCATTTTCTACCAAAACTCCTCCTGACAGTGTGTTGACAAAGCTGTTTTCTTTGAAAGCTACTGTACATAAAGCTAAATTCTAACATATTGCCTAAACCATTGCGTTTTCCAACACCCACCAGAGACAGGATATGTGTGGTTTATAATAATGTTATAAATGTTTTATGTTATCTGAATTTATCTTTTATCTTTAATAAAGATTGCCTATATTTACCAATATTAATTAATTCAGGCTAATTATGCTTTCGGGCAATCTTATGGTAGGCTTATCTCTAAACATAAATCATGTTTAATATATGTGACAGTGATCTTTGTAAATAAGATGGATTGAATGTGTGTGTGTGGATTATGAAAGCGACTCTTTTGCTATTTATCTTAAGAGTGTGAGTAATTTCTATTTATTCTTCTATTTCAATTATGTTTTTACCAGCTCTCAAGGTTTATAGGCTACTGCTTGTAGCCAGCAGGGAGCCCCCTTAGTCTCTGGGACTCCATGCAATTGCATGGGTTGTGTGGTGGCAAAGTCCACAGACTAGTAGATTGGATCAGCCTCTCCGAAAGTACCCGATTCTTCTCTTAATGCACAAAATATGAAACTGGCTGAATCAGACTGGTTATCTGCTCCCATCAGCTATACTTGTATATGCTGTATGACCCAAACTCTCTGCATTATATCTCCATCCTTTTTGTTTTATTTATATTTTTTATTTTTATTTTATCTGCATATATTATATAATATTATATTATCTTGAAACTTGCACTACTTGTTTTTATGTGTTTTGTTATTATTTTTGTTTTATGTTATGTGTTTATATTATTTTATTTTATGTTGGTTTATGTACGCACCAACAAACAACCACAGTAAAAAAGGGATTCTGATTCTGATTCTGATTTGGTCTTTTTTTATGCATTCACATATTTACAAGCTGGCGAAGCCCAAATGCATAAAAGAGACATGACTACACAATGTAAGCATGACTGTTTGTTGGAAAAATTGGAGGGTCGGGGGTCGGAGTGCAATACCCCAAAAACATCCAGTAAGCAGCAGTTCTGAGGGCAGAAACTACCTTGTTAATGAGATGTCAGAGGAGAATGGCCAAACATATTCAAGCTAAACAGAAAGGCCAGAAATACAAATAAGATGTATAATAAGCAAAGAGGCATCTCTGAATGCATGCGTTGAACCATGAAAGGGATGGGCTGCAGCAACTAAAGATTAGGTGGTGGCAGCGTAGTATAACGGTTAAAAAACTGGACTTGTAACCGAAACACTGCAGGTTCGATTCCCAGGTAGGACACTGCCATTGTACCCTTGAGCTAAAGGTACTTAACCTGAATTGCTTCAGTATAAATCCAGCTGCAAAAATGGATAAATGTAAAGAAATTTATGAATGTTAAGTTGTGTAAGTCGCTCTGGATAAGAGCATCTGCTAAAATGCCTGTAATGTAATTAGATAATACTAGGTAGGTATTCCTAATAAAGTGGATACCCAGTGTAAATTAGCCCCATGGTGTTCACCATTATTTCACTCATGCGATCACCATTACTTCCTAAGTACTTAGTTGATTTGTGTCCCTCTAAGTAAAGTCATGGCATGATACTAATTTGTAAATGATTACTTAATGTATATTGACAGGAGGCAAGCATTTGTTAACCATGAGTTCATCATTACTTAATGATGAGTTCAATGAATTGTGACCCTTCAAGTAAAGTCACACAAGATTCTTCATATAGTAATGATTACCCCATCATCACATCATTATTACTTAACTCACTTAACATTAAATAAAGCAGTCAAAAGTCATCCAAATAGAAAATCAATGTTTTATTTGTTATACATACTCCATATACCTGTGTAACACAATTTAAGACAGAGTAACTAGACAGCACTCACTCACACACTTCCCGGTCATTCATATCGTAGATACAGCAAAGATCAGTGTTTTTACAAAACTTTTCAACATTCTATTGATTATAATGGGAACATGCGACGTACGTCCATCAGTAGACGTCCCAATGGACCATCCTTGTGTCTATTACCCAACCAATATGTCCACTCAATAAATACTAAGTGCTCCTTCAACAGGGCCTCGTTCCTGTTTCCTCTTAGCCGCCATACATGACTTTTATAAATCCCCCAAGCCCTCTCTATATTTTGAGTATGCCCCCCACTATTTGGATCAACAAAGCTCCTGCTGTGGTTTATTGTGAAATGGGGGTATCCAGCAGTGACAAGAGCACCCATGTATGCTCGCCATTGATCACTAATGATTGTGGTCCCCCGACGAACATGTCTTCTAACGATTGGAAGCAGATGGCGCCGAGAGCGTTTTTTCACCAGTCTGAGAACTGGCCGCCTTCCATTTCCTCTGATACCTAACATCCCAAAAACCCACTTTCTCCTCCTCCACGTCCCGCCATATCTCCCACGGCCATACTGTTAAAAGAAGATTGTTTACAGTCAAAAAAAAGTCTGACAATAATAGCAACAATTAGCAATAATAGGCACCTTATGGCCAAGAGGGTCCCTAGATAATGTTTTAGGAATACAAGGGATTAGAGTACGCCTACCAATGGGAATATATTGTTTATAAAGTAGGCTAATACCATCCCTAATCTTCAAAGTACATAATATTGCACACAATAATACCGGTATCATTTCAAATGCAACTATGGTTTTGAGTTAGCACAATATTGGGAAGCAAGCATAAGCAACAAAAGGTAGAGGAAAAAACAGGGTGGGCGAATGGTGTTCATCCATGGCTGCGTCCCAATATTCGTAAAATGCATCCTCCTTTCCTCCACTACCACCTCTTCTCCTCCGTGCCCCGGAAACTGATCTTTATGTTTTAATCTAATGTTGCTAATTACATCTTAAGTATGTATTAATGGTTACATATTAATTAATGTCGACGCAAACCGCAATGTCAGGTACATTATATACTGTACATGCAAATAATTGTACTCAAAACGTTCAGACAGTTTTGCATAATTCCGAGTAGGAGAGGAGTGTTAGCTGTCTAAAGTAGTGTCGCGATGTAGCCCACTGACACAGCCTGACATGCAATTTTCGCTAGACGAGTGAACTAGCATGGCCAAGTGAGCATATGCAAATCGTGATGATCAAGATGAGTTGACTCCCAAAAAGGGTTTTCCAAGTGGTTTGGATACAAAAGATCTGACATTAAATAACCTATTTCTGAAAATGATGCTAAAAGAACATAGCCTAAAATGGAGGCAATGCCCATAATGCATTTCATCACTTCATTAAACTGCACTAGGTAAATTTTCTTATTAATTAGATTTTTGAGCTTGTGCAGAACAAATTTCAGCCATTCGTGATTCAGTACACCATGCAGCCTAGTTTAGCTGCTAGAGCCTCAAGTGGTCTGCTGCAACCTAGGGGCCAAAATCGGGCTTTGCCATTGAAGCTCACTTCCTGGTCTCGTTGAGAGAGCAGAGTATATGTGAGTGGAGTAGAGCGGCAACAATTTCCACTTCCTACCCAAAGATTTCTGTAATCACTCCGCTCTACGTTTTCCATTTCCCGATCCCCGCTCACGCGTCAGAGAAAACTTGCTCCAAATTCGCTCCATAACAAAATTAGCGCTCCGTTTCTCATCTATTGTAAAATTCTTAGTGTTTTTTTTTCTTCATATTTGTAACATCTGGATCCTTAAAATTAAGGGACATCATACTAATTAACTAATTAACAATCAATACGTATGAAATAAAAAAGAAAAGGCTAGCACCATGCAGGCAAGATACGAAAGACATCATCTATAAGCAATTTTTTTGTTTGTTTTAGGCTATAAATTAGGCCTACATCTAAACCAAGTCCAAGTCTATTACATAGTATAGTGATGCTACGGAGTACAGGCTAGTTACAAATTGATAGTGAATTTTCCGACTGAAATTAGATAACCTATCAGAATTTCTTTTTGCATAATTTGCATATATTGCGAGGGTTTGCATGATGATTTGAAATCTTGAAATATTGTGATATTATTTGTTAATTATAAGTTCATATCGCCACTCCATCTTCAAAGTCCTGAAATGAAGATTCAATATTACTAGTCAATCTGAATATGTCATAAGAAAACAACCACCTTCCGTCTGTGGCAGAAGTTACTTTCATCTATCATCACAAATTCATCATGACCACCAAGCCGCTGTCTTGTCTTTCTCCGGATTCTTTTCATTGCTTTGATGCAGACCTTTCGCAGTTTCGTGCTCATTTTGGTCAGTGTGCGTGTACTTCTTGCTACACCATCCTGCAACATGTCAATTTGGCGCAACCTCAACCCCTGGGAAAACCTGTGAAATACCGTTTGAGCAAAAGTTAGAGCATTAACAGTAAATCAAAGACAGGCAATTATGCCTTAAAATGCAATGTTACATTGGCATATCATTTTTTCGGGTGTGTATCATGCCCTTGTTTGACTTGTTAGATATGCCATAAAAGCCTCACTATCACTTAGTTCGATTAGAGGATACTATAAGCTGCAACCTGGCTAGTGTCGGACCCCCCACTGACCGGCAGGCAGCAGGAAGTGGAGGTTAGTTAATTCAGATAATCAGACATTCATTTAAACATCCAATGTAGAATACACATTTATGTCTGGGAACAAAGGTATTTAGAGCTATCCATTGCGCACAGGGTGGTTCAGTTACTCAGTGAACCCAAAGGGACTGTTCGTTGTGACACTTTGCAGCTAATTGCTGACTTGGAACTGCTTTATTACAGAATAAAACTTTGTTGACTTTCCAACAACATTGGAACCATGCCTCATCATATCTCATAGTCTTGAAAATAACCTGAAAGTCTAAGACTGATTCATAAGCACAAACTGACAGCTTCCTAGAGCAGAAGTTCCCGACCCCAAACCACTACAATAGAGTGTCTTGAATGAAAGCATTTCATTAGAGCAGCTGTGATGACACTATGAGCAGTAAGCAACTCAACCAACAGCTCAAAACTTTACCAACATAACAGGGCCTACCATTGCGAGATAGAATGGTAATGATCTTAGGTACCTGTACATATACGTTAGCCACCTGCTTAGGCTTATTCTGCTCTTCTCAAAGAATGACCCTGATCTGATGGACTTCTTTACCACTCTCTTTCGGTGGCTCTTGTAACGACATGTCCTGGTGGAACAGTTCAAGTAAATAAAAAGATTACAGTCAGAGTTACATCATCCACTGAACCAATGCCACTATAAATGTAGCAGCATCCATATGTTACCACAGTCAAAATTCTGTCATGTCATATATTACAAACTGCTGACGTTGACTCTCATATGACCACCATTAATGCTCATAAACTCACTTGCCCCAAAATAAAACTTTATTACGCCGGTCATATAAATACAGTGCCCTCCACACTGCACCCCTGGTAAAGTTTAGTAAAAAGAGATATAAAAAATTCACCTTTTGGTGAATTAGCTTAATCTAACACTGATAAAAATTTGATTTCAATTTTTCTAAAAGACTGCGAGACTCATCACACTGCAAACTATACAGTACAATACATAAATATACAGCACAAAAGATAGGAAGAAGCACTGGTATCTTTACTGTTGTTCGGTATGCAGGTTGAAATAAATATGTTCAAGTTTATTTCTCACTTGTGCTCATTTAGCTGATATTTTCATATGGCTTTTACATGTAGTGATCTGTAAAATTAAACATGAAACGTAGCCTATTTATAATGTGTTAACTTTCCTTCAATGATGACTATTATTATGGCGTATTATATTTTAATGCAGACCTGCCCGCCTTTTCCACAGGTATTTTAACGGTAAATCTAAGAAACACGTAGGCTAATACCATGTTGGAAGATATTATGAGGAACCTAAGACATTTAAATATTTATTTCATGTTGTTGTGAATTATTGGTAATATTGTTATCCCACAACTAAGCAATGTTCTGTTAATGTTAAAGGAACGTTCTGGGAACCACACATAATACCGGATGGGAACGTTCCAGATGCGTTAAGAAAACCCTCCTGGAACGTTCCCAGAACCAAAAATTGTTAGCTGGGACCCCATTGGAAATCTGGCGAGGGAACCCATGCCCGGAAGAAACCTCCGAATTGGCCTACAGAAATACGTCATGACTGTAGCACTCTATTTAGCCTCAAAATAAAAAAAATAATGTAATAACGTTAATTCCAATTATATTCTAACTTTAGCCTACTGTTGTTGACAAACGTTCAGAAATCGGGGAGAGATCGATTTTAGGCCTCGTTGGAGTGTTCCAACTTACCATTGCACACCATCGGTCCCTTCACTTTTTGCTTTGAGTTTCATTTTATGTTTGCAAAGTTTACACTTCCATTTCTTTTTCAGAAGCCTCATCTTCATCAGCCATTTAACAAGCCTCTCGTTAGTTTTTCTTCCCTCACAGAGGGTGCGTATTTTTCTTCCAATTCGGTCTCTCATCTCATAGCTCGGGTGGTACAAAATAAAACAGCCAACTTTAATGTAGCCTAGTTCGTGGCGCGTAAATGTTGCATTGCATTGACCATCGGCATGCACGCATGACGTCCTCTAATAGTCTGCATCTGACCTTCTCGCGAGAGGTTTTTTTTTTCTTCTTCTTCTGGCGCGAAACGTTAACGTTATCATTCTAGGTTGATTACTAAACTTACATTATCGGAAGAAGACAAGGTGAGAAACGTTGCGCTGTGCGTGTGTGTGTGTTTTATTGGGTAACGTTAATAGGCTAACACAATTTTTTAGGCATGGCGTAGGCTACAAATAATACATTCCACTGACACAAGGCACGAATCATTACATTACAGTTACATTACAGTCATTTAGCAGACGCTTTTATCCAAAGCGACGTACAGTAAGGTATCATGGTAACGTTAGCCTAAACGTAAAAAAAGAGAATGAGAAATAAGCAGGCTAATTATATAAAAAAACAATGCAAAAAGTAACGTTAACATAAACGGACCAGCGTTCAGTGATTCATATATAACTTTTGTTTGTACATTTAATAACTTAAAATTTTAGAAATATGAGACGGAATGAGAACGTCGTGTATCTACTGCAAAAGTTGACGATTGAGGGAAAACGACCCAGGATCAATTACATTACATCATACTGGGACAGCACCCTCGAACTTGACCCTGGACCGGCAGTGGAACTGCAGTCGAGCCTTAAGTGTGAAACTATTATACTCCTGAATCGTCCACCTGTTTGCGACAGCGATTCCCAGCGAAAAACCGCGGAACAAGACAAAATGGCGACCAGGGCAAGGAAAAGGAATCGTCCAATGCGATTAATTGAAGAGGCAATTGGTAACATTGGTAAGTTTGCTAAATCATTTTTTTTTTCTACTTATAAGATGCGTTTAGTTATTATCTTAAGGCGAGACACGGCAGGTGAAAACATCGTTTTTTGATGCACTGGTCAATTTTGAGATTTTGTGCTATTTTGCTTCCATAACATGTCTTCTTTCAGACTAGTGGAAAGGAAACGTTCAAAATACACATTTAGATGTTTATTTTACTACACTTCGTCATGCTGCGCCTGTAGATTTCGCCTAAATTCACCAAAACTTCGCATTTTAACGCAGCTTGCAGATCTGCGGTCGCTCTCTGCCCAATATCATATGAGGTACCGTTGGAAAGCTCTCAGTTTCGTGTATAATGTTATCAGATCCATATATGGTCATTTCCTTTGTATCAGCAACCAATAGTGAAAGTACGAAGGGAGTTTTGCCTCCAACAACGAGCTCTCATTGGCTGGTGAAGATTTCTGACAACGTGATTGGTTCAGATGCATCACGTGCTCTGACATTCCGGACATTGTTTTTCTCCGCGGGACTTGTCTAAATGCCGAAAGTGCGTGTAAAAACCTCACAGAAAAGACGACAACAGTTATATAATGAAGAAGAAGATGAAATGCCTTCACAAAGTGCATCGATGCGTAAGCTGTCACTTGGAAAGCAGAAGTGTTTCGACAGCGGGAGTGACCAGCGTGTCACACAGCAGTGGCTGATAGTTCATGTAGCGCGTTTGAATGAACTGATCGGTGGGTTGGTTTTTTCTCATACTCTGAGCCAGAAATCTCCACTTCAGTAGCACTCACATACACCAAACTTTCCAGTTTTATTCATATCTATATTCTGAAGGTTTTTACAGAGGGGTTTGTTGATATATAATTCATAGCCTGATTTATATCACATTTTATTCCTAAAAACATGGCGAAAATAGATTTTTTATGAGTGTTTCTGCGGGCTGTGCATGCTGTTATTTTATCAATTGTTATGTATTTTGGATGTTAATATGATGTTATGATGTTGTTGCTTAATATTTGATTGAAATTATTGAAATTGTGTCTGTAAATAGTGGTTTCCAATGAAAAATGTATGTCATTTTACTATGCAAATCTTTAAAGGCCGTTTTCTCAAAATGAGGTTTTTCTTATACTCTAAGGATGAAATCTCCACTTCAGTCTACAGTACATACACCATCCTTTACATATTTCTTCCTATGTATATTCTGAGGTTTTTTTCAGAGGGGTTTGTTGATATATCATTTATAGCCTGTTTTATGCTACATTTTATACCAAAAAACATGGCGAAAATAGATTTTTTTTGACTGTAGACAGTATTTTCTGATTTATGGGGTGATAAAAAGACATGGCCACAATCCCCTCTGACCAAAAACTTGGTTGTAATGTGTCAACATAATGAAACAATAATTTTGAATCTGGCTTCATCCAATGTTCAGATTTCTGTTCTGGAATTGTATGCAAATTAGTGCATATTTAAGTAGATAATGCCTCATTTGCATATTTAAACATAACATTTCTGAAAACTTGTAATACAAAACATTCTTGTCTTAATATAAGTAATCAACTGGGGAAGTTTCATTGTGATATCTATTAGTTAAATTTTTTACCCTAGTCACCTGCCCTGTCTCGCCTTAAGAAACAGTGTTATTATCGCCCTCGTGCTTTATGCTAGCGGTGCTCACTAAGGTTAGCGAGTATAGCTAAATTGCACGTGTCGGCCTAACGGTAACGTTGCTTTGTGATATTGCTTGTTGGCACGACAATATTTACATATATCCTCGTTAGTTTTCTTGAATGTTATGTGTAACGTTAAATGTAATCTTTATATGTGGCTAACATCGAAAATTAGTACTTTAACGTAACTGTAAGGTTACTTATCCGCCCTTGCTTAATGTCAGCTGGAGAAAAATCGAGCTGGCGTGCTCGAAAATACTAACTAAGATATAAGAAGAATTTTCAAATGTCCATTGGTTGCTCAAATCGCATGTTTCACTTCAAACTGAACAGTAGCCTAATGCATTTTTTAAATGTTTCCCCTTGTCTTAGAGTCGATTAGCAGCGCAGATGATGATGTGCCTGCAACAACAGGGCCTGCTCAACCTTCAGCATCTGGGAAAGGACAGACAGGTAAAGTTAACTAATGGAAAGGGCATAACTTGGAGCAAAACTGGTTTGTCATAATATCTTATCAATCATCAATTGAGAGTACTATTACTGTCCTACACTATTTCAATATAACTTTTCTTTTGCGTGGTTCAGCAATGCCACTACAAATGACTATGGTAAGAGTTTGATTCCCATTTCAACCCACATTAAACAGCGTAGAAAGGAAAGGGCAGAAATTAGTTTTATACTCTGCACACTGTACACACAGGGTGGAAAATTAAATATTGTTCATGCCATCTCCCGCCCCCCCCCCCCCCCACTACAAAGATATCCTGGCAGAAACACTGAAGGTTGATGGTTGATTAACTGAGCTCTTGACAGCCAGACTAACATTGGACAACATTAAAATACGGGTTTATTTCTGGCTGTCAATGCATTGACATCCATGCTTGTCATTGAATCATAAAGGGTCCAGGTTGTTTAAAATTGCATATCTTGTATTTGTATATGAAGATTGTGTGTGTACTACTCATCTTCATATGCTCAGTGCATTCACTGATTGTGCCTTTAAGCAATATTATTTGAGGCATTTTTTGCTGCTATTATTGCCATGACAGAGATGTGGTCAAAAACAAGGCACACTAAAACAGGTGCACTGACTTTGGATATGAACAACCACCTCTCCCCCTGTTTTCCTCAGAGGCCTCAATGCCCAAGCCAACCAAATCCCCAAGCGCCCTGACAGTTGGACCAGGTAAGTAACAAGGAAGATAAATCATCAGGAGTGCAATAAACTTGAAATTAATTTGAAATTATATTATCATCTCAGTGTTCATCTCAATCAAATCCGCATTGCCTTTTTTCAGGTTATCTAAGCTAGCTGTTCTACACAAGTATACATTTTGTTAGGATACTCTCACATTGTTTGGCCAACATGGGAACCTTTTGGAGCACATTTGAAGTCAACCATCAGCCAATACCATCAGATCTATTGATACTGACTGTACCAAGTGCTTTGCAAAATGTCCACATGTGTCTTCCACTCAAATAACCCAAAACATTTTAGAAGAAAACTGCAAGTAGCAGTTTTTTGATTCACAGTGATGCAGAAGACCGATCATGAAACCTGTAAACTACTGGAAAACTAGTGTCCATCAATGCATTGACATTAGCCATGTAAACGAAGGCAAATAAACAATTCCAATTACACATACACAACAGTATTGAAATAAAAACTACATTAACAATTCCTAAATAAATTGTAGGTGTGGTTGCTTCGCAGTGGTATCAAATGCTGGAAATGGTATAGAAAGATGGTAATATGGTATAGTGTGAGGTGGTAAATAAAAGGTGGAAATGGTATGAAGTGGTAACGTGGTATAAAGGCATCTAAAGAAGGTGTAAGTGTTAAAATATGGTGATGTATTTTGTGGTAAGTAGTCTAAAGAACCTGGAAGTGATTCAAAGAAGTAATGAATTGTGATGAAAGCACAAAAAGGTAATGTCAAAGCATCTGAGATAGTATTGCTGAATCATAGCCAAGCGGCAACAACTGGCCATGTCAGGCCAAAATGTGTCCGGGCAAGGCATCGGAATGCTTGGAATGTCGTTGCTATGCCAACAGACACGCGAGCATTGTGACGCGATAGCATTGTAACGAGCTTGCACTTGCTTTGACCTCAGAATCGCCGGATAGATCACTACATCACTCAAATAACCATCACTATCACTCAGATAACCTTTATAATTTCCCTTTGTATAGGCTACTAAGCTTTATATTGTTAATTGTTTTCTATTTTAGATTGTGTTGGTGATTCATTTCACCTCAGAATCGCCGGAGATAGACAGATCTATATCAGATAACTTTTATAATATCCTTTTGTATAGGCTACTGTGCTTTATATTGTTAATTGTTTTCGATTGTGTTAGCTAGTGATTAATTTTGAAGTACATAGTCTTTTACTGAAACTAACTAGCTAGCAATACTACATAGTAGTTTCCTGGTCAAATGTTGCTTTATAAAAAAAACGAGCATCCGTTAATAATGTTAACAACGCCGGATTAAAAAAATAAATTAAAAAAACGCATTAGCCTGTTCGCCCTGCAAGTTAAACCAGCGAGGTGGAAAGAGTAAGTAGGCCTATCGCGTTGTTGAATAGCCCAATAAAACTAATCTAATGTCACGTCGATCAGTACGCCTAATTGTTATTTTTTTGTGGGCCTATTGGTAGTTTTTCTGATGACCGATTTTTTTTTTTTTTACTGTATTTGCTATGCGATCGCGTTCACCCAATGAAAATGCCGTTGTAATAATCAGGCACGTTTCCTAAAAATGTTTTGTTACCTTGAATATTGTTTTCAATAAATGTTATTTGTTAACTTTTATTTAGTGAGTTGTTGTCATGTTTTGTAGGATAAAAGCAAGTGCCAGCTTGTCACCCGGCGATTCTGAGGTCAAAGCAAGTGCGAGCTACGCGTCACAATGCTCGCGTGTCTGTTGGCATAGCAACGACATTCCAAGCATTCCGATGACGTGCCCGGACACATTTTGGCCTGACAGCCACCATCCTTGAAGTTTTCCCCCCCAGTGGCTAAAGAGTGAACTGCAACAACTGGTTGCAAAAATAACTTGAAACCCTGTCCAGCCCATTGTAAGATAATGGCGAAAGCTAAAAGAGGCCAATGTTCTCTGTAAAAAGTCAAAATTCACAGTTGTTGCAGGTGCTTTTAACAAAATTAAACCGCATTTATTTTCTAAAATAACAGCACTGGTGTAGGCTAATGGAAAATATTTTCCTGTTCTCCCATTATTATATTTCTGGTAAACGGGAAATAGTTTGGTCGGGAATTACCGGGAACCCATGCCAGTGTTAAACCCTAATGTTTAAGATTATTATTGTGTATATGAAAACGTCATAAAGGTTATTCCGAATAATATTGATCCATATATTTCTTGCTCGGACACGTTAACCTTACACAAGCAGGTTTCCCCAGCTGTAAATAGTGGTTTTTGCATTCTTATTAAATTCACCATTATATTACCCGTCCGCCAAGGTACAAATGCAGGTAGGTTTTGAAGGGAATGGGAGATCACACTGATTGGTTTATGGCATGTTATGCCCAAGACGCACGTATAACTAATGAAGAGGCTAAGTTCAGCTCATTTTGAACCTTGCACCTTACTTTGTGCTCAAAATATGCACCCTATAACTAGAAAAAGTGGAGTTGGACATGCACTTGCGCCATGCGTTTCAAACCATGTCAAAATGGAGCCCGAAGTGACTATTATTAAAGTACTATAGCGTGAGCTGTGTTAGCGCCAGGTTTCTACATTCTTCTTAGTTTTGCTTTTGAGATGTAAAATAACAGTATTTGCAGATGTTTTACATTTTATTTGGCCAGTCTTGCGGGGAAAGTGTTGATATGATGTAAGTTTTTACGTACAATATTAAAAGCTCAACTTAAAGCTTTAAGGGCTCACTCAGTAATTTCAGTTGCTAATCAAATGCTAATAGCTTACATCAAGCAAAAAAAAGATATGGTATTATAGTATAGAAGAATTCTATTAAAAATAACTATCCTCATGAAAAGCACTTCAAAAGGAAAAATAAGTATTTCACATAAGTGTTGGACCGGCACTACTTCCGTTTTCCGCATTTCATTCTTTGTTTTTGATATCTGATCAGTTTTGTAGTCTTTGCGCAGCTCATCAACATGGAAACTAACTTGTCGTTCGTCGTTTTCAGTTGGTGCTCACTCGTCAGGTAATACAGTATATCGAAAGAAATGGCTAACATTTTCCCACAAACAATGTCTTGGAAATGATTTAGTTGTATTGTGGCTGGTTACAGCTACTTAGGTACTTAGTTGCCATGCACGTTTATTGAAATTCCCTGGTTGATGATTATTTTGATTTGAAACCTTTATTTCGACAGGGAAGAACATACTGAGACCAAGTCTCTTTCACAGATGTGCCCTGCTTACAATCAACCAATTATTGCCAGTCTCTATAGACTTGGCTGACAAGTGGTCAAACCAGGACACTGTTGATTGTCAGAATGACATTGACCACAATCTCAACCAACATCATAATCTAAGCTGAAAAGTGCTGATCTCTTTTAAAAACACTTCATAGCTTTTAAAAGTGTATTTTTTGGCTTGGTTAATTTCTGTCTTGTCTTTATCACAGGTGCACCCACCATGACAATGGCTCTGGAGAGAGCAAAACACACAATAGAGCTGAAACAACTGCAGATAGAAAATCTGCAGGAAAAAGTGACCCTCCTCACTGAGGAGAGAGCCTTTCTGCGTGGGAGACTAGAGGATGGTAATAGATTTATTAATATAAGTTTTTTCTTTCAATTGGAGTGCTATGTAAGCTAAATCAGGTTTATTACACCCACGCCAATGAAGTGGCTTTCTTTTAATCGCCGCTGTCTGTTTGTCACAGCGATAACTCATACAGTTTTAATCTGATTCTCTGATTCCTTTTCAAATTAGTCAAAGGTCAGGGTCACAGTTCCAGGTCAAAATGTAGCCCTATGCTTATACAAGTTCCTTTCTAGTTTTTTTAAAATGCGGAACTTCTCTGATTAGATCCTTCATTCCTTAGCTTATGATGCTCATGATTGCACTGGATATTTAGTACGCATAGCGTGTTAATCAGTTATGTTTTGATGTCATAGTTCTGAAAAGGACACCTGCCAACGTGCACCCTCCAGATGATGAGGAATGTGAATCCTCAGCCAACAGCACCTCATCCGACTCTTCCTCAGAAGAGGAAGCAAGGAGAGAAAAAAAACATAAGAAGCACAAGAAGAGAGGGAAGAAATCCAAGAAGGTGAATTTACACAGAGGTACTGATTATCTCACTTTGAAAGTCACTAGGTGGTTTGAGTGGGGTGAGTGGTGGGAAAGTATAAATTTTACAAAGTTTTAAGAAATATTGCAAACATGGCATCTTTTCCCAGGAAAAAAAAGACTACTGCCTCAAAGTTGCTCATGTCTACTAAACAGTGCATAGGCAGCTTACAGTAATTCAAAGGCATTTTGTGTGTATCTTGTGTGATAATGACTGGCTTCTATATAAACTGCTTGGTTCCAATAATGGATGAGAGGGAAAGAAATTAAATGTTTCTAAAATTGCATTTATTTTAAACTAATAAATTCTATTATAATTATTATTTTGTCTTGAGTGTATAGCAAAAACATTCAAATATGTAGCTGATTAAATCTAAAGATCTATCTATATTTAAAATTATATAAAACCTTTTATGTCACTCTGCCTCAATTACTGTATCAAGATGACCCTCTTATGAATCAACAGCATGGGGACCATGATGATTGTAATTAGTCATATGCGCATATTGACTGTACCTGTTTCACTTTCACAGTGACGAATCCAGAGGAGTCCATCTCCCGGTACCAGAAGGTGGTACAACTTGTTCAATCTGGCAAAAGCAAGGCTGAGGCTTACAGCAGGATCAATGTAGACCGTAACACTATAGTAAATCAAGCACCTATTGCAGAGCTGGCTGCTGTCAATCCAGAGAGATACAATGCTCTTAGAGCAATGTATGATAAGAAGGACAATCTTTCCAGATTCGCTAAACTGTGCCATTCATTTTCTCTTAAAGAACCAGATGCAAGCCTCATCAAGGCCAGAAAAGACAAAGATTTGCTTCTCGATATTAACAAAAAGTTAATGTTTTTTTTCTCCCTTTTTTTTTGGGCGCCAATTTATTAATACAGGGTAACCAGCTTAAAGGGAAATACTACCCATTTTCAGCATTGAAGTGGTGAAAACTGCCCCCTGGTTGTTTTAAGGTCCATAGAACATGTTTCTACTCTTCTCTGTCTGAGAAAAAGAGCAGGAAAGCTCCTTGAGCAGCTGGGCTGTGACCTGCCTGATGTGCATGCTTTGCCACGTCCCTTAGAGAGCCCAGTTGAAATGAATGGAGAATCTCAACTAGATTTGAAACATCTCAACTTGAAGATGAAATGTCTTTTACAACATAAAATAGTCCTATGCCATCGTAAACCACCTAGATTTACTCTTGTAGCGATTTGCTCTCCCTACCTTACTCTTCATCCACCAAAAGTGCTTCACCTTGGCTGTGATATTTATGTCCATATTTGGAGTTCCACCTTCCTTGGCTCTATTCATTGGTGCTGTAAATCCAGAGAGATACAAAGCTCTTGGAGAAATGTATAATAACAAAAATGGTCTTTCCAGATTTGCTAAACTGTGCCATTCATTTTCTCTTAAAGAACCAGATGCAAGCCTCATCAAAGCCAGAAAAGACAAGGATTTGCTTCTCGATATTAACAAAAAGTAAAAAAAATAATAATTGTGATGGAGACTGCGGTTTACTAGCCAGTGAATAGAGCCAGGGAAGGTGAAAACCCAAATAACTTCACAGCCAAGGTGAAGCACTTTTGGTGGATGAAGAGTAAGGTAGGGAGAGCAAATCGCTACAAGAGTAAATCTAGGTGGTTTACGATGGCATAGGACTATTTTATGTTGTAAAAGACATTTCATCTTCAAGTTGAGATGTTTCAAATCTAGTTGAGATTCTCCATTCATTTCAACTGGGCTCTCTAAGGGGCGTGGCAAAGCATGCACATCAGGCAGGTCACAGCCCAGCTGCTCAAGGAGCTTTCCTGCTCTTTTTCTCAGACACAGAGAAGAGTAGAAACGTGTTCTATGGACCTTAAAACAACCAGGGGGTATAGTTTTCACCACTTCAATGCTGAAAACAGGTGGTATTCTTCTTTAAAGCAAGCCCATTCAAAAGTGCTATAGCATTTTCAGAATAAGTATACATCTTTACATTGATGTAAAAACGTTTTTGAGAAAGAAAATGTTTATGGCGAGACGAATGTACATACTGAAATCAGTTATATGTTTAAGGTGTAAGATCACAAATATGTAATAAGAATGTTCTTAACTGAACATTCTAATGCTGATGTAACAATCACTACTGGTAATTGAAAGAATTCGGACTTGGAATTTTTCAGAACCATTCCAACAAACTTACTCTTCAAATAAATAAATAAAAGAATAGGGTAATACTCATTTTCATACTGCCCTCTCCGTTTTAAGTGTAAGAGGCCGTTATATAATTTTTTTTCTCCATAGGTATATGGAGTATGTATAACAAATAAAACATTGATTTTCTATTTGGATGACTTTTGACTGCTTTATTTAATGTTAAGTGAGTTAAGTAATAATGATGTGATGATGGGGTAATCATTACTACATGAAGAATATTGTGTGACTTTACTTGAAGGGTCACAATTAATTGAACTCATAATTAAGTAATGATGAACTCATGGTTAACAAATGCTTGCCTCCTATCAATGTTCATTAAGTAATCATTTACAAATTAGGATCATGCCATGACTTTACTTAGAGGGACACAAATCAACTAAGTACTTAGGAAGTAATGGTGATCGCATGTGTGAAATAATGATGAAATAATGGTGAACACCCATGGGGCTAATTTACACTGGGTATCCACTTTATTAGGAATACCTACCTAGTATTATCTAATGTTCTGTTGCTGCAGCCCGTCCCCTTTCAAGGTTCAATGCATACCCCAACTACTTTACGTGCTGTCGTAATGAACCGACATCAAACTTTTCATACTGATCTGTGTAGGCTATCCATCAGCTTGTCATCACGTGTTGAAGAAGACCATCCAGAGTCATCTCCGATAAGTAAAACAACAACCATACCTTTGTATCATGTCAAGTATTATTATTCTTGTATGTATTGTGGATATGCCTGGGTTTAATATATGACTGTTAACCCTTTATGGAAGCCATTGGTTGCTGTTCAGTACTTTGCCCACTTTTTTGGGGTGTCTCGTGCCTTCTAGTTTTAATTTGTAAATTATCTTTAACAGTAGAGTCGTCAGAGATATGGCAGGACGTGGAGGAGGTGAAAACGGGTTTTTGGGATTTGGGGTATCGGAGGAAACGGCCAGCTCTCAGACTGGTGAAGACTGCTCCTATTCATCAAAAGACACGTTCGTCGGGGACCACAATAAGTGATCAGTGGCGAGGATACATGGGTGCTGTTGCCACTGCTGGAAAAACCCATATCAGGAGCTTTGGGGCACAGTGAGGGACATACAGAAAATATAGGGCTAAGGGGATTTATAAAAATCAGATATGGCGACTGAGGAAATGGGAGTGAGATCCTTTTGAATGTCTTAAATTGTGTTCCACATGTACAATGAATAAAACATTGATGTTTTATTAGGACGACTTTTGACTGGTTTATTTTAATAGGTTTTCAAGGGTGCAGAGATCATTGAGCTATTAAGTAATAGTGATGTGAGGATGGGGTAATCATTACTACATGAAGAATATTGTGTGACTTTACTTGAAGGGTCACAATTCATTGAACTCATAATTAAGTAATGATGAACTCATGGTTAACAAATGCTTGCCTCCTATCAATGTACATTAAGTAATCATTTACAAATTAGTATCATGCCATGACTTTACTTAGAGGGACACAAGTCAGCCAAGTACTTAGGAAGTAATGGTGATCGCATGTGTGAAATAATGATGAAATTTAATGATAAATGGTGAACTTACAATTTACACTCAGTATCCACTTCATTAGGAATACCTACCTAGTACTATCTAATGTTCTGTTGCTGCAGCCCATCCCTTTCAGCTCACCACTGTTAATTCTTTTTTTTGGCCTTTTAGCTGTTAGCTTGAATGTGTCTGGCCATTCTCCTCTGACCTCTCATTAACAAGGTTGTTTCTGCTCTCAGAACTGCCACTTGATATGTTTGGGGTATCACACTCAACCCCGACCCAATTTTTCCAACAAATAGCGTATATATTAACCTTGAGTATTGGTAACTATAATTGAAAAATAAGTACAAAGTACTCATTCTCTAAAACATGAATGGCTGTCATAATCCACACACGTTGACTCCATATTATTTACAAAGATCACCATCAAATCTATTAAACGTGATTTTTTTTATGACATTAGAGATAGGCCTACTGTATCGTTTGCCCAGAAGCATAGTCTGAATGACTGAATATTGGCAAATATAGACTATAACTACTAATTATGCACTTTCTAAGATAAATTAAAATAACATAAAACATTTGATATTACTGTCAACATTTTCAGAGGTAAAGGTAAATGGGGGGGGGCTTAGAAGCCACACTGGCAGAATTTTTCTTTAAGCGAACAGCTTTGTCAGCACGCTGTCAGAAGGAGTTTTAGCAGCCCCAATATAGATAAATCCACCACTGATTGTCTGAGAATCTTTTGTCTACCTAACTGGTTTGCAGCTACTTTGATGACATGTTACTTAATGTATGACTTAACTATGAGTTAATGTTCATGAATTGATGATACATTAAGTGAACAGTAATCACATGAACTAATAATGCCTTGATCATTTATTAATATTGAGCCACACAGAGTTCATGATACATCATGCATTAATTCATGCATTAAATCATGATGAAATCATGATGAGTCATGCATGAATTCAGGCATGAGGTGTGTTCCCTTATTGTAAAGTGTTACCAATATTTGTTTATATTGGTATTATTAGAATATAATAGAATATAATAACTTTTATTTCCCGCTAAGGAACTTCAGTTGTAGCCCCAGCAACAACAAAAAAGACATAGACAGTTGGACCCACAACATACAAACAAACATCAAACAAAGACATCCAACAGAATCATTACATCAATTAAGTGAATAAAAGTGCAATATAGTCATGAATAAAATAGCCCCCGCTGTCCTGAGATGTCCAGTGTCACCAAGCAGTCCAACACACAAACTCCGCTTCCACACGCAGCGCCGCGGTCTCTGTACACCGCCGAAACTGAGAAAATGTTTTGTGATGTTGTGCACTGTATATTTTGTATATTGCTGAGCGACCTGTAAGCATTGCACAAAGCAAATTCCGATGATATTTTCCAATAAAGGAAAATCAAGCAAAGTCCTGATTAAATGTGATAGCCTATACATTTGGTTTGCATAACGTTATGGAACACCGGCATTTGGTCCTCCAAGATGGCGGTTGGCGTAAACAAGTGGGCGTGTCTGGCCAAATTGTGACGTAGGTGACAGGCCTCTAATGAAAGCAATGGAGTTCTTGAACATTGACATTAGAAGTGGAAAAATCTGTGTTAAGAACTGGAGTTGAACAGAATCCTCCTTTTGCCCACATTGAACCAATCTTGAGGCTTCCCTCAGACTACCATTGTGACATCAAACATGACATCACCTTCCATTCTCTCCAGAGCTGAGATAATGCTGCTTTCAAGTGATGTCGGGTCGTAGCTTTCTCAGAGTCAGGAATACGTCACAACTCAGCCCACCAACTTGTTTGCGTTCACATGCTCCATGGTCGGAAAATATCCTGAGCTCAACTGTCAGCACACATTTTTTTATAGCTAGTTATAGCAAGCAATCTTTGGTTATTTCGAGGGGTTAAGAATGAAAATACCACTGGGAATTGAATGTAACAGTACTATAGTTATCAAAGAAAGTCTGTGTGTTTTAAATTTGTAGCTGTGCTTCACGTAGGGCTTTATTGTATGAAATTTATTACCGTTCAGGCAGGACTCCTTTTTTGTTCGGCCATGTTGGCAAGAGCGAATACATGAGAATTCGGCCAATTCGTGTTGCATCTAGAATCCCGAATTCCCTGACTTGATCATCTGACATAATAAGGTGTTGTTGTGGTCGTTCCTGGTGGGAAGCTCCGTACAGTCAAGCCGGAAAGTCTGCCCACCCCTTTCACCTTCTCCACGTTTTATTACATTACAGACATATTCTACAATAGATTGAGTTCATTTTTGTCTCAAAATTCTTCACAAAATATGACAAATAATGACAAAGTGAAAAGATGTTTGTAGAAATTTTTTGTCATTCCACTTTATTGCACATAACTTTTTTTAAAGATTGGAATGTTACAATTTCTTTAGCTGTTTAGTTTTGTTGAGTTAATACCAATGTCTGGTCAAAATCTCATGTGAATAGCTACATTGGAAATGTGTTTGATAAGAAAATTGTTGACGTGTCCAATACATATTTCCATGCTGTTACTTTCTGATGTCTGTGACCCATCAACATCAAAAGACTCTCAATATCTTATTTCCAGGTACTGTTACAAGCGATACTATAACCTCTCTGCATTTGAACTGATCTCTATGGGAATTGGGAGGTGAGACTAGATTCAGCTGTAAATTACACTGGTACAGTATGGAACACATGGCTGTAAGTCATCAAGGGTCTGAGCTATCGAACGAGCCACAAACCATCACTCTGTTGCCAGATATGGAGTAGATGTGGATGAATCCCTTTAAGGGTTGTTATCTAGCTGTATGAACATATAGTATGTGAAAGCTGGCGAGATTTATCTGAATAAAAGTGTCTGCTAAACTCCTCAATTTAGCCGTAATGACGTTTATTCAAAAAATGGATAAGAATAACTTGTAATAATAAGGATAGCCTCGTGAAGCATATGTACCCCATTTGTGCAGGCCCCCTAGTGGCCATGGCTCCGGCGCCGTAAGATTGCTCAACTCTGACAGTCATTGCTCCTGCAACCAAACTATGAGTGGAAACAACAAACCTCATTTTCTAGCTTCATTAGTACACAATTCACGACATCTCTAACGAATACTGAGTTTCTAAGTGCCACTATTGCGTAGCTAGTCCATTTAACAAGCAACCCCCCACCCAGTCTCACCTGCATATATAGAGGACTATACCCATTGTTACGATCCCCACGGGCCTAGGGGTGCATGGGGTAGGTAACGTGATGTTATTATACCGGGTGATGTAAAATGATATGATGAACTAGTAATAACAATATATAGACAGACCAGATAGCAAACTCAGTGCATAAGTTTTTACTGTGGTAAATATATACAATGAGTGCAACACTAAATACATACACAATACCAGACTCACACAACCAGGCTCAAGGGACGATGGATGTTGCCAAAAGAATACCCAAACGAAACTAGCTAACACAGAGAGTAGTAACTAATCTAGTGTATCCAGTACACAAAACAAAAGCCTAACTACTCTAACTAGCAGACCAGAAAAATACAGTGGTTGGCAATCACCCCTAAGGACTAGTGGTTCTATACATAAACACTCTACGGGCATATGTATAGGAGCCCCCAGTCTTACCTGTCCAAAGACCTGCAAGTGTACATAAAACAGAAACACATTCAAACAAAACTATGGTTGACAAAACTTGGGATTTCAAGCACACAAACAAACACACTTGACCCCAAAAACCACACTCTCGCTAATGGCAAATAGTCCAGTTTATATGGCAGAGGTGGCGGGTTCTGATTGGATAATTGGATGATTGGATGATGACAGAGGGCTTGGATAGATGACAGCGGGACTTGATTGCTGATTGACAGGCGGCACAGCGAATGAAGGTGGTGGCAGGCGAAGGTAGGGAAGTCCACAAAACAACAGACACGTAACACCTCCCCCCTTAAGAACTAACTTAACACTTTATATATATTTTTTTTAAGTTAGTTAACATTGTTACCAAAAAATAAATAAAAAAACTATTCCCATCCACTAAACAAGGTAGTTAAATACTAAACACAAGGTTACCCAAAACTCCGAGACAACGCATCAGCCAGTACATTGTCACTTCCCTTCTTATGACGAATGATGATGTTGTATTGTTGTAAAATCAGTGACCAACGCATAAGGCGCTGGTTCTGATTATACATTCTTAATAAAAACACTAACGGGTTGTGGTCTGTAAAGACCTCGACAGGGTTGGAACTTGAGCCAAGGTACACTTCAAAAAACTGTAAAGCCAATAACATTGCCAGTGCCTCCTTCTCAATGGTACTATAGTTTAATTGATGTTTATTAAATTTGCGCGAGAAGAAACTGACGGGATGATCAACTCCATCCGGATCTTCCTGGAGCAATACTGCACCAGCTCCCAGAGCACTGGCATCAACCTCTAACTTAAACGGTTGTGCAAAGTCTGGAGCGGCGAGTAGTACAGGTGCACTGCATAGTAAAAGCTTAACAGCTTCAAAGGCATGTTGGCAGTCTGAGGTCCACACAAAATATTTTTTTGTACTGAGCGCACTTGTTAAGGGCGCTACAACAACAGAGAAGTTCCTGCAGAAACTCCGGTAATATCCAGCCATTCCGAGGAAACGGCGTAACTCACGCCTAGTAGAAGGCGTAGCGAAACCAGCAATGGCAGCAATCTTTGCTTCCAATGGCCGAACTTGGCCATGACCCACTTGTTTTCCCAGGTACGTCACGGTCGCTTTGCCAAACTCACATTTGGCGAGATTCAGAGTTAGCGTTGCTTTGGCCAACCTCTCAAACACACAACGCAACACCGAAACATGATCGGTCCAACTATCTGACCTGATCACCAAGTCATCTAAATAGGCATAACAGTCCGAAATACCCATTAGTACTGTATTCACTAGCCGCTGAAAAGTGGCCGGAGCGTTACGAAGGCCGAAAGCTAAAACATTATATTGGAGGAAGTTGTCAGGGGTAACGAACGCGGAAATCTCAGACGCGCGAGGAGTTAAAGGTACTTGCCAATACCCCTTTAGCAAATCAAGTTTGGTGACAAATTTAGCAGCACCAATGTTATCGATGCAGTCTTCCATTCTCGGTAGTGGGTAGGAGTCTGGAACCGTAACTGCATTTACCTTTCGAAAGTCTGTACAGAAACGCGACGAACCATCAGGTTTCGGCACAAGAATACAAGGCGAGCTCCAAGGACTAGCACTGGGCCTAGCCAAGTTATTATTTAAAAGGTATTGCACTTCCCGCTTCATAGCCTCACGTTTAACAATATTAACCCGATATGGGTGTTGTTTAATAGGGGCAGCACCGTTCACATCAATGTCATGATGTGTTACGGTAGTCTGAGAAGGGGTATCACCAAAAAGATTTGGAAATCCTTTTATTAAATTAACAATATCAGATCTCTGAACATCTGATAAGTGAGCAAGGTGGGACGACAAATCTGACAGTGTCTCCTGAAGTTATTCATTACGGGGCTAACGCTAGCTACTTGTGACACAGGCAGAACTTTTTTTACATCCTCTGACTGAGGTGTCTCTCTAGAATGATATGCCTTAAGCATATTAATATGGCACACTCGTGATTGCCGTTTACGATCGGGTGTTCGAATTACATAATTACTTTCACTCAGTTTTTCTTCCACAGTATAGGGACCAGAAAAACGAGCAGACAAAGCAGATCCAACAATAGGCAATAATATTAGAACCTGATCCCCAGGTTTGAAATTGCGATCAACAGCCTTCCAGTCAAAACGACGTTTCATTTTGCTCTGAGCTGACGAAAGCGACTCTTTAGCAAGGGAATTGACATGCTGCAATTTTTCTCTGACCTGACGACAGTAATCCAACACATTAGGCTTGACATCCGAGTCAAACATAAACTGGTCCTTCAGGACTTTTAAAGGACCCCGAACAGTATGCCCAAATACTAGTTCAGCAGGGCTGAACCCTAACGATTCCTGTACCGCTTCTCGTAACGCGAACAGAATGAATGGCAGCCCTTCCTCCCAACAATTTCCAGTCTCCAAACAATATTTGCGGAGAGCAGATTTGAGAGTCTGATGCCAACGCTCTAAGGCCCCCTGGCTCTCAGGATGGTAAGCACTTGAGATTTGATGCTTAATATCAAGAGACTGCGCAAACTGTTTAAACTGTTTTGACAGAAAATTAGTGCCCTGATCCGTTTGGATAACTTTAGGGAATCCAAATATAGAAAAGAACTGTGTCAACGCTTTAATCACGTTCTTGGTAGTGATTGTGCGCAATGCTATAGCTTCCGGAAATCTAGTCGCAGTACACATAATGGTTAGCATGAATTGTTTACCAGATTTTGCCTTAGGAAGCGGACCCACGCAATCCACAATTACATGCTGAAACGGCTCACCCATTACTGGAATTGGACAGAGCGGGGCTGGTGGAACAACCTGATTAGGTTTTCCCACGACCTGACAAATGTGACAAGACCGACAGTGGTTTACAACAGCACTTTTAAGACCTGGCCAAAAGAAATGCCTCAACACGCGATTATACGTCTTCGTAATTCCCAAATGACCAGACCAAGGATTTTCATGGGCCAAAATTAATACTTGCGGTCGATACACAACAGGTACAACAATTTGAAAAACCACACCCCATTCGGCTTCCATAGTTAACGGAGATGACCACTTCCTCATTAACAAACCATTATCTAAAAAATAAGCCATGGACTTTTCTTTCACCATTTCTGGTTTAACAACCATCTCAAAGCATTTAAGCAAGGATGGATCATGTTTCTGAGCAGAAACAAGTTGTTCACGAGTGGCAGGAAACTTTTCTGAGGCCAACTCCACAGGTAAGGTAAGAGTTTTACATTCCTTGTCACCGAAGTTTTGAGGTTCGACCTCTGTACTTGCCTCCGTTTTTACCCGTGGTATTTTCGGTTCGGTGAGAGAAATATCTTCTGTAAAAATGGACGCTAACTCCGATAAATCCACTTCCTCTCCCCATTTCTTTGATTGGGCTCGAGTGAGCACGCAAGCAGGAAAAACACTGGGAAGTGATTTAGACACGTCAGACATTGTAGACGATACGGGTTTATTTAGCACTTCAAGTACTGGATGCACTTTACCTCCGGCAATATCATTTCCCATTAAAAAATCAGCCACATTAAAATAACCCGTTACTAATTCAGTTTGAACATGTACTTTGTGTAAGGGAACAGTTACAAAGGCCATGTCAATTCCCTGAATTACAACGTTAGCACCACTATACGTCACATCCGATACAGCGATTACGTCGGCTAACACAAAAGATTGTGAAGCTCCCGTGTCTCTTAAAATCCGCACTGGTTTTTGCTCAGTTGGATCACCGGAAAGGGAAACAAAACCTTCAAAAATAAACGGCTCAAAACCATCTTCAGGTTTGCTTACAGGACCGTTTAAACACGGAGTACTTTGACGAACAGTTCTAACAAAGCCTGTAGGCTTGGCTGAAGCGGCAGTTTTCGTTTTCAAAGCATAACAATTAGCAATTACATGCCCTACCTTATGGCAATAGAAACATTCACGTTCCTCTTTAGACCGCGGTGGTGATGATTTGGACTCTTTTGGAGATTCACTGTCCTTATAACTACGGGAAGCAGCAGGTTTAGCTCCCTGGATGGAACCAAACACAGTCTTGTGAGTGAGTGCAAACTCATCCGCAAATATCGCAGCTTCAGACAAGGACATCACTTTTTGTTCATTTAGGTAAACAACAATTCGTTCTGGAGCACAATCCTTAAACTCTTCTAACAAAATTAATTCGCGAAGAGAGTCATAGTCATTTGCTTTACTCGCAGCACACCATTTGTCAAACAGAGTTCCCTTTTCTCTGGCGAACTCTACGAATGATTGGGCGGAGGTTTTCTTTTGGTTTCTAAATTTCTGTCTATAGGCCTCCGGCACCAATTCATATACACGAAGGATAGCCGCTTTCACAATGTCGTAATCCATGCTCTCTGGTAGAGTTAGTGTAGCCATTACGTCTTGTGCTTTCCCGACAAGTTTGCACTGTAGCAAGGTTGTCCAAATTTCTTTGGGCCATTTAAGAGCTGCAGCCAAACGCTCAAAAGTGCTGAAGTAGGCATCTACCTCAGTCTCTCGGAAAGAGGGTAGAGCCACATGTCTCCTGACATCGTATCCAGCAAAACCAAGTGGTGAGGACATACCGGTGGTAACCATGGTGGAATGTTGCTCTGCAGCGCTTTGTAACTCCAGCTGCCGCAACTTAATCTTTGTCTCTGCCTCTACTTCCAGCTTTCTTATGGAAAACCGGAATTCCTGCTCCATTTTCAGAGCCCTTTCTTGTGCCTCAGCCTCACGAGCTCTCTCCTGAGCTTCTAGCTGCAGCCGAGCCAGACGGACTTTCAGCCGCACATCAGCCCTCGACCCAGTGGAACTCGGAGAATAACCCTCAAACCATGGAAAAGTTACTGGGGGAGTCTCGACCTTCACCTCAGTTCCGGCAGATTCCCCAGCTCCCTGCGGTGATTCGGGATTTTCCTCAACCGCACGGGGCAATAAGCCTACACCAGGCTGGCTAGGAGGTAAAATGACAGGCGAGACAAATATTTTCTGTTCCACCAGCTTGTCCCACACTAATGCTTTAATCTCCTTTTTCAGGAGGGTCCTCACAACAGAGAGACCTACATGATCCGCTATTGCTAATAAATCTGCCTTGCGGCACTGATCAAAAGCTACAAATGAAGGCTGTTCAATAAAATCTTTTACATTGAACTCAGCCATTTCTCACTCTGCTTATTTGCGTACCACTGTACAACAACACAATATTATGATTACTGTTCAAATATATCCCGGACGAGCCCCCAAATATGTTACGATCCCCACGGGCCTAGGGGTGCATGGGGTAGGTAACGTGATGTTATTATACCGGGTGATGTAAAATGATATGATGAACTAGTAATAACAATATATAGACAGACCAGATAGCAAACTCAGTGCATAAGTTTTTACTGTGGTAAATATATACAATGAGTGCAACACTAAATACATACACAATACCAGACTCACACAACCAGGCTCAAGGGACGATGGATGTTGCCAAAAGAATACCCAAACGAAACTAGCTAACACAGAGAGTAGTAACTAATCTAGTGTATCCAGTACACAAAACAAAAGCCTAACTACTCTAACTAGCAGACCAGAAAAATACAGTGGTTGGCAATCACCCCTAAGGACTAGTGGTTCTATACATAAACACTCTACGGGCATATGTATAGGAGCCCCCAGTCTTACCTGTCCAAAGACCTGCAAGTGTACATAAAACAGAAACACATTCAAACAAAACTATGGTTGACAAAACTTGGGATTTCAAGCACACAAACAAACACACTTGACCCCAAAAACCACACTCTCGCTAATGGCAAATAGTCCAGTTTATATGGCAGAGGTGGCGGGTTCTGATTGGATAATTGGATGATTGGATGATGACAGAGGGCTTGGATAGATGACAGCGGGACTTGATTGCTGATTGACAGGCGGCACAGCGAATGAAGGTGGTGGCAGGCGAAGGTAGGGAAGTCCACAAAACAACAGACACGTAACACCCATGTGTGACACAATGGACAATAGAGTCTATCCGTGAGTTAATAGAACTATTTTTTCACCACCAAAAATTCATATTCCGTCATAGCAAAAATATAAACGAACGTGTCAGGATTTGGAAAGGATTCAGGTGCAGACAGCATGTAGCAAATAAACCAAAGTTTATTGTGGTCAAAGGCGAAGACGTAATCAGGGTACAGGCAGAGGTCAAACCAGGAAGTCACGGCAAAAGTACAAAAACAGAATCCAGAAAACAAAGTAAAAAAACACAATCCAAAAGTCGGGAAAACAGAAAACAGGCACACTTAGGAACTAGCAAAGCAGGGGTCTGAAAAGGCTTGTAGCGAAACAGAAGACATTCAACTGTGACAAACTCGCACTGAACACAAGACAGAGCGGAACTTAATTACACAGAACAAACAAGCAAACGAAAAACAGGTGAACAGCGGGGCAGGTGAAACACATTGTTGATCAGGTACTGAGATGTAAGGCGGGGTTAACAATGGGGGAATGAAAACACAAGCACATGGATGGTTGACAGAGAATAAAAACAAAAACACACGAACAACACCGAACATAACCGAAACAAACAACACATGACAGACTCAAATACTGACAGAACGTATGCCAAAACAGTCGTGAAAAGCCCTATGAAATAAATATTTAATGAATTTTATGACATCTTTTGGATAGGTTTCTGGACCCATGAATATCTATCCCCCTATACTGATAAAAATATAGCAATTCCCAATTCAAAATGATGCAAAAGTGAGTTTTATGAGCGGAAACAGTTTGTAATTTGTAATTAAATATGTAATTATTTTACAGGAGTGCACAATTTAGTTAGCCATTTTGCATACATTTGGAGAGCCTAAGGGACAACCGGGTACACTGCCTATATTTTGCATCATAGATCTTTTGTAGTTCTGCATATCACCCTCAGCTAGAGTTTGCGTACGTGAGGACACGGAGTCTATGTTCCAGGAAATGTATAGTTTTACCTGTTTTGCATACATTTGCCCCCATCTATATGTACAGTGCCCTCCACTATTATTAATCTCACACTGAAAAAATTAGAACAATCCAACCTTTAATTGAAGTAAATTTATTATGAGAAAATAAAATCCCTCACCAAGAAATAATTATTTTTAGCAAAACCACGTGTGCTACAATTATTGGCACCCCTGCATTTATATATAGAATAAAGTAATAATTTTAAATATTTGGTCACATATCTTTTGCATGCCATGACTGCCTGATGTCTGTGACCCGACAACATCAAAAGACTCCTGATATCTTATTTTCTGGTACTCTTACAAGCGATACTATAACGTCTCTGCATTTTAATGGATCTCTATGCGAATTGTAAAAAAGCTGGTGGTATTTTTGACATTCTGTTATTTTTGCATTCAGTGTGTATCACAGAAACTGAAATGCGTATCTGTAACAAGAATCACATCTCACACCATTCGAGAATAAAAAGAGCATTATGGCTGAGCACAGGGAATTCTGGGTGTTCAGAGACCTCAGAAGCAGCATTCAGCCTCAGGCCTGGAATTCAATTGTTTTTGCCTCTTCACTTCCTCTGCTCACGGGAAAGAAGCAAATCCCTTGCTTGCTAACAGCCTAGGGAAAACGGGTAGCAGGCCTTGCACCATCCTCACCCCACCCATGTGCTATACTCCAGGCCCATCCACTGGGAGCAGTACGCTATATAAAAGAAGGTGTCCAGATGTTCTCCCCCAGTCTACCAGCGAGTTTCTGATCTCTGCTTCTCTCTGGCTGTCACCATGCGTTTCCTCCCTCCTCCAGGTTACCAGCCCGTCTACAACCCTGTGAGTAGCTTTACTCTCTTTTCTGCTCTTTTCTCCCTGTTCTTTAATTATTTGCCTTCTTTCGTGTGTCTCTTCCTATCATACATATTTACAGTCCTTGAAGCACTAACTCTTTAGACACCAGTAAAACTGCAGATTAAGTGCACTAATATTCTGAAATATTTCTTCTTTCTTGTGATGGAATGTTTTGGCTGTGTTTACATTAAGAGTCACCATAAAATGTCCAGTAACGGCCGGGGCCTTTATTTACTTCATGAGAAGAGAGCACCCGGCCTTAATTGGAGACCTGGGGCCGGTTTCACAAGCTGTGCATACAGTGGGGTGCAAATGTTTTGGCACCCCTGGTCAAGATGCCTTTTACAATTAGGGCCAGATTCAGAGATGGCCAACTTAAGTCATGCACTTAAGTGCCTCTCCTGCATGGATTTAATGCGGGATGAGATATGTCGTATTCTAACCTGTGCTATGCGGGTGCATTTCTCAGAATGTGGCTGACACAGGGCATGATATTCTTATGACCTGTTTTTTGTACCTGCCCCCTGGGTTACCAGCTTACTACTAAAAAAATGTGTGGGGATGTACATTTTCAACATGTCAGTGACATTGCTTTTAATAAGCGCGTTTGCATTTTTAAAATCCTACCTTTGTGCATCGTTGTTGCTCTTGCGTGATGGGGAAGGCAGTGAACATATTAATCCGTCGTATTGATAAAATTATATATAGCTCCTATTGACGACTTGGATATACCCATTACAATAATAGCTGGACAGTGGTTGCACGTAATATTAATAAGTAAACAAATCAATTTTAAAATATAATCTTTTTTTAACGATTTACCGAATAAAATAATGTAGTTTAGTTTATTTATTTGACCATTCATTTTAAAAGGACAGTTACATGGTTGCAACACCAATGTACATGCACAATTAAAAGAGCATCAAGGATAAATAAAAAAGTCAGTCCTTGTTGTTTTTAGATGTCGTAGAGGTGTGTGCGTGCACGTGCGCATTAAAATAGTGGAGTATGGCTTTAGTGGCATATAAAATCACAAAATCCATATACAAAAAATATTCACATTTGGCATTAACAGGCATCATTCTGGCAACAAGCTGAAGTACACACTTCCTATTATAATAAAAATGGTCCATTACATGAGATCCATACAAACCTGTCTACACAACTGACATTTTATAGGGGTACATGGTCTAAAAGCCAGTGTTTCAGTTTTGCCTAAAACGTGACTGGGTTTGTAGTCAGTTTTATGCAATTAGGAACTTTATTGTAATCCTGGGCACCCAAGCATCTGAAATAACTTTTACCCATCTGGCTACTAATCCTTACCAGCGACAGATATGCTACACTAGATCTGGTGTTGTGCCTATGAACCTCTCTGACCTGCGGGAAGAAGTTTAATAAGTAATTTGGGGCTACACCATTTACAATTTTGTGAACCTGGCAGTTTTAACTGTGTCGCTCTGGACTCTACAGGGAGCCAGTTTAGCTGTATGAACTGGTGCCTTTCTATGTGCTCTCGTGGGCCGAAACCTAAAACCACTCTGATAAGTTTATTTTGGAAGACCTGAAGTTTTGTCTCCCACAGCTACAGTACCAGGATGCTTGCGTACTCAAAGTGGCATTGGATTAAGCTGGATGCCACAAGTTTCCAACTTTCCCTGTCCTGGAACACTGACTTTCTGTCCAAGAACTTAGTTCTGGCGTTCACTTTTCTTACCACTTTCAGGGTCATACCTATACGCCCTGCATTGCCGTACAGTGTACACTGTACAGCCCAAGTAATTGACAGATGTTTTAACAGAGACGTCATTCCCCTTAAAATGTATTTTGAAATCCATAGCTTTGTTTAATCTGGGTTTGGAGCCGAATATAATTTATTCTGTTTTCCCAAGGTGTAAGGAACGTTTATTATCAGAGCTGAGTCGTCTACGTATAGAAACAGGTCACATTTACATGTCTTTTTCATGTCATTTATATGCACTAGGAACAACAAGGGGCCTAGCACACTCCCTTGGGGGACTCTGCAGCTTAGGGGGAGGGCTTCTGAGGGATGGCCATTTACTTCCACTATCTGGTCCCTATTTATTTATTTATTTATTCATTTATTTATTTATTTTTGGTCCCTATGTAACAAGTAAGACCTCAGCCATGCCAGTGCTGGTGCGCTCAACCCAAGAGTCTTCAATTTGGTGATCAACAGCTTGTGATTCATAGTATCAAAGGCTTTCTGTAGGTCAAGGAGCACCATCCCACAAAGTTTTCCTTCCTCAATTGCCTTTTTTATTAAGTCGGCTAAGTATAAAAGACAGGAATCCATAGAGTTTGCTTTTATGAAACCTGATTGGAAATTATATAAAAGTTTATGCTTGCTTAGATGTTCATAAAGCTGCTTATGAGCCACCTTTTCAATGATTTTTGATGCAACACTGAGAATAGATACAGGTCTGTAGTTGCTTGGGTCAGATCTGCTCCCATTTTTGTATAGAAGAGTGATTTTAGCATGTTTCATGTCCTTGGGGAATCTACCTTGCTCTAATTAAAGGTTAACCCTTTAAAGCCGGAGCGTTCTAATTTCAGAACAATTGTTCTGATGGTTTGACGTATAATATCTCTGCGGTCCAATCACTGATTTTATTTTTGAAAAATGCTAGTTACAGATGACAAAATAAGCTACAATTGCATATAATTGGTTCATGAGCTTAGTGGGTGGGGATTTATTTTTAGATGGCTAGATAAAACCGCACATCAACCAAGTAAATCTCACCGTGGGCGGAGCTGACCACATCAGACAGAAGACTATCGTCTGAAGACTTTACTGCGACTGAGGGAAAGCGAGTAAATCCCCTGAGGTAAGAAGCATGTAAGATAATAATTAACCATAGATATTACTTCAGAAACAATTTTATTTTGAATAAAAAAATTTTTTTTTTGTACTGCATACTTTCTCAGATTATCATTTAAAATTCGAACACAAACATCATGTAAAGCTTGTTAGCTTCAAGAAGCCACTGTGTTATTCTTCCCCGAGCTCATTTCGAGATGAAATTGTGAAAAAGTCTGTCATACAATGAATGAGTGAAGTGATAACGTTAGATGTGAATATTTTCTTAGATTTTAATGGACTTTGATAACTAAATAATAGCTAACGAAAGCTAAAACCAGTAATGTTAGTTAAAACCAGTTAATGTCTAACAGCGAGCTCTGTGTCTCGGCGTGAACAGCCATTTTATAATCGGAAGCATTTTTGTTTTCCTAACTTGTAATGTTAGCTCTGCTGTCTGTCTTGCTAGCTTTATAAATGTTACTCAACTATTAGTCTTATCAATAGCAAGTACTAACTATCTGGCTAGTGTTTTAACATACCGTTATGTCTAGATTTGAAGGTAACTTATCGTTGTTGATAAAGGAACTAAACAGCAAACATTTACTAACGTCAGCCTCAAGTTTTATTTTCTGACTCACGTTTTTGACATGAGCAAGATTAGCCTGTTTAGACACATATGACAAAAAAACATAATTCAGTTGAGCCAATGTCACTGATGATTTAGGTTTGTTCATTCAATCTTATGCC
This sequence comes from Ilyophis sp. 1 JC-2022, assembly GCA_022702515.1. Classification (NCBI taxonomy): domain Eukaryota; kingdom Metazoa; phylum Chordata; class Actinopteri; order Anguilliformes; family Synaphobranchidae; genus Ilyophis; species Ilyophis sp. 1 JC-2022. Next base: position 93,124,316 of record CM040402.1, on the reverse strand, counting down.
CAATAACAAAGCATCAGGTCCTGATGGCTTCTCTGCTGAGTTCTATAAACACTTCTGGTCCATTCTATCTCTGCTTTTCAATAGATTAATAACTGAAGTAAAACAACATTCAAGACTCCCAGCAAATATGAACACAGCCACAATTTCACTCCTCCTTAAACCCAATAAAGACCCAACCTTACCATCGAGTTATCGCCCAATTTTTCTCATTAACGTGGATATAAACTAAGGCACTAGCTCACAGAATAAAAAAAATCACTTCATCCATAATTCACCCAGATCAAACCGGCTTTATCAAAGGTAGACGCTCATCCAGTAATGCACACAGACTTTTTATTTTTTATTTAATGTATTATTTATCATTACAACAAGCAGAAACCATCATAGCCACCATAGATGCAGAAAAAACCTTTGACAAAGTTAACTGGTCGTTTCTCAAACCACAATACAAAGATTTGGCTTTGGAGAGTCATTTATTAATTGGGTCAAGATTCTGTACACCTCACCCTCAGTCACTTATCACCAATGGACAAACCTCACAAAGCTTCAAACTGCACAGGGGGACTAGGCAAGGATGCCCACTCTCTCCCTCCCTATTCACCATTTTCATTGAACCTTTAGCTACAGCCATTCGTCAGAACACCTACATAGAAAAAATCCAAACACCCAACACACATCATAAGATCAGTCTCTATGCAGATGATATATTGCTGTTCCTACAAAACCCTCACTCTTCGCTACAAAAAACAATTAAACTTATTGAAGCATACTCCAATACCTCTGACTACTCCATTCACTGGAATAAATATTCTATCCTTCCATTACATAGTAACAGCTGGGATGTGGCATCCCACACGTCATCTATACCTTTATGCACTGGTCACCAGTGTTGGGGAGTAGTGAACTACATGTAATTAAACAAGCACACTCATGTTTGCATAGTGATTCAAGTAGTTAAATAACTTTTTAGCAATTTTTTGTGTAGTTAACTACTGAAACTACAAACAATTATTATTATTTTTTATTTTACCATTGTTTCTTTACTGTAATTGAACCCCCTTTGACCAGCCCCACCCCTTTTTTTTCATCCTGACCGCTGTGAAGGAATGCCCAGGCAATGTATTCATCAAGCAGCCACCACCACACACTTGACCTTTGTGTAGTGCATGTGCAAAAGGGCGGGCGTTGCTCAGTGCTCACACAGCGACAGCGGCATCATGGATAAACCTCCCGAATCTCACCCTGAGGAAGAATCACCATGGCCATACTTAAGCAAATGCATGACACTGACTATCTCCACCGACAAAACCTACGTTTTTACTTGTGAGCAATGCAAGCTGAGAGTAAATACACTCTCTACTGCAAAGACGTCAAACACAAATCTAAGAACACATATAAAGGTGAGTGTATTAACATTAACTTTGCTAGCCAATTTAGCAAAGTTTAGATAAGTTAGCCACATTATATAGCAAAACAAAAGCTGACATTCTTTGCACTTTCCCATGAATAGTGGGGTATTTTATTTTTTTTGGTTTATATATGACCTGTGAACAAGTGGGGACATTTTGCAATAAACTCAATTGAGTGGCATTTTTTGCTGGTGTGTGACTTTTGTTTTACATTTTGTTATAAGTTCGTATCACATTTAGATATTTTTTACAAAGTAGTTTGAACTACTTTTTTAAAGTAGTTTTAGTTAATCAAACTAGATTTCTTCCTAGGGTAGATTTGCTGTAGTTTCAACTTCTTCCAGTAATTGGTAGCTTGCAAAGCTATGCTTTCAAAGTAGCTTCCCCAACACTGCTGGTCACATCACATATTTAGGCATTAATGTTTTACCCAGGCTGTCAGAGTTGTTTGGACTCAACTTCACCCCATTACTCAAAACAATAAATGACGACCTCCACCGTTGGATGAACCTTCCTCTATCTATTATGGGCAGAATAGCCACCGTTAAAATGACAATACTTCCAAAAATAAATGATCTATTCACAATGATCCCATCTCAACCCACTCTCAACTCGTTCAAATTTCTAGACTCAATCATCACTAAATTCTACTGGAAAAACAAAACACCAAGAATTAAACTGGCAACTCTACAAAAACCAAAAACACAAGGAGGACTTGAGGCACCAAATTTTTATCATTACTTTCTGGCAAATCAACTTGAATACATATTCAAATTGACCCACCCCAATCAATCAGATAACACATGGTTAGATATAGAACAATCGGTTTGTCAGGATATTCAGATTGACCATTTTTTAGTCAGTCTATAAAACACCATCCTTGTTTCAAAACATCAACAATAGCAGCAACTCTGACAGCCTGGTAGAAATTTCACAAAATCAAAACATCACTTTTGCACCATCTAATTTCACTCCCATCAGGAACAATCCTGACTTTCTAAGTAACAAGAAACCACTTAATTTCCGCACATGGACTGAAAGAGGCATCACACACCTCAAACACATCTTCCACAATAATATATTGATTTCATTCCCCCACATAGTTCAGAAGTAGGAAGTAGTTCTGGAATATCTGCAACTTAAATCATCCATTCAAACAAAATGTAACATTACGGCCACCAACCCTTCCCCAGCTTCAGAATGAATTAACATCTCTTCCACAAAAAATCTCTTCTCCAAAATATACAGAATAATATCACAATCTGACAAAACAATGTCCATGCCATTAATAAAATGGGAACAAGTCTATTGGGAATAAAATTGGAAAAAAAATAAAATGGGAAAATCTATGACTTCTGATGCTGACTTCTGGAACCAAATTTGCAAAAACATCTACTACATGACAAAAAATGCCAACCTACAACTAATACAATACAATGGGGTCTATAGGATGTATAGACCCCATCCCAAACTGATTGTTTAGACAACACTCACACACACACACACACAAAAATATATTTTACATTGATGGACATTATGCTAAGTAGCATAATATTGTGTTATTGTTGAGCTTTTTATTTGAGTTATTCTGGAGCATAAAGTGTTTTTTATAAAATGTCATTCTCACTATATAGCCCTTTAATGATGAAAATGGTTTTATATGTTACAGATTAATTAAATGGCAACTGATATTATTTATCTATTACAGCGATGGATGGACATTATGCTTGTGTCCAGAATAGCTATTTTATCTATTCCTGACATAAGCATGAAGCGTTTACTGTAAGATGTTATTATTGCAAATATACAGCCCTTTAATGACTCAGAATGGCTACAGCCATTCGTCAGAACACCTACATAGAAAGAATCCAAACACACATCATACGATCAGTCTCTATGCAGATGATATATTGCTGTTCCTACAAATCCCTCACTCTTTGCTACAAAAAACAATTAAACTTATTGAAGCATACTCCAATATCTCTGACTACTCCATTAACTGGAATAAATATTGTATCCTTCCATTACATAGTAACAGCTGGGATGTGGCATCCCACACGTCAATTATACCTTTATGCACTGGTCACCAGTGTTGGGGAGTAGTGAACTACATGTAATTAAACTAGTACACTCATATTTGCATAGTGATTCAAGTAGTTAAATAACCTTTTTGTTTTGTGTAGTTAACTACTGAAACTACAAACAGTTTTGGGCCATGAAAAGAAAGGAATGATTTTTATTTTTTATTTTACCATTGCTTCTTTACTGTAATTGAATTTTACTTGTACGGCATTGGGAGCAAACAATTTCTGGAATATCTGCAATTTAAATAATCCATTCAAACAAAATGTAACATTACAGCCACTAACCTAGATCACCCTTCCCCAGTTTCAGAATTAATTAACATCTCTTCCACACAAAAACTCCTCCAAAATATACAGAATAATATCACAATCTGACAAAATGATATCCATACCATTAATAAAATGGGAACTAAACTATTGGGAATAAAATGGGAAAATGTACTACATGACAAAAAATGCCAACCTACAACTAATACAATATAAGATACTCCACAGAATTCACTTCACCAGGCAAAACATTTTTAAAATGGGATTCTCATCAGAAATCTGTTCACATTGCACACAAAATAGCCTGGATGACTATATTCATGCCACCTGGCACTGCACACCTAACTATCGCCAAAAAAACTATCCTCATGAACTGTAAATAAAAAAACAATACACATATTGCACACTGAAAAAACTTACGTATGGATTACATCTCTATAAAAAATGTATCCACCTCTGTCAAAAATAATGTAACAGAACCCCACTCCATCTGGTTACCCCTCATAAATTTTTTACAAACTTGGTTCCTCCAACTTTTTTTTTCTCTCTCTTTCTTCCATCCATCTTATAGACCCCATCCCAAACACACACACTCACACACAGACACACACACACACACACACGCACATACATACATACATTACAGAAACACACATACACCTGTTTTCTTATACATGTTTTGATAAAATTGTGTTTTTAAAAAACTGTTATTTATGCTTGAACATAGATTTGTCTGCTGTACCTGTACTAATACATTAATTATTCTACTGTAAATAAATTCAATGCATTAATTTTACGGGCATCTAAACCGATATTTTCCATGGGTTGTATCTTGTTTTTATTTGTTTTGCAATGTTATCCATTTACTTAGTTCTATTCACTATGTTAAACATTTGTTAACATTTAAAAAAAAAAAAAAAATGTGTGTTTCATTTCACATTTTCATACATTTCAGTGTATGTGTCTCAATTTTGCAATATATATATATATATATATATATATATATATATATATATATATATATATATATATATTTTGTTAAGTGGTAAGTGGTAATGTGAAATATCAATGAACCTAACATTCTAATAAAAAAGTTTTTTTTGCCTTTTCCAATACATCACTAAGAGGTTATAACTTTTGAGCAGTAAATGATAAATCTCTTCTGATTTGTACATTATATCACTTACAAAATAATGAAGATACCAGACAGTTTGTCTCCCTCGATCTTGAACATGAAATGTTTAAAAACCTAGGTTTCTCATGGAGAATAGCCATTTAGAAAGTTTATTATTATTATTTATTTTGTGAATTGTTTTAATAATTGATGATATTGTGTTAAAGTAAACATATTATTGTATATAAATAGAAAGCTCCAGTTATCCTGTTTAAAATGGTATATTATCATTCGGGGTGTAAACATAATATGATCACACCACAAACAGTTTTGCATACGCATGTCATATTTTCAATGAACCCAACATTCTAAAGCGTTTTTTTTTTTTGCCTTTTCTTACCCATCACTGAAGTGATGAGCAGTAGAAGATAAATCTATTCTGATTCCTATTCTATATCACTCACACAATGGTGAAGATATAAATAAATGTAAGTTTCCCTCTATCTTGAACATGAAATGGGTAAAATAGTAGGTTTCTCATTAGAAAATAGCCATTTAGAACATTTTATAAATTTAGTTGGTGACTGTCTTTCCATAACTGATGATAGTGCTATCAAGTAATCCTATTGTTTTTTATATCAATTGAAAACCCCAGTTATTCTGTTTACAATGGTATATACAGTTTAGGTGTCTGATATAATATGATCACACCACAAACATTTTTTCAATGCATGTTCAGAAATAGAATGGAATAGAATGTTGACCCAATATTCTCTCAGGCTGGAAAAGGTTAATGATATGGGTTATACAAGAGGACATTTGTTCGGTGACATCACACAAGAACCTAGCCGGGATATTATCCAGCCCTCTAGCTTGAGTGGTGTTGAGCTCAGCTAGCATTTTCTTGACTTTTCCCTCTGTCACATTATCAAAGTGGAATGAATCTGCTTGTGCACCTAGGGCAGTGTAGTATTTTTGACTATAAGCATCCCTGTATGAGCTTAGAGGGAGTTTCAGCGCTAATTTACTAGCCACTGAAGAAAAGCATGAGTTAATTTATTTTCCACCTTGTCTTTATCAAATGTAATATTCCCATCTATATCCAGACCTATATTACTGGGTCTATTAGAGGTATTGGGCCTCATTCATGAAGCGTTCCTAAATATACGCATACATTTATGTCCGAAGGGAGTTTATACGAAAAATTTACACCGGATTCATCAAACCGCGTGGAAAAGGTAGATGCGCGTCCACGTTATTTTGTGATTAGCATAAAACCACGCCCATGAATTGCCTTATATGGAGGCTGTCACTTCCATTTAAAGGTCCATATCTAGTCAGAATGGCCCAGAAAAAGCAAAGGAAAGAATTATTGTGACACTGAAATCAAAGTTTTATTAGCAGATGTTCAATCAAGGAAAATAAATAGTTAAATATTGTCAGTATAGCCGGCGTCATGAACTGGTAAAGTAAAGGCCTAGCAGGAGATAACATGTACCATACGAGCACATTGCTTTATCGCAGCCTGGAAATAAATTAAACGTTATTCATTTTGTAATTCTGTTGGGGTTCTGTGCTTGTGAGTGTTGGTTTGAAAACGTGTAATCACATGGGCTACCTTATTTTAGAATCTCTCTGGTGCATTCTAATTGTGGTCATTGATGGGCGTGTCCTACACAGCTATAGAATATAGCCTGCTGGCTACATTCAAACCGGTTAAAAACTTTCACTTTTAAATAAAGTTTATCCGCTTTTCCCCCTGAAATCGAGACGGCGTTTCACTGACTTTTCAACAAAAACGTGCACTGGGATGTGCAGTCTATGGCGCCGATAACATTTTGTGAATTTCAATTTTTAGCAATTTAGAAAAAAATAGTAGGCTTCATTAGACTATGTTATGGGTCTAATTAAACAGCTTCAAAGCCTACAATTGATTAATAGGTGTAATCTAAAGTGTTTGCATTTTACAATCATAATTTATTACGTTTGCAATGTGTATTTCAAAAGCTAAATTTAGTCTTGTGAATTTAACAAAAAATAAAAATAAATGAATACTCTAATTATTACTTATAGAAGCTACATTTACCGGCATTCTGGATTTTTGAACGAGGTACGTGTGCTCCGGAGCAGGTGTAAATTTTGTTTCGGAGCAAATCTCAGATATGAAAATATTGATGAAAACCAAAATACAGGCGAAATAGCAAATACGAACGATTTACGTACAAATTCGTTCTGCTCACGTTTCAGGAATGAGGCCCATTGTCTTTTCCTCCACAACCTAACTCTTTCAATGATTTCCAGAGCTTTTTAGGATCATTTTTATTCTCTTTAATCTGGTCAGTGATGTAATCCTTTTTAACTATCTTGATCTTTCTCTGTACCTCACTTCTTTTTTTAAATTTATTTCCCATTTTCTCCCGATTTGGTAGCCCAAATTGCCACTCCTTCTGCCACCGACCATGCTCGGATCGGGAAGGACCGGGGTGTGAACCCCGATCCTCGGAACACAACTGCAATGACTGAAAGTCAGCGCATTTTATGGCCCTGTCACACTATTGCGTATCATACTAGCGTATGCCAGCGTATGAAAAATATCACTCATACGCTGATATACGCTGACATACGCTAGGGGTACGTTAGGCATAGGTTGTATACGTTTCAAGCACGGTCGCATACGGTGGCATACGCTGGCATACGGCGAGGCACAAAAAGTTTTTTAAGCATGCTTAAAAGTTTTGTGCGTATTCGGACGTATGGTTTATATGCTAAGCATACGCTAGGCATACACTAGGCATACGCTAGCCATACGCTGGCCATACACCATTTTCAAGGGCTTTTTGTGCGTATGAAAATTATTTTATGAATTTACATACGCAACTCATACGTTTCTCTCATACGCAATAGTGTGACAGGGCCATTACCGCTGTACCACCGCAGTATCTTGTATCTGTTGTAGTCAGCATCCTCCTGAGATTTACTGAATAAATGCATTGTCCTATTTCATAATTTGATAGTTTCTAAAATTTCATTATCTATCCAGGGACTAGAACGTTGCTTTACTCTGACTTGCTTAATAGGGGTCAGCTTGTTTATAACCTGGAGGAATAAACACTACAGTAGCCTACGGTGGTTGAACACAATAGCCTATATGCGACGTCGTCAACTTAATAATTTTGGAGAAGCTGTGCTGACACAAATCGTCTCTGTCAAAGCGAATATGATCCAGACACTGTCTATCAATTAATCCATCTAATACTGGTCTGGTATAATATACCAGATGGCCAATCATTGCCTACTTTTACATATTTTTTCTTTTTATGACAGCTCATTGATAATTGTAAGTAGGCTAGGCAAAGGAAAATAAGATCAATATTATTTTCAAATAACGCACTCATTCTATTATCAATTTTTGCAAAATATGCTGTATTTTTCATAATCATCAATTGGCAACGCTAGACATACTACCTTTTTTTCAAACAAAGTTGTGTAGAAGAAAATTATTAAGTGAAAACTTTGAATATGTGTATCTTGCACAACTTGCAGACACGCCTCATTTTCATCAAATCTCCACCTCGCGCGCGTATATACTGGAGAGACGCTTAAAACAGTGGATAAGTCAAATGTCTGAATCACAAATAGCTTAAGCTATGCAGAATTTGCGGAGTAAGTCCCATTTGCGCATGCTTATCTCAACTCTGAATCTGGCCATATATATCTAAGGGAACAGAAGCTAACCTGACCTCTAAACGGTACAAAGTTAAACATGACACATTTCTTCAAAATTTAAAGCAAGATAACTTTTTATTGAAATTCTTTTGTTTCAAAATAATAAAAAAATAAAAAAGCTGATCACCAAGGCTGTGGTGGCTACGTCAGCAAACGGCTTTTATATTCCTTAGCCCTAGGCTATGATTTCTTTAAATAGAATTTCCAACTAAAGGTCATGATCGTCCTGCATCACCTTTACTTCTCGAAAGTACAAAACAGCATACAACCAAAGGATCTGGCTCAAAAGTGTCTCTAGTGGTAAAAGATTAGGAACTGCACGTCCAGTCTGTCATTGGCCAGAAACTTCATCCAGCTAACGTATTCCTTCCAGTGACGAAATTGAAACCTGTACAGCTACGCCCTGAGGTTTTGGAGCAAGGGCGGGCTACGGCCCAGCTATAAAAGCAAATCTCAGCGGTTGATCTTACCGTTATAGTTCGGTGGTTGATCTGTGTGGACGAAGACGAGATACGAGAAAGAGTGAGCGAGCGATATATATGGCTAACTTACAGTTTAGCTTTTTTGAATATTGTAGTAAGTTATAGTAACCTATTTTTGTATATTTTATTATAGTGACCTTGATAATCCCTTGTTTTTCATTTTTCAGTCTATCTTAGCAAGTAGGTAGCTATTTTATTTTAAAAAATATATACATGTATATATACTTTATTAAAAATAAATATATAAAGCATAGTTGAGCTAGGAGTTGTATTATATGCATGCTACACGTTTACCTTTGCAACATGCCTACAACAGACATTCTCTCTTGGAGAGAGTTCAGTGCAGTGACTACATGTGCACTTGTTGAAATGGAAACTAATTTTGTTGATATCTTGCAGGTAACGTTAGTGTGATTGCCTACAGCCTGTGTAAAATTAGTAGCCTACATGGCATGGGTAACTACCATCACTAAAGTTGTGATTTGTTGTTTGCTGGCTGCATCATTATAAGCCCAAACGAGGCTATGTGTGCCGCCGCCTACCACTCCAAAACATTGCCCATCCTCACATTCTTCACCATTGCTTCTGCCTTGGCTACTTGGGGCTCAGCAGCAGCTGGAGCTAACGTGTTTGTTTGTGTGTGTATGAGTGACAGAGGCAGTGAGAGAGAGTGAAACAAAGCAGCCGCTGTGAGTGCTGTCCAGAGAAGAAATAATAGCTGGGGCGTGGTTTGATACCTGGAGCTTAGTCCCTATATTATTACCTGATCACGCCCAGATTTCGGCATTCTTCTCATTTCAAAAGGGGGCGGAGTCTAGCTAAACCAGCGTGCTTTGTTACCCTTTAATTGGAGACTGGCCTTTATTTTCATACACAAACAGCGCTCCCAGTTATAATGAAAGATCCAGCCATTATTTTGAGACCCAGTCTTTATTGGAAGTTTTGTGGTATTAGGGATCTGCAGGAGAGTTTTCAAACTATAGCAGCATCTAAAGAAAAGCATATAAGTGCTGCACATGCTTGGCCTAGTAAGTGTGGTTAATAACAGGTGCTCTCTGTGTTTTATATGGTGAGATGGAAGCCATGTTCTTGTAGCTTCTGTTGTCTGTGTTATAACAAAATTAAACCGCATATATTTTGTGAAAAAACAGCACTGGCGTAAGCTAATGGAATTTTTTTTCCTGTTTTCCCATTATAATATTTCTTGGAAATAGTTTTGTTGAGAATTACCGGGAACCCATGCCGGTATTAAACCCTAACGTGAAACATTATTATTGGGTGTATCAAAACGTGCCATAATGGTTAGTCCAAATAATATTGATCATAATATTGATCCATATAGCCTATACCTTGCTTGCACGAGCATGTTTGTTTCACCAGCTGTAAATCGTTTCCTATCCGCCATCACATTAGCAAGCCGCCAAGATGCAAACGCAGGTGGCTTTTAAAGGGAATGGGAGATGACACTCTGATTGGTTTATCGTATGGTATGCCAAAGACACCTATAATTAATGAAGAGTTCAGCCCATTTGAACCTTGCGCCTTACTTTGTGCTCAAAATTTCCACCCTCTAACTAGCAGAAGTGGAGTTAGACATGCAGTAAGATCATCAACATAGAGCCCTTAGGCTAGTTTTTATTGTTTATTGTACACCAGACAGCCTGTCTTGTTTTTATAAATAGGCAATGGCCGAATTAATTTAGTTAAATAAAGGCATTTTCATGTTTGAAAAACCTATCATTGTATTAGGCTACTGTGGTATGTAGAATATGTTACCGGAACCATAGTGAATTGATTTTGATGTTAGATAAAGTGGCGCAGTGCGGGTGGGAGTAAAATTTTATGTTGCGGTTGCGGGCAGGCGCGGAATGTAAAAACAATACAATGCAGACCTTTAACTCAAATTAAGCATTGCTCATATCTGCCTTGTCCTTCAACTATAACTTTCTTACTTTCTGTTGGACCACTAACATCTAATTTCCTCTGTTTTTACAAAGTGACTGTGCTACTACATTAATCACACCCCTCTATCTGCATTCTATTGCAAGAGACCGGATTCACAACCCTGCATGGTCTTTGTGAGCTGCGGTTTCTGCTGGTTTTTGTTTATGTCTTAAAATAGTCAACCACTAAAATAAACCAGGTGAGGTGAGATAATTCTGTGATAAATCACTTTAACTGATCAATTAAGTGCTGATAGACAGTGAACTCAGCAGACTCTACAACTCTCTAGCATCAGGGTTAAGATTCATGGCAATAGACAATCTGCATTTTATGAATCCCAGTGTTTGTGTTGCGCAGGTCATCCCATATGTGGGGTCCATCTACGGCGGTTTGAGGATGGGGATGTCTCTGTATATCCAAGGAACTATTCATCAGGAGAGCAAGAGGTGAGGAGCCCCCGGAATGCCATGAATGGTACTGCAGGGAATGGGCCTGTGACACTATTTAGTGGTGGAAGAATGAATGAGGCTTGTGGAACGATTATGCTCTCAGTGACTCACTGATTTCACCCACTCATTTTGTTCTATGGAGAGAAAAATCTTTTCATTGGTTGAAACAAGTCAGTGATTGATGGAAAGCTTATGCCACATTCGTTTATTCATTTCCAACTGGGAATCCCAATATTCTACTTGGGAAAATATAATAAAACGCCCTTCCAATTAGGAGTTCCATGTTGGAATCCAGGGATTGGGAAATCAACCCTGACCTCATGATTGGGAAGAACTTGACATCACATCCTTATGGCAGCTCACACCGCGACCACATTGTGAACAATAAACAAACATTACTTTTAGATTATTTTAGCTTTTAAAACACTTCAACTTTCATTTTTCAGCATGGAATGCTTTTGTATCGGCCAACATACAAATAGATAATGATAAACATTTACAATTAAAAGTTAATGGGCTTGGTTAGTACTTGGATGGGAGACTACTAAATTGCTGCTGGAAGTAGTGTTGGTGGGCCAGTAGGGGGTGATCTTCCCTCTGGTGAAATAATATCCCAATGTCCATGTGTTGTGATGGTTACACTGTCCTGTAGGAGATGCCGTCTTTCAGATCAGATGTTAAACGTATAATAATAATAGGCCTTCAAAAACCACAATTAATCTCTTTTAGAAAGGAGGTTGGACTATGTATTAAAAATGTGGTCATTTCTACATGGTGAAAACTAAAAGCTAAGAGTCACAAGTCGAATTGTGGAGTTGAGAGCCAAATAAATAAATAAATGTCTTTGTCGTAAATATTATGGAGGGCGCTGTATATTAAAGAGAGTGAACAAAATGATTTTAAAAATGTATAAAGAAATGTACAAAATCAGTGCCCACTTTATTCTGAGTAGCTAGTTTCAATGAAAACTCTTTTAATTTTGACATTTTACCAGGCATTGCAAAAGATAAAAATGTAAGAAAAAAGGAGGATGTTCCGATCAAGTTTTGCATGAAAGGCTGCTAAATTAGGCTATATTATAACCATGATTGGCATATTAAATACAGCAAAAAAGACATGCATTGATTAAAAAGGACTTGAAGGAAGGCAAACAGGAGGACATTGGGCCTTTGGATGTGAGGAGGAAGTGTCTGTAGAAACAGAACAGTTTTATAGTGATTGGTTTTAGTTGAGAATACTATAGTAAATTTGCTGGATTTGAATCTAATTGAATATATTTCATGCCAAAGCACAGGTGTAGACAGGCAAAGTATTGTATGAATTGTGCAATAGCTAGGACTGAATTTGTTCAATACTTAGATTTGAGGGAAGATAGAAAGGTCTTGGTAAAAATGCAGTGTTTTTTGTTTCCACAGACACTTCTTTCTCCGCCATTGTATACTTGAACAGTTTCCCAAACAGTCCAGCAGCCAGACCATCAGAGGACTCTATCATTACCATTTTTTCCAGATTTTCTCCCAATTTAGTATTCAATTGTACCTTTATGTTATTCAATTCCCTGTGTAGCAACCGCTTGAGAATTCGCTGCTACAACCCCGTAGGAAGGAGGGTGCCGCGTCCTCTTCGGGGCGCGACTCCTCCAACTCCTAACCGTGATTCCAACTTGGCCGCTCCCTCAAGGCACCGGTCAACCCCTGATCCTCGGTGTGCAACTGCACCGACTCAAAGTCGGCACTTTTACAACTCTGCTACCGCGGCACTCTATGATCCATTAACTGTAACATTAACATTAGACTTTAGATTTATCAAGCTGGAAGTCTGCTGGAATTGTTTGTACAACGCAAAGGTCATATTGTGAGAGTTTAACGCATTAACACTACCTTCCTGAGCCAATTGGAAGGGCAAGGCTTTGAGGGATCTGGAATGGCTCATTGGAGGAACTAAAGCAACACAAATGACTTTATTGAGAGTGTTCACTTTCTGTGTGAGCTTTATGCCTCCTTCCACCCATCTGACTATTTTCTTAGGGACAACATTGTAACAGGGTGCATTACTTTAAGGGAGGGGCCTCTGATTGTCTTTCTGGAGGGCAAAAGTACCATACAATTAACCCATCTCTTTCAAACACATTGGTGATAAAAAATATGTTTTGCTTTCTGTTGCCCCCAACAGTTTCCACATCAACCTGCAGTGTGGGGAGGCTGCAGGCTGTGACTTGGCCTTGCACTTCAACCCTCGGTTCGGGCCAGAGCGTGTGGTGATCAACACCAAAAAGGGGGGCCACTGGGGATCTGAGGAGCAGCCCACTGACAAGCCTTTCCATAGGGGGGAGAACGTGGAGATTGTCTTCATTATCACCTTAGAGGGCTACCAGGTCAGGACAGGAACTGCGCTTGTGTTTGTACTTGTCCACATGTTTGCTTGGTGTGTGTGTGTGTGTGTTTGTATTTGCATGTGCGTGTACTAAGTCCATGTAATGCTTCCTTGCTGCAGAGGAATATAATCTTTTTCACGGTGTGCTATTCAATTTACAAATTGAATGCTTTGGAGGAAAAAGATAACTTAACAGACATTTGACAAAGCAAACATTTTTGACTCTGCCTCTCCGGTTCTTGCAGGTGAAAGTAAATGGTAGTGACCACTACCTGTTCAAGCACTGCATGCCGGTGGAGCGAGTGAGCTCCCTGGTCATCGCTGGGGAAATCTCTGTGCAGTCAATCACCATCATCGGGGTGAGGAGGAGCATGCATTTGACATTTAAATTTAGGCATTTCATTTAAGGCATTCAGCAAATCCTCTAATGCAGTGTCTTGCACATTTTTACATTTAAGCAGTTGTATTTGCATATAAATATATATTAAGGCATTTCTAGATATTATTCGATTATGAGGCAAGGTTATTATCCTAAACAAAAACTAAGATAAAAACTAGGTGTAAAAAAAAAAAACGTATCATAAACTGAAATAATAAAAACGAGTTTTTGAAAAAACAAAATCGAATCAAAAAACTAGCAAACCCGCTTTTGAAAGAACTAAAATTCAATAAAAATACACATCAAATGATTTTAGTTTTCTTATTGTGCCAGTTAAGGAAGAGAGAATTTTGGGCTGAGAATTTTCCCCCTCTGTATGATGAACCCCGGCTAACAAAATTAAGTCCCCGAGACGTCCCCTGAACGTCTCGAAATGTTGAGACGTCGCCTTGAAGTCTTTTTGTAGGATTTTCTATACGTTACGTGGACGTCACAGAGAACGTTCCCGGGACGTGGTAGTAAAGGCCCCCAGACATTCATTACATGACGTTATATTGTAACCAGTAACAGAAGTTGCAGGAACGTCCCTGAATGTCCTATAAATGTTATGAGCACAACGTCATATCATAATCAGATAGGGACGTTGTTTGAAAGTCCCTGAAAAATTCTAATTAAATATCATATTGTAACCAAACAGACGTCCACTGTTTGCTGGGACGCTACTGCACAAGATGGTTATGATATCCTATAGATCAACAAATTACTCTGTCCGTGGATAGCTACTGTGTTCATGCATCGGCGAATGAGGAAATGTCATCAAATGAGCATCAAAATGCAGAGCACGAAATCACCATTTTGAATGTTGAGATAACTGTGTTGATGTGCAGTTGATGCCGTCCAGTATGTCAGCACATACATGTCACGTGATCACCTGCTTGACCTCTATAGAGTACTACTCAAGTGACACACTGGTTTCGGAAGTAAATTCCCCATTCATTTAGAGCGTAGACATGAACTAAAACGTACTTTTTTTTAATTTTATTTTATTTATTTTTTTATTTCCCGCCACCACCCCCCCCTCTTGGGAGGTCAACTTTATTTTTTATTATTACATTTGCAACTTGTAAGAAAGAAAAGAGAGAAGAAAAAAAAGGGGAGAAAAATATTGTGAAGTCTCTTTGAGGGGGGGTTAAGTAAGCAAAACAAACAAATAAACAAACAAACAAAAAATATACAGATTAATGCAATATGTGTGAGTTTGTGTGTGTGTGTGTGTGTGTGTGTGTGTATGCAAAAAGAAATTATATATTTTAAAAAAAAATACATATATATATATATATAAATAAAATAGAAAAACTAAGCACATTGAAACATCAATAATTAAAGTGAGAAGGGGTGACTGCTACACAAAACATAATACAAAAACGTTGAGAAGATATAATATTAATAACAAATACCGGGATGCAAAAGATAGACAAATAACAAAAATTGATAAATACATTGGTTCATGAGCAGATAGGGGGATGTCAGTGTTATGGAAGTTGTGGGTGCATATTTACAACTTTTTATAATAATAACAGTAATAAGTATCAACAAAACATAGTTAATATTGTCAACAAAAATAACAACAGTAATAATGATAATAACAACAACGAAACAAAAACATTGAAATAAAAATAATTAAATAACTTATAAAGTTAATGTGTGTGTTGCAATATGATTTATGTGTGGGAGTGTGGGAATGTGGGAATGTGCGTGGCATTAGCCCAGCCCCAACAAGGACAAGAATGGAGACCATCTTTCCTTGAAGACTGTGGTGATGTTGTTATTGTGAGCAGTGATTTTTTCCATAGATATGTATTCTGAAATGAGATTGGTCCAATGATTAATATTTATTGCATTTTTTGATTTCCAGTTTAAGAGAATAGTTTTCTTGGCGACAGCTAGAGAAACGAGCAAGCTGTTCTTGTATTTGTTTGGTATATTGATTTCTGAAGTGTCTCCTAATAGACAGAGCTGTGGGGATGGAGGTATTCTGCAGTTCAAGATGGTGGAAAGTTTTTGTGTTACGGAGTCCCAAAAAGAGTGAACCGGTTGACAAACCCAGAGTGCATGAAAATAATTATCTATTGTGCCTATCGTGCATTGTGAGCAAATGCCTGTGTTTGCCAGTCCCATTTTGTACATTTTATATTGAGTAACATGTGTTCTATGGATGATTTTGTATTGAATTAGCTGTAGGTTTGTATTGGGTGTCATGGTAAAAATATTTTTATTGATTTCTATCCAGAAGTCGTTTGAGGGAGAGATGCTTAAATCGGTGTTCCAGCTGGCTGCTGGGACTGTTATAGAATCATCTGAGGTTAATAAAAGTCTGTAAAGTTGTGAAGTTAGTTTATTTAAATTTTTAAATTGAATTATATCATTGATTATTTTGGAAGGTTCGAGTGGGTTAGAAGAAATATTAATTTTTGTTTTGATTACGGATTTAAGTTGTAGATATTCTAAAAATTGATGTCTCCCAAGTCCGTACTTCTTTATGAGGTCTTTAAAGTCTATGAACTGATTGTTATTGAAAAGATGGTGAAGGTGTGTGATACCTTTTTGTGCCCAAGTGTGATAGTGAAGAGGGGTGCCGCGGAGTTGGAAGTCGGGGTTATGCCATATAGGAGTGTATTTACATGGTGTCGGAGTAGAACCAAATATCTTAATGACTTTCCACCAGGCTGTCAGAGTTGTGGATATTGCCGTATTTTTATAGCAGGGGTGCTGTTTGATGGTTATGTTAAGAAGAGGTAAATCTGGGAGTGAAATGTTTTTGCAATATAGATCTTCTAAGTCTATCCATGGGATGTTGTGGTCAGTTAGATGGATCCATTTGGTAAGGTATTGTATTTGATTTGCCAGGTAGTAAAAAAGAAAGTTTGGGGCGTCTAGTCCACCTTGAGATTTACTTTTTTGTAAAGTGGATAATTTAACTTTGGCTTTTTTATTTTTCCAGTAGAAATGTGTAATGAGAGAGTTAATAGATTTGAACCATTTATCTGTTGGTGTGACAGGCAGCATTGAAAAGAAATAGTTAATGTGGGGGAGTATTTTCATTTTAACAGTTGCAATTCGTCCTATGAGAGTAAGAGGTAGATTCATCCAGCGCCGGAGGTTATCTTCTACTGTTTTTAGCAATGGAGTATAGTTAAGATGAAACAACTCTGACAGCCGGGGGGAAATGTCAATACCCAAATATCTAATGTTACCAGTGCGAAGTGGGAGTGATGAGTTTTGTTCTGCAGAATCCCAAGCATCTTCAGAAAGTGGAAGTATAATGGACTTATTCCAGTTTATTGTATAATTAGAGATTTTAGAGAAGGTGGCGATGAGATTAAAGGTTTCTTTTAACGAGGGTACGGGGTCCTGTAAATACAATAAAATATCATCAGCATAGAGGCTAATTTTATGTTGAAGGTTTGTGGTGTGAACTCCTTTAATGGTATTGTTTTGACGTATAGCTGCAGCAAGTGGTTCTATAAAGATAGCAAATAATGAGGGAGAGAGTGGGCATCCTTGCCTGGTGCCCCGGTGAAGTGTGAAACTCTTTGATGTAATTCCATTTGTGGTGACTGTGGCTTTGGGTGAGGTGTAGAGTGTCCTTATCCAATGGATAAACGACTCCCCGAAGCCAAATTTGTGTAGTGTGTTTGATAGGAAGATCCAGTTAACTTGGTCAAATGCTTTTTCTGCGTCAAGTGATGCAATTATTGTCTTGGTTTGAGTTTGTTGTGAGAAGTTAATGATATTAATCAGTCTTCGTACATTATCTGAGGCATGTCTTCCCTTGATAAAGCCTGTCTGGTCGGGGTGTATTAATGTGGAAATGACTGTTTCTAATCTGATGGCTAGGGCTTTTGTAATTATTTTTAGATCGGTGTTTATTAATGACAGAGGGCGGTAGCTGGTAGGTTGAGTTGGATCTTTATTAGGTTTAAGTAAAACTGATATAACAGATGTATTCATGTGTGTAGGAATTTGCGATGTATTTTGTATTTCTGATGTTAGTTTGTAAAATAGTGGGGATAGTATGTGCCAAAAGTGTTTATAAAATTCAGGAGGGAAGCCATCGGGTCCGGGTGACTTATTATTTGGCATCTGGAGTAGAGCTTTGTAGAGTTCGTCTGGTGTTAATGGCGCATCTAGGGTGTCTGCATCTTGATTAGATAGATTGGGTAAATCTAGATTGTTAAGGAAGGACTGTATCTCTGATGGGTCAGGGTCTGTATTTGAAGAATATAAATTACTGTAAAAAATTTGAAATATTTTATTTATTTCTTGTGGGTTTTGTGTGGGTTCGCCTACTGAATTCTTTATGGTTGAAATTATTGCTTTTTCTTTTTTGCGTTGCAACTGACTAGCTAAATATTTGCCTGACTTATTGCTATTTTCAAAATTATCATATTTAAGTTGTTGAATCATAAATTGCGTTTTTTTGTTTATAATTTCGTTTAACTGGAATTTGGTATTTTGTAGCTCATTTTGTATTTGTTCATCGGGATTGTTTGAGTATGTATCTGTAAGTTGTTTAATCTTCTGTTCCAGATGTATTTCTAATTCCTGTTCCTTTTTTTTCTTGTTTGTTGAGTATGATATTATGTATCCCCTAATTACTGCTTTACCTGTTTCCCATAGTATTGATGGTGAGATTTCTGGGGAGTCGTTCAATTCCATATAGGATGCCCACTCTCTCTGTATAAAGGCAGTAAAATCAAAATCTTTGAGTGTTTGGTAGTGGTAGAGGATTTAATGTTTAAAGTGAGGGATACTGGTGCATGGTCACTAATAATAATTGGATGTATGATGGTTTCGGATACCTTAGTTAAAAGTATATTATTGATCAAAAAAAAGTCTAATCGGGAGAATGAGTGGTGTAGTGGGGAGAAATAAGAATATTCTCTAGATGATGGGTTTCTCAATCTCCAACTGTCGCCAAGACCAAAATCTCCCATATATTGTTTTAATAATTCTGTAGAGTGCCAGTTTCTTAAATTACCGGCTGTACTTGACCGATCAATTGCGGGATTGATTACTGTATTGAAGTCACCGCCAATTATGATATTTGTTGATTCTTGTAGTGTAGAGAATAATGTGTCAAAGAAAGATGGATTGTCGCTGTTGGGACCGTATATGTTGGCAATTGTGAATTTTGTGTCATAGATGGATGCAGTAATTATAATATAACGTCCTTCAGAGTCGGCAATTGTGGAATGGTGAATTAGAGGTATTCTTTTGTTTACTAAAATAGAGACACCTCTTTGTCTGCTGTTGTAAGTTGCTGAAAAAACTTGATTAAATTGTTGAGATTTAAGGTTATGTAATTCAGAATGTGATAGATGTGTCTCTTGTAGCAAACATATGTCTGCCTTTAGTTTAATAAGATGGTTTCGAATTTTTGTTTTTTTAATCTGAGTACGAATGCCACGGACGTTCCATGTTATTAAGTTAAGTGTTTGTGTCATGTTAGTGTGAGTGAACCTCTGTTAGAGTTGATCTGTGTGTGTGATTGATTTGTGTGCGTGTGCGTGAGTCTTTTTTCAGTGAGGCAAATACAATACCACATATAACTGCACATACATAATATAAAGGTGGATTGGTGTGAAGACATAAAGTGAGAGAGTAAGCAAAAGTAGAAAAAAACAGACATAGGGAAAATAGCAAGAGGGAAGGGAGTGTGTGTATGTGTGTTTATCTGTATGTAGGGCGACAGTAGGCCTATGAGTGTGTATGCTAGCGCACGCAAATGTGTGCGTGTATGCATTGAACGGAAACTTACTTTTAAACCATTTCTAGTGATTATGTCTTACCATCAATTTCCTGGATTGTTCAATATAACGCCTGCTCGCAAACTACTGTATGTCTTTTCTGGACCAGCTTTGAGTATATTTTAAGTTTTCATATTTTTGTGTGAATATCCTAGCGCTGGCACTGTTTAATTGGACATCTCATAATTCCCTCCGGACGAGCAGCGTTGTCTCCAAACGTTGTAATTTAACGTTAGCCAGCAGGAGCACACAGATCCGTTTTTAAACACTTTTAACGTGAGCTTGTCTTCAGCAGCAGTACCAGAGACCCTCCAATCTCTGGCAGTAATCCCATCTGCAAAAAATGTCCAGACAGACGAGATGATGATATCTTATTGGTCGAGAACCACCGTGCGTTGCAGTACTGGATATGTAGTCTGTTAAAGTGGACTACAAGTCGAACTACAATCAATAATCCATTACTTTAAAAAATAAAAATCGGAACATGCGATATATGGTCTACATACTTATACCACACAGGCTAATCCAGGAACGTTTCGGCTCAATCTATAAATCAGATTTGAAGAAATAGTTGATAGTCTTGTGGAACGAAATCTGTCACAGGGAATTTACTTCCGAAACCAGACTCCCACGTCTGACATACTCACTTGAGTACTCTATAGTGCATTGTTGTAAAGTCCTGTAATTTTCATTCAATCGTTTAAGGCGTCAAGCTAGTTTGAGAAGGTTTGCTAAATTTATTTAAATAAATGTTTAAATTAATACAATTTTTATTGCTTGTTTTACACAATACCTGGTGTGATGGAAATTCTATTTTCCTTTCTTATGATCAGGGCTGAAGTTGTCAATCATACCAATATGATTCCACAGCAGAGACAGATTAAAACACAATAAGACTTTTATTTCTCTTGCAAGCAGAAACAAACAGAATGAGAAAGCTCTCACCTAAGCTTCCTGATTTCTCAGAGAATGCACACAATATACACTGCTCAAAAGAATTAAGGGAACACTTAATCATCACAGTATAACACCAAGTCAATTAAACCAAACCGGTCATGTTGGATGATGTTGCAGGCAGCATAACATTCGCCACGGTGTCTCCAGACTCTTTCACGTCTGTCACATGTGCTCAGTGTGAACCTGCTCTCATGTGTGAAGAGAACGGGGTGTCAATGGCGAACCTGCCAATTCTGGTGTTCTCTGGCAAATGCCAATCGAGCTGCACGGTGCTGGGTTGTGGGCACAGGTTCCACTACAGGACGTCGGGCCCTCATGCCACCCTCATGGAGTCTGTTTCTGACAGTTTGGTCAGAAACATGCACACGAGTAGCCGGCTGGAGGTCATTTTGTAGGGCTCTGGCAGATACCGGTCGTGCCGCTGGGTTGTTGCCCTTCTACGGCCCTGTCCAGCTCTCCTCCTGTAATGGCCCGTCTCCCGGTATCTCCTCCACGCTCTTGAGACTGTGCCTGGAGACACAGCAAACATTCTTGCGACGGCACGTATGGATGTGCCATCCTGGAGGAGCTGGACTACCTCTACAACCTGAATGGGCTGCAGGTACCACCTCATGCTACCAGTAGTGACAAGGGCACTAGCAAAATGCAAAACTAGAGAAAAATCAGTCAGGATGGATAAGGAGAGAGAAATCTCCTGTCCATCTGTTGTCACTTTCATTTGCACCAAAGCAGGTGAAATTGATTCACAATCGTTTACGCTTCCTAACTGGACAGATCGATATCCCAGAAGTGTAATTGACTTGGTGTTATACTGTGTTGATTAAGTGTTCCCTTCATTTCTTTGAGCAGTGTATATATCTTAGCACACAAGCATAGGCGTTCCCTAATACCCAACCCCCTCAGAGCCTTTGCCTCATGCAGAAGTCAGGTGGCTTAGCTTACCAGTTAAGATAGCTAGTTCTTGTTTAGCAGTTTCGCACGTCATTAAGAGATATGAAGAATATGTTTATGTCATCAGCAGTTCTTGTCAGCTCAAACGTAGCCTTACTCATGCAGATATCTAATCATAACAACAACATTGCATGAGAAAGGAGCATAATGTTTTGTTTCTCATAAGGTCCTCTTTAGTCCCTTTCTAAGCTTACCAAGCGAGTTTTAATGCATTAGCAAAACACATTGGAAAAGAAAACTTTCTCTTACACTGGTTTAAACCTCTAAAACATTACCCCTAACAAATGGGGTACCCAACCAAATAAAACTAAAACTAGAACTGAAACTAAGCATTTCCAAGAAAAACAGAAACTAAACTAAAACTATCAAACCCATTCTTAACACTAACTAAAACTAAACTGAAATTGAAATCAAAATGCAAAACTAAATAAAAACTAAAAACTAATGAAAAATTCTAAACTATAGTAACCCTGTTATGAGGTGCATTGTTTTCTGTTCCCTCAGCCACACCTAACTGAGTTTGTGTTTCAGGGTGGACAAGAAGACATTCAGGGATATCCAGGTCTAGGAGAGATGGTGGTAAGTGTGAATACGATTGTCTCACACCACATACACAAAAGTGCAAATGCAGCCACACCCACACATACATGCACATACATTGGGTCTCATTCATGAAATGTGAGCAGAACAAAATTGCACGTAAATCGTTTGTATTAGCAATTTTGTTTGTATTTTGGCATTCATCAAGGTTTTCCTATCTCAGATTTGTTTGTACTTACGAACAAAATGTACACCTGCTCAGGACCACGTGTACTGCATCTGTAAATTCAAAATGCCGCTAAATGTACCTTCTGAATGTCAACTAGAAAAGGCCTGTGAATTTATTTTTATATTCAGTTAAACTCAAAAGACTAAATGTAGCCTTTGATGTGCCCAATGCAAACCGAAGGGCCAAGACTGGGCTTTCGTTTTGAAGCTCTCTTCCTGTTTGGGCTGGGAGCGGCCATTGTGCCGTTGCTCACTAGCGCCACTGCGGTTGGCTCTAGTATAGAT
The DNA here is from genome assembly GCA_022702515.1 of Ilyophis sp. 1 JC-2022. Classification (NCBI taxonomy): domain Eukaryota; kingdom Metazoa; phylum Chordata; class Actinopteri; order Anguilliformes; family Synaphobranchidae; genus Ilyophis; species Ilyophis sp. 1 JC-2022. Next base: position 93,101,318 of record CM040402.1, on the reverse strand, counting down.
CTTTCACCATATAAGTCAATGGCAGCAATGTGGTCAAAATACTGGTCAAAGTTTTCCAACAAAAAAATGTAATTGCAATAGGTGCCTTTCCTTCATCTAATGCATCTGCATGTGCTGATTTTTAAAAATATTGTGTCGTTTGGACAGGGTATTAACATTTGTTCAGGACCAATCAGAGGGACAGGTTGAGTCCTCTTCGGCTTCATACAGCAGACGTAGTTTGTACAAACCGGCAGTGAAAAAGTCTTCCGGAGACTTAATTCGGTTTTTTACGAGGCCGTGAGAAGGCAATGGGTGACGACACAGTGACTTTGTCCATATTTGTATACAGTCTATGATGCTAACGTAATAATTACGGCTGTAAAAAGCAAGCAGATTAAGCCTATTAATCAATTGTAGGCTATGAATTTATTTAATTAGTCCCATAAATTAAATGCTCCCCGTAGGCTACTATTTTTCAGAATTTACTACATTTAAATTTTATATGATGTTAAATATGCTAATTAAAACACATTTTTAACCATTGAATTTAATTTGCTATAAAATTTATTTTGGGTCTGTATAGCCAGTGTTGCAATAGCTGACATTGTGCTGTTGGAGGAGTTGGCTGCTAAGGAGAGAACCGAACACATCTTTAGGATTGCGCAAAAGCTAGGCTATTTGTAGGCTGAGAGTGATGTATGGCTGGTTCGTCGTTTTCGGGTTTTTATGAAATTGCCAATCTGCCCAATGTTATTGGTTCCATAACTGTATTGCCCAAACGTAGCGTCAAGGCTCCATCCAAAGATACGTTTGCAAATGTCCTGGCTCGGTTGCCTGGTGGGACCATAGATGGGTGGGACCCACAACAGCTTCAGTTGGTACTCATTTTCAGAATGCTGTGGTGAGAGACTTATTGGTGTAGCTACATCAAATTGTTGTTTACTGTGTCAGAGTATAGATTCCTAACTACCTCTGTCCATCACTAGGATTTCAACCCACCTCTGGCACGCACAGAACACAAATAAAATAACGAAATTAATAAATTAATTATTTTATTTATTTTCAGGCTGCAACGCAGCCTAGTGCTTGGCAGATGGAGGCAATGCAGATAAGCTTGAACTTTAGCTCGTGTGATGGGAGATTCTGTTTTTCCTGTATCTATCCTGCCAGGTCTTTTTACTTTACCATGTAGGCTACTTTACTATTTACTTTATGACACCGGAACGGACAATACTAAACTATTTTTTTCCCTTGATTGAACATCTGCTAATGAAACTTTGATTTCAGTGTCAGAGATCATTCTTTTTTTTGCTTTTTCTGGGCCATTTTTACTTTGTATGGACTTTTAAATGGAAGTGACAATCTCCATATAAGGCAATTCATAAGCGTGGATTTATCCTAATCACAAAATAATGTGAAAGCACTTGTATGAACATACGTATGTGAATACGAAAAAAATCTGCCTTTCCCACACGGTTTGATGAATCCGGCGTAATTTTTTTGTACCAACTCGTTTCGTACATAAATGTACGCGCACATTTAGGAACGCTACATGAATGAGACCCATTATCTCTCAAACACACATGTGCATGTGCATGTGCACACGCACACACACATACCTCGGTCCCTTTGTTTTTACACAACTGGGCTTTACTCTACATTACTCTTACCCCTCCATTTCCCCATCTGTATTCTGTTGCTAAATGATTCAGAACGCTGGTTTTTGTGAGCTTCAGTTTGCTGGCCGTCGTCTTTCCTTTAAATTTATAAATCGCTTCAGTCCGAATAAACCAGGTGAGGTGAGTTAACTGTCTGATCATTTGCTTTTAATCATTGATCAATTAAGTGCTGGTTGACAGTGAAACCCAGCAGACCCTACAGCTCTTCAGCATCAGGCTTATGAACCACTGCAACAGATAAACTGTTTGTATCAATCCCAGTGTTTGTCTTGTACAGAGCATTCCGTATGTGGGGCCCATCTATGGTGGTTTGAGGACAGGGATGTCCGTATACATCCAGGGAGCGATTCCCTGTGATATCACCAGGTGAGAAGCTGCAGCAAATGGGTCCGAGACACTATTTATTGGTTTAAGAATGAATGAGGCTTTGTGGGACCAAAAATGGGTGGAACCATTATATGCCCTGAGTGACTCCCTGATTTCACTCAATCATTTTGTTTGTTTTTTCTGCTGTTGTGCACAGCCACCTGAGCTGAGTTCAGAGAGATTTAAAGGTGTAGGCAGAGAAACAACAGAGAATGGAATAATATTTATGTTTTAATTTGTAAACGGCAAGCTAGCCTTTTTCGGAAAAAAATATAATGGGAGTCAATGGACTGAAATTATTTTTTTCTATATTCATGCAGCTAGAAGTTCAAAACACCCATGAGAGGGGTTGTCACATTTTAAAATAATTTATGTCCAACAAATAAACAACTAAAACGACTACAACATCCGGTCTACTCACTTGCTGACCACCACTGCTGAAGTGAAATCCATAAAGCTGACACTTTCAACATGGCCAGACTGATAACGTTAGTGATTCTCGCCCTTCGTGATACTCTTAGTTTCACTACCATAATAAGACAAAGTGATAGCCATTTTCGCTAGCAGATTCTGCAGTGGGGGCAAGTAATGGCCTCCGGCAGTCTTCCAGGACCAGCCAGGTATAGGAGGGGGCGGGACTACGGAGCTCTATTAAAAACATGGCTATAGAGCTCCGTAGTCCCACCCCCTCCTATCCCTGGCTGGTCCTGGAAGACTGCCGGAGGCCATTACCTGCCCTGGTAATTTCAGACTGAAATTAAATAGTTTTTTAACATACATGGTACTCCCTATAAAAAACATTGAGAAATTGTATAAGAATTGTATACAAATATATACTATAATACTAATCAACATATATTATTTTTATAAAACTTTGCAAGTATGATCATATAGGATTTTTATATAGGGACTTTGGTAGGGAGATTGCAGTGGAATTTTTACTTCACAAATTACGGATTTGGCAGATTTGCACAGGATTAAGATCACAGACGACCTCTGCTATTATTACAAATCACACCTCCCCGGGTAATACTAGTCCAGTGCGAATCGGGCATTAGGCTTTATCAATGAAGCATAGTTGGGGGAAAGTGCTCAAACTGCCAGACAGACAACCGTAGGATAAAAACAAAACATTTATTCTCATTAATATTACACTTATCGTCAGTGCGTCTCGTTTTGCTGGGATGTAGCCTATTAGCCACATATCCATTTCCGGGTAGGACACTTAAAACAAATTGGCTAATATTTCAAAATGGCCAATATTTCAATAGCCTACAGATTGGCCAAAAGACTGGATCACGATGATTATAGCTAAAGCCATTAACTGTCTAATGTTGTCATAAACAAGTAATTAGCTAGCTTGTAACGAAGAGCATCAAGGGCAACTGTTTTATCAGCATTTTGCCAAATTGGCAAATCTCGTGGAGTGCAGTGAGTAGGCTAGTAATGACGCAAAGGTCAAGATTAAATAAAGTTTTTGCGTGATCATATGAAACACAGTCAAATGTAAACAGTAAAAAATGTGTTTTAAGTTTTTTTTTTTCTAATTATTTGTACAGATGCCGAATAGAATTAAGAAATACTAACACTTTTTTCATATAGGCGTAATTGCATTGGAGTGTTGCAGTAGCCTACACGATTCTGTGACCCACAGTGTGTTTCAGTGTGTTTAAGCAAGAGTGATTAATTTAAGTCATTGATTGGCTAAAGAGTCCATACACCTTGTTCTCAAGGCCTTAATTGGCTACGGATTGAAAATAAACCACAAATACCTGCAGACACTGAGGCCCTCCAGCACTGGACTTTGACACCCCTGCTATAGATCAACCAGATACTCATTTCTGTATTTTTAACATTATAAGTTACCTCTCCCTACCAGTTAAACCAATCTTCTGAAAATGTATTAAGATGAAGTGATGAAGAACAATGTTCTGAATCTGCATTGTAATAAAGCACCAGAAACTCCTGTTAACAACTCAAACCTGTACCTGTAGTAAAAATGTAGTTTGAGAGGATTGAGGGACTGAGGAGGATTGTAATAGCGTCTTATATAATAGTGTCTTATCTGGTGTCTCTGAGCAATCTGTGGTAAAACTCCCTCTTTCCCGCCCCCTGCAGGTTCCACATAAACCTGCAGTGTGCAGAGGAGAAATGCTGTGACAAAGCCTTACACATCAATCCCCGGTTCAGCCCTTCAGAGTTAATGGTGTTCAACAGCTTCCAGAATGGCAAATTCGAGGAGCAGGAGAGGGTCCTTGATATGCCCTTCAGTGTGGGGGAGACCTTTGAGCTGGTCATCGTTATCACCACAGAGGGCTACCAGGTCAGAAGGACAAGAAAGTGTGTGTCTGTGTGTTTGTATGTGTTTTATGTGCATACATTAATGCCTACTTATTGCAGGAAAATGTAAGGGTTTGAATTTTGTTACAGGAATGGAAACAAGTTTATCTCTGCAAACCTGTGACTGTTTATTTGTGAATACGGTTTTGCATAGATGCGCATTGGCTGGTGTATGTTCACATGAAATAATGGCCAGCAAGAACCTGTACTCCAAGTACATGCAAGACTATTGTGGCCAGGTATTGATATAAGCATTCTCTAACAGTAAGGGCTCTATCTTGACGGTCTTAGCGCTTGGTCTAAAACGCATGGCCCAATGTATTTATGGCCAGATTCAGAGTGGAGATAAGTACGCGCAAATGGGACTTACTCTTGAAATTCCGAATAGCTTCATTCCGAAGGAAAATCTGGCTTGCCAGCCTAATCGCAGCTAAGAAAATAATAGCTCCGCGCTGGCCTCCCCCACATACCCTTAATGTACAGTGGCTGGCACAATTCCAGGATATAGTAAGAGTTAGATGTGTTAGAGTTGTCCACTGCTAGGATTAATATGGCAAAAGTATCCACACACGCACTTTGGACAGATGTTGCCTGAAGGATGTCTAACCCCATGAATCCACAGCCTCAAGACCTAGATCCTCTGGGATCATTTGTAAACCATTTTATCTGCCATTATTGTTGTCAAGTGTAAGAATGATGCTGTTTTGTGTGTACCATTTTAGTGTAACTCTTGCTAGTTATAAGTATATTTTTTTATTTCTTGCTATTTCTAATTTGTATAAGTTTTTAGTTAAATTGTGATAATGCTCTCAAGACTGGGACTGATGTGAGTGGTGGGGAGGGTGGGCTTGGGTGGAGATGTATTTGAAAATTTTAGAAAATGTCAATAAAAACTTGAGAACAAAAGAAAATATATAGTGGAGTTGGAAAGGGTGGAAATGAACACAATAGGTGAAAGTATACATTCAATAGCCTGATGCAATCACAGCATACAATTATACGTCTCCCTGTATAATTAATACGGAAATAAATGTTGTGAGTTTCCATAAGGTTGTCGAAACAATGCCTCGACGAATGTGCGCTGTAATCAAAGCTAAAGGCGGTCCAACGAAATATTAGAGTGCAACTTTTTTTTGGCCAGGCAGTGTAGCCTAACAATTTAGTGACACCTTGTAGAATTTATTGATTTACGCAATCTGATGCAATCATTGCACTACATATCCTATAAAAAACAATAGGACTAAAGGACAAATGATTAGGCATAGGCCTACTTAGTTTGTGAATTTAGACATTCCTCTGTGAAACAAATGCATTATTACATTAATAGTACACAATTTTTTTGTGATATTAATGCAAAATAGATATAAAGTTATCGTCTTCCACTGAAATCCGCTGTGAGCTGTATGCTCCTCGCCTCTGGTCTGAAAATAGTGAAATTCAGTAGCCACACCCAGTGCGCCATGCTCTGCACTATTGACTGTGACGGCTCACCGCACACCATGCACCAGCCTGAAAATAGAGCCCTTAGACTTTTTAATGATGATTTCAATTGAATGTAATGGATTGGCATTCAAACTTAAAATGGAAAAGGAAACCATGTGGCCATGCGGTATTCTTTGGCCATGCTAGACTTGATTGCCCCTTTTGTGCATGTGAAGTGGAGAGGGAGAGAGACATTCTCGCAGATCCTAGGTCAGGTCAACCACAGCTACCTCTTGATAGCAAAATACTATTGAGTGGACTATGGACAAATTTGCTATGTCAAATTATACTCTCTCTATCGAAGGCCGTAATCTAAAAGCTATTTCCCCAACAATATAAACACATTTTATTTAGTCAGTTTCCCTAAATGGGTTGTTAGCACACTCCAGACCTGAGCCAGATCCCAGAGGTGTCATGTGGGGATTTTGTGGCACAGTTTAGGTCAGACATCCATGTTCAGACCTTTTGTCCACACACATGGTAGACCCTCAGGACAGAAGGTGTATCCTCTGTTCTGGCTTTTAAAACATATGGGTGTTTGTGGACATTATCTTGATTCCATAAAAGGGTCTGAGGCTGTCCAAGACTTTGGAAGCCCACTGCTGGCATGATGGAAAAAGTTTGCCAGGAAGGCCTCCAGTTAGTTAGTTTGGTTAGTTTTTTCATCAGGGATATGGAATTAATATATTGTTGCCCATTGGTTGGAATATCAACTGTGTTTTATGGCATCTAGTGCTTAAACCTCAAGCAGTGTGGTACTGGTGGTTCCTCCGTGTGAGAAGCATTTCTAGTACATTTTTACACATACAATATTATTAGCTCGAGTAGGGCATGATATTCATTTGACAGATTGAATACTTTGAAAGAAAAAATAAATGAACATAAATTCAGAAAACTCCTTAATCTCTTCATCTCTGGCTTCTGCAGGTGAATGTAAATGGTCGGCAGTTCTATTTGTTCAAGCACCGCATACCGATGGAGCGAGTGATGGCCCTGCAGATTGGTGGAGACGTATTTGTGCGGTCCGTCAACATCATCGGGGTGAGGAGGAGCCACGTGCAAATCTTTAAATTTAGGCATTTAGCAGAAATCTGTCGTCCCTGTGACAGATTGGCTTTCCAGGACAACCGTGACAAGCTGTCACCACTCCTCTGAATCTTTTACAATCTGGAGGCGACATCACGAAGGATTGAAACAGTACTGTGGAGCCTGAAAGATGGGTCATTGTTTAGCTCAGACTGGTGGGCTAAGATATTGATTAACTGCCAGGGTACTTTGTTCACTGTATATGACTTACCGCAGCCCCAGATACATCTAAGATGGGCAGTGATACCAGTCCTCTCTATTATGATTCTTACAGTTCTTAATAAGAAGTTTATAGTAGTAGTATAATTCCTCGCCTATGCGTGTTGAATCCCTCTGTAAATACATGTTTAAATAAGTATTTACTGTATATTTGTATTTAGGAATTTGTATTTGTATGCAGGCATTTCTAAATATGATTGGACTTGGAAGTGCATTGTATTCCCCCCCCCCACCCCCCACCCAACCCTAACTATCGTTTTTATTTTAGGGAGGACAAGGAGGCATACAGGCATGTCTAGGTCCAGGATATGTCGGGGTTAGTGTGAACACTCTGGCCTCTGACCAGACACACACACACCCATACACATGCACTCACACATTCTTGACCAGAAGTGTCCAATCTTATCTGAAAAGGGCCAGTGTGCATACAGGTTTTTGTTTTAGCCCAGCTTGAAGACCATGATTAGTTGAATTAGTTGAATCTGCTGACGTTGTGCTGGGCTAAAACAAAGACCTGCACAAACATCGGCCCTTTTCCGAGGCACTGTGTTCTAGACCAACAGATTCACAAACCTGGCCCTTGTGAGCTGCAAGGTATGCTGGTTTTTGTTTTTGCCTTAAAATTGTGCACCCCTTTAGACCAAATAAACCAGGTGAGGTGAGTTAACTGTGTGATCAACTGCTTTATTTGATCTATTACGTGCTGACTGTCAGTGAAACCCAGCAGACCCTACAGCTCTCCAGCACCAGGGTTATGAACCACTGCAGCAGGCTTTGCAGCAACTGCTTTGTATGAATCCCAGTGTTTGTGTTGTGCAGTCTGAGACATATAAGCAGCCCATCTATGGCGGATTGAAGACGGGGATGTCCGTGTACTTCCGGGGAACTATTCCCAGAGACATCAACAGGTGAGGAGCTGGTTATGAAGGGTATCGAGACACTAATGGTGAAACCAGTCAGTGATTGACTGCATAGCACAACATAGCTCCACCAATTATTGAACTCATGAAAGCTCACTGCCCCATCCCAAGTGAACAGAGAGGCATTTGAAGAGGTTTAAATCATCTCAACAAAAATGCTGGATTATGGCTAACGGCGAGCCCCTGGGCTTGGAATGTTTGTGACTGATGTGTGTATGTGCTTATTGTAGTCCACAACAACTAATGTGAAGCAAGTTCCCTTTGAAAGCAATGCACTGGAATGGCCAATCTTATTGTAGCATATAACAGTATGTGTCCAGGGGGTGTACTATGAAGTGAGATAATTTAGCAAGATAATTTTAGCTTCAACCCTGGGTTTTCTGTATCACGAAGCCTACTCAATTTCATTCTGGGTATATTGCCATGGCAACTTAATCTGCATAGCTAACCTGCTCCGGGGCAGGTTATGTTCAGTCTAGCTGATTGGCCAAAGGGCGGTGCTTTTATATGTTTCAATCAAGTCCTTGGCTTTGGAAAAAAGTGTTGCCATTCCATAGGATCCCATAGAGATATGTACAGATAGTGAGGGGATCTTTTCGCAGGGTGAGATTATTGAGTTCCACAATATAATTTCCTAGTTCCGGAAATGATTTGGGGCTTTAGAGACCGACAAAATCCACTGTCTTTCCCTGAGTTTATGAATATTTTCAGTTTATGAATGAACTTCGGTGTGATTGCCTCAGCAAGATTTTGTACATGCTGTATCAAATTTAAAGTTTAGGAGTTCGAGAATGTACAGTTGTCACAGAAATAAACTGTAGGAGCGTATTTCTGCTTTGTGGAATGCTCCCCTGGAGGAAGAATGGCAAGACAAAAAACTACTTTATTGAGAATATTCAGTTCCTGTGTGAGTGTTGTACACTCCTACCCATCTGAGAGACCGTGTAATTAATACATCTCTTACACACTGGGAGGGCCTGTCTCATTAGTTTTATCAAGGCAATAAAACATTGAATCACTGTTTAAGTGCTGTGGTTGGACTATAGCAGGAGTCCACTGCCCCTGGGACCTTATCTGTGATATTTAATTTAACGAATGCTACTTTCTGAATTCAGTTGTGATATACATCTGTTTTCTTAAGATTAAAAGTTCAGCCTCCCTCAGCCAACTCTTCCAATTTGGCGCATGAAAATTGAGAAAATTCATAAAGGGTCATGATGAAGAACAGTACTGTGGCAGCGGACGTTCTGTATTGTAATAAACACTAGAATCTTCTGTTCACAACCAGAACATCCTGTAGTTAAGAAACTGAGAAGATTGAAGGACTAAGGAGGATTGTAAGAGCTGAGCATCCTATCTGGTGATTCAAAGATCCCTGCTCTTTATCATCCCCTGCAGGGCCATTATCAACCTGTTGTGTCCAGACATGGAAACAAAAAGGCTTGACATAGCCTTACACCTCAGCATCAAGTTCAAACCCTCGCAGGTGCTGGTGTTCAACACCCAACAAAATAACGGATGGCAAAATGAGGAGAAGGTCAATGAGATGCCCTTCCGTAGGGGGGAGACCTTTGAGCTGGTCTTCTTTGTCACCTCAGAGGGCTACCAGGTCAGACGTGCGTGCGTGCGTGATGGAATTTACTTGTGCATGTATTGTGTGCATACATGTAATACATAATTCCTGCAGATCTTATTTATTAAAGTAGGGCATGATATTCAAGTATTCAATTCACAATTTGACTATATTGGTAGGAACTTTTCAGCCTTATGTGACTCTTCTGTTCCTGCAGGTGTGCGTTAATGGTCAGCAGGTCCACATGTATAATCACCGCATACCGTTGGAGCAAGTGACTGACCTGGAGATCAGTAGTGACATCTCTGTGCAGACCATCAAAATCATCAGGGTGATTATTATTATTATTGTTTTCTTCCTCTCCTTAATTATCACATTGTCATTTTTGTTATTGTCACTATTATGCTTTTCCATGTTCCATTGTGACAGTGGTGTCATTTGGGTATGGCATACCCTAGCCTGCCTGGAGAGGGAGAGCGTACCTTCCCGATCCCCTGTCCTAGTAAAAGTCAGGCAAAACATGAGCAATAGCTAAAGACTTACCCATTATGCTACTACTGTTGAAATATTTCGCTCATAATTGGCGTTTGGTTCCTGCGAATCACTTTTGCCAGCACGTTAACCTATCCTGCTAACGCTAGCTAACTGTTAGTTGATTACTCTAGTGATAGTGTAGTTTACTGATTTGCTGCCAGGAGAAAAGCTAACTGTTTTCATTTTTATTTTGTGTTACTATATTTAAAAAAATTGCATTCTCCTTTCATGCTTGTGAGTCCGCTGACATCTCCTGACAGGCTTGCATGTTGCCTCGGCTGTGTCCGAATCAGAGCCCTATCTACTGTGTCCTGTGTACTATACTGTATACTGCTTTTTGCCTACTGTTTAGTGACATGCATTATGCAAAAAATATCCTCCATACTAAAAACCCAGAAATAAGCATCATCCGGGGATATTAAGAACACTCAATTTTCATAATTGTCGCACAATTAATAGTTTAAAAAATAAAAGTATACTCACCTGGCATACTCAAATAGGCAAGTGCACTGGTTCTGAGCAGCATGGCATGAACTGACATTGTTTTTGGTAAACAATCAGCTTACTCGCAAGCATGACAGGAGAATTCCCATTCTCTAAGGCTGCATTCCAATCACAGAACTATATAAGAGTTAGAAAGTCAACTGCCTTCTCAAAACTGCCTCCTTTTTTCACGGCCCAAAGTTGTTTTTTTTCCTGATTGGCCAACGTGACATGTCATGTGAAGGTGGTCATTTTGTCCCTTTTAGTAATGGCTGCCACTGTAAATCTAGTTAGCAACCAGAACCACTGCAGAGTGGGTGTCGTGAGGACAATCGATGTTATGTGAAAATCAAAACAATAAATACATAGATAAATTATTGAATAGGTCTATGATATGATTACGTTCACATACTTAAATAATGATTATTGCACCTGCTTGTTTATTTTGCTTGTTTATTTACCGTCTGTGGTATTGCAGTATCGGTGATCATAACTGCTTTTTCAGGCCTTCTGTGAACCAGCGGTCCTTGCGCGGCTAATAGCGTGAGGTATTGCCTGAATAATGAGAAATTGTGATGGAAATGGCCACAGCGTAAACCGATGTGCAACCCGACAGCATAATATGCCGGTAGCCGGCCAACTTGTCCGCTGGTGACCCTCTAGCCATGCTATCTGGGCAGCAGATAGCATGACCCAGGAAAATGTAAAATATGATTGCCTGCTTCTATTGATTGCCATATTGTGAGCTTTTGGCACCTAGATTGTGCTGGGGTAACTTTGTTGAATTTCACAGCACTCCATTGGAAATACATGGAAGAGCTCATCAGTAATACTATTTCCAGGCCCTGGCAGCCATCTTGCGGTGGTGTCACTTGCGGAAGTACCAAATTGAATAGAGTTGAATGGAACCATGTGACCACGTTGCCTTTCTAGTTCCTATACAGTTCTGTGATTCCAATAGTCAAATTCGAGCAAGGAAGGATTTTTTAGATCGCATGAACCGGAAATATTTCCCGGGCAGCCATGCTAAGGACCGTACAAATTTCTTATGTTGATAAGGAAAGGAGCTTCACGATTAATTTTATCCATCCTTTCACCAAGGATGTTCTGGACTATCCTTTTCAGAAGGAAGGTAGTATTTGCGCCCGACAATGCAATGTCGTAAATGTTTACATAAGCATCCGGGACCTACCGACTTCAAACAACAATGGATGAGTGAAAATCTTCGGAGAATTGCCAGAAATCTAAATGTCAATAGCTTGTATTGTTGGTTAGCATTGGCTTATAATAGAAAGTAAACAAACAATGACACAATCGGACAATAGCCTACACCAAATTTATTAAGAGGCAAAATTTTGCCAAAATAGAATGGACAGTTTGAGTGAAATACTGATGGCAATGATGTTCCTTTTGTAGTATTTTTTTGTGAAGTTGTAGTTTGCTATGATGAACCTTGTAGATCTTTCCTTCCATCCTTCCCTTGACCCCCGTGATGTTTCCTAGCGGGGTCAAGGGAAAGTTGCAAGGAAAGGAAAAAGCCTCTATATACTAACTCAAAACCGAGGGAAAGATTAGGTTTGCAACTTTTTTTGCTTGCAATTTGCATGTTAAAAACCAATGACCTTGTTATATTAAATTACCTTAACTGTTTGTAACTTTTCTAGTTGAAACTATGTGAAAATTTCCTTTAGAGAACCAAAGTTAATGGGGTTAATTGGCTGTGTGCCCTGCAAATACTGTTTAAGTGAAATGGCCCTCAGCTCTGGTATGAAATAGCTACAGAGTCTACTGGATTCCTGTAGAAGGGTGCTCCACAAATTAATCCATTGCTAACTGACGGTTTGCCAGTCAGGACTAGTTTCATTATAGGATCACTCATGATAGGTTATTTTCCATGCAAATAATTACTTAAAGTAATTCCATAATGAGCAAGCAGCAAGGATGGCCATATGTAGCTCTTAAAGGTCAGGTTGTGAGACCACTGTTCTTGAGGTTTAAATATTTTTTTATTTTCAATGTTTTTTTAAGTAAAATAGGAATACTGCAGTTTTTTGTATGGTACTGTTTATGTAAAACATATTCAGCCCATACAAACACAAATCATTTTTACATATTAGTCTTTCGATTTGCATTCAGGCATTTCTTGATATGATTGGATTTAGAGTTCCATTGTTTTGCGTTTCAGGGAGAACAAGGAGTCATACAAGGGTATCCAGGTCCAGAAGATGTGAGTGTTCACTCTGCTAACACTCTGGCCTCTCACCACACACACACACATACACACATACACACACAAGCAGAAAGGCACACATGCACACATGTACTATAGAATGTGTTCAAAGCGTGGTTTATTTTCAGTTTTTTTTTTTTTGGCCGGACCCTGGAGACAGGTCTAAGGCAGTGATTGTCTGTAACTGAGTGAGTGAGTGACTGACTGACTGACTTACTCCCATTGTTGAAACGTGCATGCAGAGCTAGCACGCCCCAGTCCAGTACATACACTTCTTTGCAAACCGCCAATGAAATGCAAGAAGCCAACTGTTATTTTGTGCAGGAGTATTTCAGCACACAAGTCACAGGAAATCAAAGAGAAAAATTTGGATAACAAAACAACAAATATCTTCAATAGAGCTGTAGGCAACTTAAAAATATATATCTACATCAGTGATATCATGCTAAGAATCAAGACATTGTTAAATATGCAGAGATTTAATAGCTAAAGCTTACACTTGCCAAATAAAATTAGCTACAATGTCTTTTATTTATTTTGAAACAAAATAAGACTAAAAGCTATGAAGCTGAAGGATGTTATCTTCATGGCTGTTAGTCTTATTTTGTTACATCACTTTTTAGCTAGTTAGCTAACGTTGGCAACAATATTGCAATTACAAACCAAAAGTGGGTTTCAAGTAGCAGTGCTGGGTTGACACACTTGGTCAACCAGAAGCCTCGACTTTTTCTGCTATCTCTAGTATGGCGTTCATTCGGCTGTTCCAATTGGAAATTCAGTGACATGACGCATCATAATTTTGGGTTTTCTTCCCACTGCTCAGTGAGTATATGCTCTCTTTCAGTCATCCAACAGGATGTCATTAAAGGCTAGTTGAAAACTAGACTAGCTATCTGGTGATTGAAAATGTGATGGGCTCAGTTAAAAAAAAGGTGAAAACTTTCAATCTGCCGGGCACAGGTGTGTAGGCCAACACAAGCTGCGTTAGAGTGCAACCGCTTCCGGGTTAGAGTACTGCTGGCGTCTTGCTGTGGGCTGCCGCTTCTTCCCGTGTCTCTCTCGTCGTTCTCGTTTGCACTTTTGTACTTTTTGTTTTTTTGTTTGATCGTGTCAGTCGTCTCAGTTCGAGTTAGTTGTCTAGTTTTGTCTTTTCATTCGTTTATTTTGATCACCGTCAGCTTTCCCCGACCTCCCGCTCTGCTATTTTTCACCTTCACGGACCAGCTAGCTAGCAAGCTAGCCATCGGTTGCTAACGTCACCACTACTTCTCACCATTCCGGATCATCCATCATCTATCATCAGCTCCGTGAGTGTGCGTGCATGCGTGTGTGTGGACCACCGTTCGTGGGTGTGTGTGCGTGGGTCTGTTGTGCCCTCTAATCGTCCCGTGCGGCTCTGCTGCTGGCCGGCTGGCTAGCTAACTGCAGTCTAGCTGGCTAACGCTAGCTGGCTGTATTGCTGGCTTGGCTAGCTGGTTAGTGGCTGCCCGGCTCTGTTGCTGGCCAGCTAGCTAGCTAGTTACAGACCGGCTGGCTAAACGCTAGCTGGCTCTGTCACTGGTTTGGCTGTCTGGCTAGTGACTGGCTGGCTGTATTGCTAGCCTAGCTGTGTCGGCTATCTGACCTGCGTGCTCGGAGGGTGCCTCCACACTCTCTCCAGCTCGCGGGTTGCAGCCGTTTTTCTCCGGGTGAGGGTTTTTGTTTACCTAGCGTCGGCACCCTCGCCTGGGGATCTGGCTGTTAGCATGGCACGGCTGGGCTGGCTTGCCGCACGGGCACTACCCTGGGCCAACAGCAACCACCACACTCTCTATAACATCTGGTCCACCGCCGTAGCCGCACACCTCATCCCCTCTCATTATCCTGTCACAGCCAACATCCTATCTGGACTGCTTATACCTGTCATCATCCCCCATCTCCAACTCGGACCTTCACTCCTGCTACTTCTGAACCTGTTCTCCTGGCTCCCACCTTCCACGCCCCCCCCCTTTCCAGCCCCCCAACCTATCCCCCTCTCACCTACTCCCTCTCGGATCTCCATTCACTTAACAACAACCACCGGCTCCCTGCTGCTGCTGCCATAACGGCCGTTATATCCACCGAGGTTCTGGACATTCCCCCCATCGCCATCACCCTGATGGCACCAGCATCCCCGCACATTGGACTAACCCTCGCCCCCCCGTCATCCCCACCCACCGCGCTGCCAACCTCAACAACCTTCGGCCCCTTCCTCCTGCTTCCCCATCCATCTCCCTAGCACTCCTGAACTGTCGCTCCCTCTCCAACAAATCACTTGTCATTTCTGAATTGATACTGGACAATCACATTGATCTTCTCTTCCTCACTGAAACCTGGCAACAACCCGCTGACTACTACTTCCTCAACCAAGCCACACCCCCCAACTACAGCTTCATCGCCAACCCCCGCCTCTCAGGCCGAGGCGGGGGCCTCGCCATCCTGCACAAACAATCCCTTTCTGTCACTAAACTGGACCTCAACCTCCCACCCTTCACTTCATTTGAATGCCTCGCTGTCTCCCTCCCCAACTCCATAACCGCACTACTCCTCTACCGCCCCCCCAAGCCACACCCCTCCTTTCTGTCTGAACTATCCGAGCTCCTCACCACCGCATCCTCTCTTTCCTCCCGTCTCCTACTCACAGGTGACTTTAACATCCATGTTGACCTGCCCACCTCCCCCCTGACGCCTGACTTTCTCTCCCTCCTGGACTGTTTCCATCTCACTCAGCACATTCATTTCCCCACCCACGTGAAAGGCCACACCCTCGACCTCGTCTGCTCCTCTTCCCTACCCATATCCAACCCCCATCCAGTCCCTTTTCCCCTCTCTGACCATCATTGCATCCTCTTCTCAGCCCCACTCCCTTCCCCCCACAACCCCAAGAAACGCTCCATCTCCTTCCGCAATATTAAATTTGTTGACCCACTCATCCTCTCCCAGTGCATATCCTCCGCCCTCCCCCCCCTGACCTTGCCCCCTCCTCTCCAGATGACTATGCCAACACTCTTAACTCCACTCTCTCTGACTCCCTTGACTCCCTGGCCCCCTGGAAAACCGCTACTGTGTCCTTCACCACCTCCTCCCCCTGGTACACCCCTCAACTCCGCACCATGAAACAAACCGGCCGTCAACTTGAAAGACTTTACAAGAAAACTCACCTCACCGTCCACACAGAAGCCTACAAGCACCACCTCTCCTCCTACCGTGATGCACTTCAAGCTGCCAAATCTGCCCACTACTCCTCTCTCATCAATAGCACCAACCCCAACCCCCGTACCCTCTTCTCCACTGTCAAGTACCTTCTCCAGCCCCCGGACAGCAGCCCACCCTCCTCCACTGACCTCTGTAACTCCTTCCTTCTCACCTTCAACAGCAAAATCTCCAAAATCAATACCTCCCTGGCTGCCTCCATCTCGGACCCCTCCGCCCCTCCCCCCCCCCCTCTGTCACTCTCCCCATCCCCACCCACCCACTGATAGCCTTCTCTCCCGTCACCCCCTCCCTCATCTCTGACATCATTACCGCCTCCAAGACCACCACATGCTCCCTGGATCCGCTCCCCACCATCTTAACTAAGGCCTGCCTCCCTGTTCTCCTCCCCCACCTCTCCACCCTCTACAATCAGTCACTGTCCCTCGGCCATGTTCCCTCTGCTTTCAAACTTGCCTCCGTTACCCCCATCCTTAAAAAACCCACCCTTGACCCAGCCAACCTCTCCAACTACCGTCCCATATCCAATCTCCCGTTTTTATCCAAAACCCTAGAACGTTTGGTCGCTGCCCAACTTCACTCCCACCTACAGTCCAACCTCCTCTATGAACCCCTCCAGTCTGGTTTCCGCCCCCTCCACAGCACCGAAACAGCCCTGGTTAAAGTCATCAACGACCTCCTCATCTCTGCAGACTCCGGTGCCCTCAGCATCCTGTTGTTACTAGACCTCAGCGCAGCCTTTGACACGGTCAACCATTCCATCCTCCTTCAAAGGCTGCGCCAACTGGGTGTTGAGGGCATCGCACTGGACTGGTTCACCTCCTACCTCACCAACAGACAACAGTTCATCTCTCTCTCGGGCCACACCTCCACCCTCTCCCCTGTCACGCAGGGTGTCCCCCAGGGCTCTGTCCTTGGTCCCCTTCTCTTCATCTGTTACATCTTTCCCCTTGGTTACATCATCCGCAACTTCAACCTAGACTTTCACTTCTATGCTGACGACACCCAATTGTACCTCACCACTAAATCCGTCCACCACCCACCCCTCACCCACATTGAAAACTGCATCTCTGCAATAAGAACCTGGTTAACTCACAACTTTCTCCAACTCAACCCCGATAAGACTGAACTCCTCCTCATCGGCACAAAATCCACTCTTCAAAAAACCGGACCCATCTCTCTCACTGTTGATAGCTCCACCATCACCCCCTCCCCCCTGGCACGAAACCTTGGCTTCATCCTGGACCCCACCCTCTCTTTCGAGCCCCACATCAACTCTGTCATCAAAATCTCATACTTCCACCTCCGCAACATTGCAAAAATCAGACACTGCCTCACCCCCTCTGCTGCTGAAACCCTCATTCACGCTTTTCATCTCCTCCCGTCTGGATTATTGCAACTCCCTCCTTACCCTCCTCTCGCTCCCTCCATAGACTCCAGATGGTTCAAAACTCTGCTGCCCGCCTCCTCACCCACACCCGATCCCGTGACCATATCACCCCTGTCCTCCTTAATTTCCACTGGCTCCCCATCAAATTCCGCATTACCTTCAAAGTACTCCTCCTCACTTACAAAGCTCTCCACTCCCTGGCCCCCCCCTATCTGTCCGATCTCCTGATCCTTCACCACCCCACCCGAGCCCTCCGATCTGCTCACACTCTCACCCTCACTGTCCCCCCATCCAGACTGAAAACCTACGGTGACCGAGCATTCTCACGTACAGCACCCCGCCTCTGGAACTCACTCCCCCAGCTCATCAGAGACTCACCCACAGTACAAATCTTCAAATCCCGGTTAAAAACATATCTTTTCTCCCAGGCCTACAACCTCCCCTACCCCTAACCATGCACTTCATCCCCTGACCCCCCCCCCCCCCCCTCCCCATTTGTCATCTCTTGCATCCACTCACTACTGCTGTTATTGTTGTACTGTTGTCACCTGCCTGTCTACTGTTGTCACCTGCCTGTCTACTGTTGTCCCCCCCTACCTTTGATGCTGTTATGATTTGTTTTCATGTTCTGTTATGTTCTAGTTCCCCACTGCTACTGCCCATATGTTGTTGCTATGTTATCTGTTATGTTATGTGTGATTACGTGATATGTGTTTTTTGTATATGTGTTTTTTGTACCTATGTAATGCGTCTTTGGGTCCCTGAAAAGCGCTATACAAATAAAATGTATTATTATTATTATTATTATGTTATGGGAACGGACCACAAACAATTTCAGTACCATTCTTGTTGTACAGAGCCAATAGACTTCTGCTTCGGACGTGCCTGCACGGCACTGCAAGCGCACACACAGAGTATAAATAGCCTACGTTGAAACCGATTAAAATCTCAATTTAAACACCTATCAACTTTTATTTAGTCTTAAATTGTTGGATATGTATATGTTAGCATGGCAACCCCTCCAAATTTGAATTAAGTCTGCAAAATCCACAAGGGAGTTTAAGCATAGCACTTAAATAAAATCAGTGAAGATTCATAAGTGGTTAAAAATATTTACATGTCAGCATACCCCATTAAAACTAAACCCTAGCTTTTTCTTTCTTTTCTTTTTTACAGTATGGCTTAAATGAAGCAAGACAGTTGTACCATTTACAAAACAAATGTTATTATTATTTTTAATAATAATTATTATTAATTTATTTTTGCCACAAATGCAAAGAAATCTTGGCAAAAATGCAACAAAAAATGTTTTTCTTTATTTTTCAATGAAATACTGAGAGTTGTAATAGATTTCCACCATAATAACCGCACAATCGATTCTTGTTTATCGGATTACCTGACTAGCCTCGACATGTCAAAGGTCCGTAGGCTAACTTCAGTCAAATCAAATGTTCAGCAAGGTTAACAAAAAGAGCAAGCAAGTCGTTCAAACCGTAATCCCCATATGATGTGAATGCAGCATTACAGTCTTTACAGTATGGTAAAAGTAATCATATTTAGCCCACACAAACACAACAATGTTGGTCTTTTTTAGTGTCTTATATGCCACACAATTTAACATTTTAGTTTTTGTATTTGCATTCAGGCATTTCTCGATATGATTGGATTTGGAGGTGTATTGTTTTGTGTTCCCCAGCTACCCATAACTGAGTTTATATTTCAGGGAGAACAAGTCATACAGAAGTATCCAGGTCCAGGAGATGTGAGCGTGAGTGTTAACACTCTGTCCCCTTTACCACAGAATCACACACACTCTCACACACACACACACACACACACACACACACATATTTGCAAACCCTGATTCTTGTGAGCTGCAAGATTCGCTGTTTTTTTGTTTTTGCCTTATAATTCTCCAGTATTTTGTACCAACTCCTTTGTAATCAACTGCTTTAATTGATGTATCTATTGAATGCTGACCGACAGTGAAACCCAGCAGAACCTACAGCTCCCCAGCAACATGGTTATGAACCACTGCAGTAGACAAACCACTTTATATTAACCCCAGTGTTTGTGTTGTGCAGAGCGGATCACATACGCAGCCCATCGATGGCGGTTTGAAGGCAGGAACGTCTTTGTACTTTGAAGGAACGGTGAACAGTAACGTTGACCGGTGAGGATATACATTCAGTCGATGTTCTGTCATAGTTGAGGGGCGGAGCCAGCGAGGGGGAAAACAATGCCGCATCTGTCATTGTTCTGAGTAGGGACACTTTCATTGTAGATCAAGCTATCGTTGTTATTTTATTATAATGTCAGAAAATTACATTGACACGTTGTTTCCTAAAGATAGTTTCCTAAAGATAGTTTGGCAAAATATACCAAACAGTAGGCTAAGCAACTCGAGTACTGTCCTTATGCGGTTAGTCAGTGGACAAATTATCCAATTTAGTGGCCCCTGGTATCATTCCCTGACATCTTCTTCTGTCTTGTTGAATCACCCGGTAAGGAACCATGTCAACTACATTATGATCCAGTGGCGTACCATCGGCTGTAAAATAGGCCTACTGTAACCTTACCTTTATATGGATATTAATCCCAACCTGTTTTCATTTATAGTTCTTAATTATCAAACCAGCAATTAACTGAATAGCAAATTCAGCTAACAATATTGCTATCTGAAAATAAATTGGTAGCCTAATAATTTATTAAGTGGTCTTGGTTATTAAGCAAGGTATGACAGGCAAAGTATACGGAAACAGATTTCATCCGTTAAAGATAAGATTATGCTACAGAAGACCTATTTTACAGCCGACAGTAGCCTATGCCAGTGGTTCTCAACCGAGTTGTTATTTTTCTTAATTAGGTGTTTTTTATGTTTAGAGGGATTATTTACCCTCTTAAGCCACATTATGTCAGAAATAGCTATGCATGCCATGAAGAATAACATTTCCACATTCCCATTGTGCTATATTGCAAATAATTACATAAAAAGAAAAAACTCCAGGCCCAACCCCCCCAGTGGGAAAATTTGAGTTTCCATAGGAAATCAATGAAGAGGCCAGTTTTTTTTTTCTTCAATTCAGACAAAATCTAGTGATATATTAAAAACATTGCAATTTTCACAATGCCCAAAAGGACAGCACTCAAGTAGCTTACTGTTTGGTTTATTTTGCCAAATTATATTTAGGAAACAACGTGTCAATGTAATTTTCTGACATTATAATAAAATAACAACGATAGTTTGCATAATCTATGATGTGTCCCTACTCAGAACAGTTTTATTTCCCCCTCGCTGGCCCCGCCCCTCAACTATGCCCTTCTTTGTGTTTTAATCTAATGTCGCTGATTACATATTAATTACGTATTAATGGTTACATATTAATTAATGTCTCGACGCAAGCCGCAATGTCAGATACGTTGTATACTGTACATGCAAATATTTGTACTCAAAACGTTCAGACAGTTTTGCATACTTCCGGGTAGGAGAGGAGTGGTAGTGGGGGAGTGGAGGAAGGGAGGTGGGGAGTGAAGAATATTGGGACGTAGCCATTGACAGACATCAAAAAAAAAAATGCTGGATCATAGGCCAATGGCAAGTCCCTGGGCTTGAATTTCTTGTCACTGAGTTCTGTGTGCTTATTGTAGACCATAATACAAGAGAAGTAAAGTGTAGCAAGTTGCCCTCTAGTAACAAGATGCTGCTGTTAAGATTTATCAATAGTGACTAATGTAAATTTAATGTAGATCTGCTGGGAATGTGAGTACAGTGGGATTGGTGTGAGAGTTTATTTAATGAGCAGTCCCTATCTGAGCCAATGGCAGAACGGGGCTTTTGGGGATTTGGCAAAGCTCATTGGGGCAACCATGGCAACACAAAAGACTACTTCATTGACAGTGTTCAGTTCCTGTCTGAGCTTAGTACCTTCTCACATGCATCTGATTATTAAGAGAGACAGCATTATGTAACACGGGGCACATTAGTGTAAGGCACAGGCCTCTGGAGGACAATTGTATTGCACAATTAACACATCTTACACACTGGGAGGGGCCGTTTTAATATTTTTATTGAGGAGATAAAATGCTACAGCACTGTGTAAGTATTGTGGTTGGAGTATAATGGGACTCCAGCACCCCTGGGACCAAAGTTACATGCCCCTTATGTGATGTTTAATGTTTCAATACTGTCACACTATGACTTCAGTTGTGAACAATTGAAGTTAGAATCAGTCGATAAGCGGGCTCTTGCTGTTATGCTGTTCACTTGATTGGTTCAGAGGATGAAACCACATATCCTGTCGATCATTCACATACTCGTCTGTGTATTCTTAACATTACAGGTTTGGGTTTCCTAACATCTAAGTGAAAACATGCCAGTTAAATATTTTCTTTTGAAAATTCATGAAGGGGCGTGGTGAAGAACCATACTATTGCAGTGGCCATTCTGTACCTGTTACCAACTGGATCCCCCCCCCCCCCCCAGGTTCTACATTAACCTGATGCATGAGGATGACAAAGTCTTTCACTTCAAAGCTGAGTTAAAATACAGAGTATTGAAATTAAACACCCTCGAGAATGGCAGATGGGGAGAGGAGGAGAGGCTAAATGAGATGCCCTTCAGTAAAGGGGATGCCTTTCAGCTGGTCTTCATTGTCACCTCAGAGGGCTACCAGGTCAGAAGAAAGTGTGAAGTGTGTGTGTGTGTATATATATTGTGTGCATACATGTAATACCTCATTAGTCCTTACTGAGGAATATATATGTGTGCATTGCGTGCACTGTGCATACATGTAATACCTCCCTACTGCAGAGGAATATAATCTTATTGACTAAAGTATGGCATGATATTGAATTGACAGATTGAATGTTTTGGAAGATAAAATAACATGAACAGACATTTTAATTAGTAGCAGTCTTCTTGACTCTTTGCCTTGTCATCTGGCTCCTACAGGTGATCGTTAATGCTTGTATGATTCACATGTACAAGCACCGCATACCGGCGGATCGTGTGAGCTCCCTGGTGATCAGTGGGATCTCTGTGCAGGCTATCAACATCATCACGGTGAGGAGTAGCCATGTACATATACAGTGACCTCCACTATTATTGGCACCCCTGGTAAAGATGAGTAAAAATTGTAATAAAAAATTCACCGTTTGGTATTAGCTTAATCTCACACTGAAAAAATTAGAAAAATCCAACCTTTAACCGAAGTGAATTCATTATGACAAAAAAAAATCCCTCGTCATGAAATAATATATTTTTTTTAAAACCACGTGTACCACAATTATTGGCACCCCTGCATTTATATATATAATAAAGTAATAATTTTTAATATTTGGTTGCATATCCTATGCATATGCATTTCTGGTACTCTTACAAGAGATACTATAATCGTCTTTTCATTTGAATGGATCTCTATGGGAATTGGGGGGTGGGACTAGATTTAGCTGTAAATTATGCTTGAACAGAATGGAATACATGGTTGGTAAAATGGCTGTACGTCATCAAGGGTCTGAGGTATCAAACAAACCTCAAACCATCACTCTGCTGCCAGATATGGATCACTTTACGGGTCGTTTCTCCTGACAAATGTTCCTATTGAACTCTATGGAAAAATAAGTCAGGAGAAGAAACCCTTCAAGTTATCCACCCATATCTACTGTATTTGTGGCAGCAGAGTGATGGTTTAAGGCTTGTTTGATATTTCAGACCCTTGATGACTTTTAGCCAACCATGTGTTCTATCAGGGCTGTTTTTAGACTGCTTTGATTGGGGAGGCATGAAAAGATGTTGGTGGAGCACAAGGTGGGGACGAAGTAGCGGGGGGTGTGGGGGTCCACCCCCAGAAAATTTTGAGCCTTTTAAAACTAATTTCCTGCATTTCTACACTACCTCACACAGGGCATTTTCTAAAATAAAATGTTTCATTTATGAACATTTTTAAGATTTATTATTTTTTCAAAGCCCTAGAAGAGATTTGAGATGCTTTCATATAAAGCTAAAGAATAGGCTAATCAGTATATTAGTGGATAAGGTCATTTTATTACATTTTAAACCCACCTCCACCCCCCTCATCTTATAGGAGGACAACTTTATTTATGTCCAATAATACCAAATCATTATCTAATCTTATATGGAAACAAAATTAAAGATGAGCTATATTACTTCATCATTTCAGTCTCTTTGTGCCATTTTCTATTTACATGTGAAACTATGTTACTGTAACTGGCTCATCATTTTTTATATATTTAAGCCACACACACATAATTTTTTAATATATATTTTATGCCTGAGAGGCCGGGGGGCTTGCCTCTGTTGACGGCTGCTGTTTCGCTGTGAGAATGATAGAAAACGCGCAGCAGTATAGGCTAGCAAACACACACACGGGCGCGCACACACACGTGCAGCCAGTTAATGCAATGCTGCAGATGTTTCGCTGAATCGCAGCTATAACAACTAGGTTAGATGCAACATGTAATTAGTCTATTTAAAATCGCATCCCCCAGACGGAGACTATCGCCACTATCCTCAACTCACTGAGTAAGCTAGGCTAGCGAATATTATATCCTAAGCAATGCGTAACAGTTAGTTATCAAGAAGAGACAGCATAGATTGATCAAAGAAACTACCCTCTCTCTCTCTCTCGCTGCGTCTCCGAATTTTATATGGCCAAACCAACCAATCAGATATTAGAGAAATTTATAATTTCGATATGGCATTTTTATGATTGGCAGAATTGTCTGTTGCTCTAATAACCTACTGTAGCGCCGACTTCATATTGTTGGATTTCTGGATTTGGCTTTGGGGGGGCAGGCGGACACCGCCCTGTGTTCCATACTGTTCCAGTGTAATTTACTGCTAAATCTAGTCCCACCTCCCAATTCCCATAGAGATCCATTAAAATGCAGAGACGTTATAGTATCGCTTGTCAGAGTACCAGCAAATAAGATATCAAGAGTATTTTGATGTTGTTGGGTCACGTTATGGCATGCAAAGGATATGCGACCAAATATTTTAAATGATTAATTTATTCTATATATAAATTCAGGGGTGCCAATAATTGTGGCACACATGGTTTTGCTAAAAATAATTATTTCTTGATGAGGGATATTTTTTCTCATAATAAATTTACTTCAGTTAAAGGTTGAATTGTTCTTATTTTTTCAGTGTGAGATTAAGCTAATTCACCAAACGGTGAATTTTTTTACAACGCTTTGTACTAATTTTTACTAGGGGTGCCAATAATCGTGGAGGGCACTGTATCTATTGCTCTCTTTATCTCTCTTTCATGCACACATGCACTATGGAATGCAATGAAAGCTAAATTTTGATTCAACATATATTGGTATTTGTAAATCGTATTTAGCCCACAGAAACACAATAATGCTGGTCTTTTTCAATGTCTTACAAAGCACACAATTTAACATTTTAGTCTGTTTTTGCATTCAGCCATTTGTAGATATGATTGGATTAGGAGGTTCATTGTTTTGTGTTCTCTCACCCATCCCTAACTGGGTTTATGTTTCAGGGAGGACAAGAAGGCATACTAGAGTGTCCAGGTCCAGGAGATGTGAGCGTGAGTGTGAACACTCTGGCCACTCATCACACACACACACACACACACACGAGACCAGGGGTGGGAAACTCCAGGCCTCGCGGGCCAGTGCGTATGCATGTTTTTACTGACACCAGTTACCACGGCTCAATCAGCTAATTAGTCATACACACAATCACAGATTCACTCGTAAATGACAGAACGAGAATTAAATCATTGTTAACTGGTGGCAGCAAAAACCTGCATAGGCACCGGCCCGCGAAGCCTGGAGTTGCACATCCCTGCTCTAGACCAACAGATTTTGAAACTGTGATCATTGTAAGCTGCAAGGTGTGCTGGTTTCTGGTTTTTCCTTAAAATTGTCCACCCTATTAAACCAAATAACCCAGGAGAGCGGAATTATCTATGTGATCAACTGCTTGAATTGATTATTGGTTATGAATCACTGCAACAGACAAACTGCTTTGTATGAATACCAGTGTTTGTGTTGTGCAGAGCAAATCATATCTGCAGGCCATTGACGGCAGTTTGAAGCTGGGAACGTCTGTATACTTCGAAGGAACGGTTCCAAGTAATAGCAACAGGTGAGGAGTCTCTGCTGGCCATGGAGGGTACTGCAGGGAGTGGGGTTGAGGCACTATTTGGTGATGGACAAATAAATTAGGCTTTATTAAACCAGAAAAAGGGTGGATTGTTTCAGTGATTCTATGATTTCACCCAAACATACTTTTCACTCAAAATACTTTCCTTGGCTGAAACAAGTCAGTGGTTGGCAGCAGACTATAGTTCTACTTATTGTGCAATTCATGAAACCTCATTCCCCCATCCGTAGTGCAGAAAATTAACTCTTACGAGCTTGACAACGTGTCAAAAAGAATGCTGGATCATAGGCTAATGGCAGGCCCCTGGGCTTAAATTTCTTGTGACTGACGTTTGTGCTTATCATAGTTCACAATACTAGAGAAGTGAAGCAAGTTCCACTATAAAACACTTTTAATGGCCAATGCTATTGTAGCAAGGTGGCAACAGTATCCATTTTGGCAGGAAAACAAGATGCTGCTGTCAAGATTGATCAAATGGTCACTCGTGTAAATGTATTGGGGCTCTCCTGGATATGTCTGTACAATGGGATTGGTGTGAGACTTTATTTCATTAACAGTCCCTATCTGAGCCAATGGGAGGACAGGGTTTTGTGGGATCAGGCTAAACTCATTGGAAGAACCATGGCAACGTAAAGGGCTTCTTTAGTGACAGTGTTCAGTTCCTGTGTGAGTTTAGTACCTCCTCACACCCATCTGATTATTTTTTTAAAGAGAGGAAACATTATGTAACAGGGTGCATTCATGTAAGGGAGGGGCCTCTGATTGTCATTCTGGAGGACAAGAGTACTGCACAATTAACACATCTTACATACTGGGGGCTGTCTTTATAGTTTTATCGAGGAAATACAATTTTGTATCACTGTGCAAGTGCTGTGGTTGGTGTGTAGCAGGACTCCAGCACCCCTGGGACCAAACTTAACCACCCCTTATGTGATGTTTACTGTTGAATTATTGTCAAACTCCAAGTTGTGAAAAACTGAAGTTAGAATCAGTTGATAAGCAGCCTCTTGCTGTTATGCTGTTCACTTGAGTGTATCAGAGGAGGAAACCACATATCAATACTCAATACTCATCTGTGTATTGCTAACATTACAAGTTATGTTTCTCTAATGCTGAAGCCAAAACATACATTTTCTGAAAATTCATCAAAGAGCTTGATGAAGAACCATCCTATTGCAGCGGATGTTCTGTATTATAATAAACACTGCACACTCCTGTTACCAACTGGATCCTCCTGTAGTTAAAATGCAGAGAGGATTGAAGAACTGAGGATGATTGTAAGAGCTGAGTGTCTTATCTGGTGACTCTAAAGAATCTGTGAAAAAGTGTTTTTGCTCTCTGTCGCCCCCACAGGTTCTACATTAACCTGCAGCATGAGGATGACATAGTTTTTCACTTCAAAGCTGAGTTAAAATACAGAGTATTGAAATTAAACACCCTCGAGAATGGCAGATGGGGAAAGGAGGAGAGGCTATATGAGATGCCCTTCAGTAAAGGGGATGACTTTCAGCTGGTCTTCATTGTCACCTCAGAGGGCTACCAGGTCAGAAGTGTGAAGTGTGTGTATATTGTGTGCATACATGTAATACCTCACTACTCCTTACAGAGGAATATATATGTGTGCATTGTGCATATATGTAATGCCTCCCTACTGCAGAGGAATATAATCTTATTTACTAAAGTACGGCATGATATTGAATTGACAGATTAAATGTTTTGGAAGATAAAATAACATGAACAGACATTTTAATTCGTAGCAGTCTTCTTGACTCCTTGCCTTGTCCTCTGGATCCTACAGGTGATCGTTAATGGTCGTAATATTCACATGTACAAGCACCGCATACCGGTGGATCGTGTGAGCTCCCTGGTGATCGGTGGGACCGTCTCTGTGCAGGCCATCAACATCATCAGGGTGAGGAGTAGCCATGTTCTCTCTTGCTCTCTAAGCTTAATTTCAATTGAAAAAATGTCATATTGGTATTTGTAAATCATATTTAGCCCTTACAAACACAATAATGCTGGTGTAGGAAGATCTAAGGACTGAGAGAGCATTATAATCTCCTTTGATCTTCTCAACTTCTCCCTGGTTCTCAATCCTGTGCAGGGGGAATACCCTTCTGGAGGGATGGGTGGAATTGTGGGGATGGGGGCAGACAGTATGTTTTAATTTCTTTCACTCAAGTTCAAAATTTGAATCTGAATTTGACTTTGAATCTGTTAGTGTTTCCCCCTCACTGTTTCCCTCAGTAAATGTGCACTAGTTGCCAGTGGAATGGGTGTTATACGATGACTGTCCTTGCCTGCACAGAGTGTGCACTGATTTTCTCTCTGTCTCTCTTCTCCAGGACAGTACAGATGGTGAGGGAGAAGGAGGAACATGGTACAATTGGAGATTCCTCCCAGTGAGTTACTGAGTCTGGCAGAGTGAGAGAGTGATTGCATGAGGGAATGACTGAATGAAGAAATGAGTTTTCCTGTCGGTTTTCAGACCATCTCATCAGAAAAATCTTTTTTATCCATTTCAGATGATGGGCACTGAACCAATCTGCAACCCAGTGAGTACTGAGTACAGTCTGAAGGGTGTGAAGTAGTGATTCACTCTCACCCTCAGTTACCATTTCACATTGCAATATTTGTCTGTGTTTCTGTTTGAGAGAGAATGACGTAAAGAGACAGAGCAAGCTTGAGAAAGAATGAGGCAGAGAAACAGTGAAATGGAGAGATGAGTGTGACACTGTTTATATTATCTGTTCAGCCCGTTCCCTACACTGGCATGATCCCAGGAGGGATGATTAGGAATAAGACCATTGTTATCAGAGGCAAAGTGCTATCTGGAACCAAAGGGTAATCTATATTCCGCTCCTTACCTTTCCTCTTTACCTGTGCATTCCTCTCCCACATCACACATCATACAAACTGTATAAATCAATTGTGGAGTGGTTTTTCCACTTATAACACAGCTATTCGCAACAGAAATCATTCAACATTTCAATACATTGTGCTTTTAATCAGTTGTTATCCACTTCGAAGATGCCTTCAATTCCTTACATGAGTTTCATATTTCCTATGTACACACACCTGGAATCTTACAGGCATTTGGTTTAACAGGATTCATGCCTAAAATATTTGGTTATGAAAGCGGTTCACAAACTGCGTACTTTTAAAACTCACAGCAGGGGCTGCTGGCTCATTCGGTTAAGGGACCATGCTGTGGTACATGCATGAGCCCCATTAAAGAAATTGGGTGCCAAATATATATTTTCTTTAACTCAGCAGTGCTACTTTTTCTTTATACATAACAGTATGTAACAACACACATGCTGTGTGTGTGTGTGTGTGTGTGTTCTGCAGGTTTTGTATGAACTTTCGGTCGTGCATCAGTGAAGACATTGCCCTCCACTTTAACCCGCGGATATCGCAGCGGTCAGTGGTGCGGAACAGCAACCTGCGTGGGAGCTGGGGGAGGGAGGAGAAAAATGTGAACTTCAACCCCTTCCAGGAGGGGCAGTCCTTTGAGGTGAGTGGACACTAGGGCCCTTCTGACTAGGGTTGTCACGATATACCATTTTCATATCGTCGATATGCCTTTAACAAATCCATAATAAAGATATTATCGGATATTGTGACAACCCTAGTCTAAATAGCCTGTATACAAATAATAATAACAAAATAATAAATATAGAGCAAATAATAACCAAATATTTAAAAAACAAAGCATACAGAATTTGTTGCGAGGCAGCAGAACTAAAATATAAAATAGGAAAGGACGCTCCACTCAGATTTATCCGGCAGGCCACGGCACAGCAGTAATGCAGATTTTGAAATATTAACTCACCTATTTATTTCCAGGTAATATTATTATTTAAAATCATGTACATATGTTTTGTCCTTAGAATATCAATAACAATGATAATAATAATGATTGTTTTTAAAAATAATATATAAAAAAAAAATATTGTGGCTACAGACAGTCATCTCTATGATATTTTCAAATATCACGATATCCGATATTAGTAACCAAAACAGTAACACTGTAATTTTGCCCTGAAACCTGTCCCAGAAGGCTGAAGTCCCTGTAAGTTGCCTTTTAATAATGACTGATAGGCAGCTTAACCAATAGTGGCGTGCAAGGGGGTGCGAGAAGGCGGGGCAAAAGGGACAGATGGAGCTTTGTTTATGAAAATACGGAACAAATTGCCTCCTGCATTGATTCAATATGGAACGCAACATGTAATTCTCAATTACGGGACGATTCCATAAGGGATTGGTGGCTACCCATGTGTGTTCATATGGGTGCGCCACACCCATGGCACCCCCACTAATTCTGCTGTAGCTCCCGCCCCTTAAATTAGAACTGAATCCCACATGGTGTTGCTGCCATATTTCATCCTGGCATTTTCGGGATTCCCCCCTTGAAGCAAGGGAAGGAAAGGACACAGCCATAGTTCTGTCCAGAGTATCTCTATGGTAGCCCAAAGCAAAATGTGCCATTTTATATATGTTGTTAACCAGTGGCGGCTGCTGACCAGAACTTTTGGTGAAGCAAACACACCATCAGCCCTGCCTTGACCTGGCCTGCGTTCTCTCAAAGGAATAGAATACAGTGACAAGTAGTAATGTACTCACTCATATTTCTTAAAAGTCAAATTCTCTCATCACGTATGCACATTAATGTTACAAACAAACTTCATCTATCCCTCCCACAAGCAAGCTGACTCTGCTGTGAAAATGGAAATGCCAGTGTGGCAGTTGACACAGCTTTTATATCTGACATTAGCTAGCATTAGCTTTTACTTTAATCTTCAGAAAGCAACAACACAACCTGAACCAGTGAGCTAGGTTAACTAAGCTTACCACCATCAGACAGCTAACTTTGGTGAATGGTAAACTTGCCTACCTTAGTATGGAAGCATATCCGCGCCAATATTCCAAATGAAAATGCTAATCGGCGATTGCATTTCATTTACATTCGATGCACGCAAAAAAACAACATAATTCAAATGAAAATGCAAAAGGACACTTTGCGTTTTCATTTGCAAGTTAATGTACGCACTTTATCTGACCATTTGAAAATATTAATGCAAATCCATTTCACATAAAATTTTTCTTGCCCTCTACATCACAACCCTGCCATCATTTTAATTAAAAACCACATTTGCATTAGCAGTTTCTTATTGTAATCGCATGATCCATGACAAAAATAAAATGATAATTCAATTTGCCATTTAACATATCGTTTTCATGCTTTTGCGGCACAAGAGTGACATAATTCAAATGCAATGGCATTGCATCCGTTTACATTATCATTTATGTGTATTTCATGCAAAAACCCTGCCAAAATTACAAACTGAACATGCAAACTGTAAAAGCTACCCATCAAGGCGGGGCCTCGAAGAAAGGGGCGTTACAGGGGACCGTTCAAACCACTGAGCATATGATTCAATGGTTGTCTGTGATTTCGGTCATCAGGCAGTTACCAGGCTAGATAGCAATATTTCTTAGTTCTCTGTTTCGGGATTATAGGATAAATAATAAGAATTAAAAAGGAAACGAGGTAATCTAAACGTGACGACTAGCCATAGCCAGTCCAATATTAACTAAGTAAATTTAACAGTTTAGCCTGCTTTCATTAATCTGGTGTGGAAACTAGCCGATAGCCTAATGTTACGGGTTTCCGTGGCCAAAACCAGTCGGCTATTCACGGCAGGCTATGCCTGAAAAATATGCTATCCTTTTCACTATGGGCATTTCCATCACGATTTTTATGAATTATTGTTTTCTTTTAGATAGCCTTATACTTAGGCTATATGCAGAGCAAAGGTAACGTAGTCCACAGAAAGCCATACCTTAGGTTTCTTTTTTGCATTACATACAACAAGTAAATTAATCCACAAGTAATCCACAAAAAATAAAGTTGCTAACTAATTAACCAACTCATCCATTTTAACCAGTACTCTTGTTAAGTGAAGCATTGTGGGAATTGTAGGCAAATGAAGATCAAGCTTCCAAAATGTGATATCCACACAAAGTCATATTTTGAAATGTAGAAATCCTCCAGAACAAAAATTGCAGTGACATGTCATACATGCACTAAATACATTTTGATTAGTTTTATTGAGGTGCACTACCCCTTTAATAAAATCACTTACCTTTTAACTAACATTAGGCTATTAGCTAAACTATGTTTTTTTCTTCTAGCCAGATAACGTGAACTCAAATTAGATAAGTATAACATTCTATTTTTAAATGTTATCCATGACATCATAACATATTACCTATACCTATATCCCAAAATACCTCGCCTCGGAAGACTACTTTTATTTTTGATACTTAAGTACATTTAAGAGCATGTACTTATATACTTTGACTTAAGTATATTTCCAAGTGGTACTTTTACCTGAGTATTTTTTTTATGTGGGTATGTTTTCGATATCATTTTGTCTAAATTACTAAATTTGCTCATTACATTCCAACAGCTATCAATAAATCAAGTGTTTTGAGAAAAAATCTGGTTGGTGAGAGGAGCTTAGGAGAGAGAGAGAGGAGGGAGGAGAGCAAAAGGGGGAAGTCTTTTTTTGTATATTTTCAAACTTATCTACTGCAGCTTTAAGTAAGGTATCTGTGTACTTCTTCCACCTCTGATGTAATGTAATGAATGCATGTAGTCATTACCCCTCTGTCTCTCTCAATTTCTTTTAATCAGTGTTTGGTTCTTACCAGATTTACAGAACTTAATATTTCATTGCTTCTCTTCTATTTTTCTCTCATTTGCCTGTTTTCATGAGCTCTCTCTCACTCTCTTATTTTGTCTTTCTCCGGTTGTTTCTCTTTCTATCCCCCCACCAGATCTTGATTCGCTGTGGGAGTCGGAAGATGAATGTTTTTGGAAATGGGAAGCACATGTTCGACTACGTCCACCGTCTGCAGCCATTTACTAAGATCGACAAGCTTCAAATCAATGGGGACGTGCAGCTGTTCTGCATACTTTTCTGAGGCTTGCTGTTGTGATACCTTGCTCTGATGTCACTGTTCTGTTACCCTGCTTTGATGCCCCCTCACAACCCAGCTTTAATGACAGGCACCCACTCAAGAGTCCACAGCTTCCAGCCTCATTCTTTTCATTAAAGCTGTTTGTTTCTGGTGTTAGGGGCTGTGTTTCACAAAATCAGTTAATAAACATAATCATGCATTCTAAAGATTGCCTCATTTTTCCAAGAGAACATTTAATAGTATCCACAGCATTAACTACCATAAAGGACATTGAGTTCATGACCTTGGTAGTAATTTTTTTTGGCACCCAACGTGGGGCTGAGCATGTCCCAATTCCCATAATTTGGAATGGCTAATTGTCTGCAACCCCACTACCAATTTGGTAGAGTGTACTGTAGACACCAATGGTTCTCCTCCAAAACACGTGGAATGCAGTCCACAGGCACCCAATCGACAAGTGGAATAGCGTGTCACCCTATGGAGCTACCGGTCACATCCATGCACCAAACCTTTTTTAAACCTAAAGTTTTAATATGTATTTTTATTTTCTTATGTTTTCAGCTTTTAAATTATGTAATTACACACAAAGAAAATTAGGAAGAGAAAAATGTTCAACAGATCTGCTTCATATTTCCATGTTTCAGAGTGAGCAGGTAGCTTATGTGTGTGCCGTAGATCGCACATTGAATCAGTTGAGTGCTCTATGTCCGCATGTTCTAGGACAGGCTGTTCATTATGCCCGCCACATTTCACATAAATTAATTGCTCAATTTATGGGCATGTAAGCAATCTTTATCAACTTATTGATAAAATATTTATAATTTAAATAAAGGTGTTTTATTTAAGTTATGCATCTACTGTAATTCAGGGAGTTTCTTGAGTCATGTCACCAGACATGCTTAGTGATTAGCTAACTGGCTACATAGCCATATATGTTCATACAGTAGATACCATTAGTTCATTGACTAACAATGACAATACAGAAGTTGCAATAACATTCAGAAATCAACATTTTCAAAGCGCAGACAATTTCTGTGTTTTGAACAATTTCACCTGCAGAGAGTGCGGTAACATTTGAATGTGGTTGGCTGGCTGACTGCCTGATCCCACAAAATTGAAAGCGCATGTGTAAATTTAGAGTAACTATGGTAAAAACTTTGCTCTCTAAATCCCCGTCCCCTTTTACTAGTACAAGTTGTACTAGCACCCAAAAATCTTGAATAAACAAATGTGGTTATGTTTAAAGATACAGGTCAATTGGCTGAAATGTATAATCTTTCTCGTAGTCGTTATCGCCTAGTCAATATTGTTTCACCAGCGGGAGGGGGTACTTCATTGGTATTAAAATTTTACTTCAGGGAAGTTAAGCCTGTTCGTCAAATGGTACGTCGACAAAGGTACAAACAACGACATGCCTAAATTCTACACAAAGTCCAAGATAACGTGTGGATTAACTGTTAATTGGGATGGCAGCTATGCCTTGGCGGTGCATGCCCCATACTTATACAGCACCGAGTTTTTCAGGGTTTTTTTTCAGGGCACTTTTCAGGGTTTCCTACAGACATAACCACAATAAACACAATGACTCTCAGTCCTTAAAAACATGAAAGGGTAATTCCACCCAAAAATTATGTGCATGTACCAGGTACATGGTTTACCATAAACTAACTGCTAAGGTACTTACAGTTCAGACAACGGGTTACCATGCCAACTGAATGACGTTACAGAAGCGGAGGCTAAGGGGCTGGGCATTTTGTCTGGCTGCAGCATTTCTTAGAGACTAGAGAGGCCACGTAACTCGCTAGCAAGTTAGCCACTAATGTAACAGATATACTGAGAAAATACCACCAACATTAGCTCAGTCTCCAGAAAAATGGGGAAAATACGGCCCTTCATTTATCTATGTTTGGCATCTTGAAACCATTAGCCAGCCTAGCCATAAGTCTGCAACACTTAGCTAGGCTATGCACCCTGGTACCATATCGGAAAATCAACCCCAACCTCCCGTTTTTCAGTATGAAATGCTTTTGTATCGACCAACATGCCAATACAGAATATTAAACATGTACAATTAAAAGTTAAACCTTCATTGTTTTAGGCTACTTGTTTTAGCTATGTTTGCTAGCAAAGCCAAAACTTTCCCAGTGCAACTCGAACGCACTGATGTCGGTAAAAACATAGAAACAAAGCATTTATCACCCCGATATCCAATCTCCTTTCATTAGCGAATGCAAGGTTAGCTACTATAGCCTACTCCTACTCCAGCTCCACTCTGTAACCGACAGCACTCGAGTCCTGTTTGGTTTAGTTTGCCAAAACATCTTTAGGAAATAACGTAGCCTATCAATGTAATTATCTGACATTATAATAAAATAGCAATGATAGTTAGCTTGATCTACGATGTGTCCCTACCACCGAAATTGTTCTGTGGTCCCTAATAGAGCAGGGGTTCTCAAACTTTTTGTTTATGCGGACCACTTTTTATTATCAAGGATTTTCGCGGACCACCTCATATGCAAACCGCAAAAATAAGTACATATATTGTTGCTGTAAAGTCTAAGGTGATTGCACATTAATTTCCCTTTATTGCCATCATCGGAATTTGCTTTGCGCAATGCTTACACGTAGCAATATACAAAATATACAGTGCACAACATAAAACAATTTTGGCGGTGTACAGAGACCGCGGCACTGTATGGAGGAAATTCGTGGATGTGGAGTTTGTGCGTTGGACTGCTTGGTGACACTGGACATCTCGGGGGCTATTTTTAATCATGGCTGTATTGCACTTTCATTCACTTGATTGATGTAATGATTCTGTTGGATGTCTTTGTTTGATATGTTTGTTTGTGTGTTGTGGTCCCACTGTCTATGTCTTTTTTGTTTTGTTGTTCCCTAGCGGGAAATAAAAGTTATATTATATTCTAATAATACCAACATAAACAAATATTATAAGGAGTATTGGGGGGG
This sequence comes from Ilyophis sp. 1 JC-2022, assembly GCA_022702515.1. NCBI lineage: Eukaryota > Metazoa > Chordata > Actinopteri > Anguilliformes > Synaphobranchidae > Ilyophis > Ilyophis sp. 1 JC-2022. Next base: position 93,065,685 of record CM040402.1, on the reverse strand, counting down.
GGGGGGGGGTATACGTACGAAGCAAGATTAATTACAGAGTAGACCCCGGAACCCTCCCAAATCTGGAACATGCATGGACTGAAGTAAAAAGAGCTGTTCTGGGTTTTATTGAGTTATCCAGCTAGTACTAACTCAGTAATCCTGCTTCGTAGTATACCACCTTGGTAATACCACCATTTTAGCTCGATGGATTGCTTACATTGCTTACAGCTTTTTGATGTTTACCAACACTCGGCTTTCATTTGAACTTTGAACTGTGAAACGGCTGGTTGTAGAAGCTGCTGCGGAGTCTGGTTGTTTATTTATTTATTTCTACAAACAGTTTTACTTAATATTTTATTTATTTTAAGTTTTGTTTTAAAAGCTTGTAAGTTGTAAGCTTAACACGTTATATTTAAAAATATTTTATATATTTTCCTTTTATTCGTTGAATGCTATTTATACCAACTCTGTCCTTATCCTTGGCCGCCCGACCCCTCTGTCCCGCTGAGCTCTACCCGGCGCGGTTAGCCCTGTGAGGCTGGGACCGCTAAATTGATGCCCGGGTAAAGAAGGCCATATAAAGAAGGCCTTTTACCATTTTCTGCTCGAGTATTCTTCTCGAATCTTAAACCTTTTACAATATTTTATTTATTTTACAAGTTTTCCCCAGTGTGGGAATTTTATCATATTTTATTTTTAAAAATATTTATTTATTTATTTGTGTTGTTGTTGCCGTGCATTAGCATTCAGCGCAAGGAGCTAGTATCAGTGGTTTAAAATAAAACGCGTTTCGATAGCGGGTCAACGCAGCACTGTGGAACAACTTTCTTTGAATTAAAAGATGGATTTTCATAATGACAAGAAGGCATTGCCTTGTACATCATGCAAGATGTTCTTGGTTGTAAACCTGTGTGATTTTATGGACGACATCGAGTGCGATAAATGCAGGAATAACTACGAACTTAATCGCAAAATAAAATCTCCCCCAAGCTTGCAGCACCATGGAGAAATGCAGCTTCTGTTAAAGCCCAGAAAAGAGAATGTAGGAAAGCAGAACGCAAATGGCGAAAATCAGGCCTCTACATCCACTACGACATTTATAAAGAAAACCTGCATAACTACAACCTTGTGTTAAAAATCGCAAGACAATCCTACTTCTCTGACGTGATAAAAAATAACTCTAACAATGCTCGTGTTCTATTTTCAGTTGTTGACAGGCTGATTAGTCTTCCAGTGTCAACTTCCCCTGACCATTTATCGGCCAGTAAATGTAATGAGTTTGCTGACTTTTTCAGAGATAAAATTAAAACAATTAGAAGTTCTATAAATCAGCTAGCACAGAACATATTACCTTTTTATCCAGCTGGAATGACCTCAATAAGAATGTCTAAATTTAAGACCACTGACTCTCATACCCTTGAAAAAATAGTTTTGCAATTAAATTTATCTACCTGCTGTCTAGATCCTTTGCCTACTGTGTTTCTCAAAAAGTGTTTCAATTATTTATCCAAAGACCTGCTACAAATTGTTAACTGTTCGATTTCATCTGGCCTTTTCCCACAGAGTCTAAAAACGGCAGTTATTAAACCCCTACTAAAAAAGAGCACTCTAGATTCGTCTGTTCTAAATAACTACAGACCGATATCAAACCTACCATTTATAGGTAAGGTAATTGAGAAGGTTGTTTATCACCAGCTTAGTTGTTTCCTTAAAACTAATGATTGTTTTGACATCTTCCAGTCTGGTTTTCGCCCCAACCACAGTACTGAGACGGCACTAATTAAGGTGGTTAATGACATTCGTCTTAACTCTGACTCTGGTAATATATCAGTTTTGGTTTTATTGGATTTAAGTGCTGCATTTGATACCGTTGACCATTCTATATTATTAGATAGACTAGAAAACTGGGTCGGACTATCTGATACGGTCCTTCACTGGTTCAGGTCATACTGCAAGATAGAGATTACTTTGTCTCCATTGGCAACTTCGTCTCTCAGAAGGTTAACATGACGTGTGGAGTTCCTCAAGGATCAATCCTTGGCCCTCTCTTATTTAATCTTTACATGCTACCCTTAGGAAAACTTTTGCGGGACAACAATACTGCCTACCATAACTACGCTGATGATACACAAATTTATATTGCCCTCTCACCCTCTGATTATAGTCCAATTGATTCCCTATGTCATTGTGTCTCACTGATAAATGACTGGATGTGCCAGAACTTTCTTCAGCTAAACAAGGACAAAACAGAGGTAGTTGTTTTTGGTTCCAATAAAAATGAGAGAATTAAGGTCAGTGACTATCTAAAATCTCTATCACTACAAATCAGGCCAGAAACTTGGGTGTTATTTTAGATGCTGATCTACACTTTGAAAACCAGGTTAACTCCTTAACCAAGTCAGCATATTACCACCTTAAAAATATAGCAAGGATTAGAGGCCTACTATCCAAACCAGACCTGGAAAAGCTTATCCATGCTTTCATCTCTAGTAGGCTAGATCAGTGTTTTTCAACCTTTTTTGAGCCAAGGCACATTTTTTACATTAAAAAAATCCTGAGTCACACCACGAACCAAAAGTGTTACTAATTAAGTGAAGTTAATAGGATAAGATAATTTCCCACGGCACACCTGACGATCTCTCACGGCACACTAGTGTGCCACGGCACAGTGGTTGAAAATCACTGGGCTAGATTATTGCAATGGGCTTTATACCGGCCTTCCTAAAAAAAACCTACAAAAACTACAGCGTGTTCAAAATGCAGCTGCAAGGGTACTCACAAAAACTAAAAGATACGACCACATCACACCAGTCCTCAGATCTTTACACTGGCTTCCATTGTACCAGAGAGTTTAATTTAAAATTATTTTATTGGTCTATAAAACCCTAAATGGCTTGGGGCCAAAATATCTCCTAGATCTTCTTATACCCTATGAACCATCAAGAACCCTTAGGTCATCTGGAAAGGGACTATTAACTGTTTATAGAACTAAGACAAAACACGGTAAAGCATCATTCAAATATTATGCTTCCGACACCTGGAACAAACTCCCAGAAACACTTAGATACGCCCCAAATGTGGCAACTTTTAAATCCAGGCTCAAAACGTTCTTGTTTGGTAGGGCTTATGAACACTGACTTGCTTTACTAAGAGTAGCCCCACAAAGGTGTAATTTTAATTGTCTTATCCATTATTGTTTTTATTCAGTTACTTCTGTTTTCTGCTGCAAATCTTATTGTCTTATCTTTTTATTTATTTATTTATTTATAGATTCTTTATTCTTTTATTGCCTTATCTTTTTATTTATTTTATGAATTTTAATGATTTCCTCGTTTAATCTTGTTATTGTATATGTAAAGCACATTGAATTGCACATGTGTATGAAATGCGCTCTATAAATAAAGCTGCCTTGCCTTGCCTTGGATAGAATATAATAACTTTTTTTTCCCGATAGGGAACTTCAGTTGTAGACACCATAAAAGGCAAATCAGTTCAACACATAAAGTACATTTACCGTTACTTTCATTATTACTTTCAAATACATTGTTATTTGGTGCTTAATATCGTAACGTTACATTTTCTTTTCGCCCTCTTCTGGATTCTCATATTGCTCGCACCCTGCCTGGCCAGCACAGGTAGCTAATGTTTACAGTTTATCCAATCTATTTGTGAGACATCGTACAACGTAGCACCCCTAGCAATGTAATAATAGTTCAAATGAAAACTGTTTTGATGTTCACAATATGCTTGATGTATCGCATTAGGTTAACATTAATGTTTCGCAGGCGTAGCAGTCGATCACACAAATGATATAGCTACTAACGTTAGCTAAACCAAGCGATTAATTCACGTTTAACTTTCTAACATTAAGATAATGCACATAAATGTACATTAGGCCAGCTAGTTATGTATATATTAACTGGCTAACTTTATAATTTGTTCATAAAACGTAATTTACCATTAATGATCCGAGCCTATGCTGTAACGATCCGAGCCTGGTTGCTGTCTAAATCCAGCTCACTCCTCACTGCTTTCAACCAGCAGTCTCTTCTTTCGGTCGTAAAATTTAGTTTGTTCACCCTGCCTGGTAGTTTAGCTACTATGGTGAGTACTCAGATTATCATGTAAAAGGACATTTTCGCCTTTTCCAAGTTTTATTCGCACATCAGTACGCAGTGCAGAAATTCGTCATTGTAGGACAGCAATCATAGTAGCGTTAGCATGAAACTTGTTTCATGGAGTAGCGAACACCACTAGTTCAGTGGTAACGTCAAGCGTCTCTGTTAGGGTTGGTCCTCCAAAATGGCGGCGCGTCCCTGTAACCATTGGTAACGACAGTTCTAGTTCTATGTGACAGGCCTCTATTGCAAGATAGTGAGTAAACACATTCACGTTCATTCATTCTTTTTTCTACGGACCACCTGCAGTACCCTCGCGGACCACAGTTTGAGAACCGCTGCTATAGAGTACTCAAGTGACTACGTCACGCTGGTTTCGGAAGTAAATTCCATGGATTATTCCGCGCATTTGTTGCGCCTTGATCTGTTCAATAAGGTTAATGTTGTTTTGGAGTGGAATTACCCTTTAACTTCTGTACATTCTGAACTCATGTAACCAGTGGCGGAACTAGAGTTTTATACATGGGGTGGCCATGGCTACTCCAGGGGGTCCATAGACCATGACAGAAAATGAATGCAAGAATGAATCCTATGATTGCTTATTAGAGGTAAAAGTGATAATTCACTTCACACTCACAGTACTGTACTCACATACTGGAGAGACGTGGGTCACTCTGTTTTCATGAATATATAATCTGGGTCTATAAGTGTTGAACATCCAAAATATTTTCAGAAAATAAAGCTCAAGCACCAAGGAGATAAGATAGCATTTGTGTGTGACATAATTTGCAGTTTATTTATGGAAGTAAAAAACACTGAAATGTGACATACAAGACCTCTCTGATCCACCAAAGTCAAAAAATATTTTTTCTGTCTGACTGAAAACACATTATATGCTTGCACAAAATATTATCAAGCAGAAATGGACTTGAAAAAGAAAAATAATTTTGGTGCCCACTAATATTACAAATTTAAACAATGTTCCCTGCAATTATTGCAAGGTTGTTTTTATTCAAAAACATATAATTTCTCAAAAACAACCCCTATTTAACATATAGTAAGTGCATTTTTGTTTGTTACTCAAGCTTACATATATTTTACAGGCATTGTTGCATTTTAGTCCAATCTCAATCTTAATTACAAATCCCCATTATCATAAATAACTGTACCTTAAAATCAACTACCAGCCTAAGTTACTAGTTAGATCATGGCTAGCCCTACTCTGCAGTAAATAGCTATAATTTCTTACACCTTTACGATTGTGGTAATGCAAATTGTGGTAATCTTTTGAGTAACGTTAACAGGTTGATAATAACAATTGTTCGTTCGAAAATCGAACTGAATTCATGGATTTCAAATTGTTAAATGTTAACTTGCTGAACACTGACAGCTGTACTAGTTACCCCACATTAGCTAAACACTCGTATACTGCAATTTACGACACTGCACTGTATATGCGTGGCGTGTATTACTAGCAGATGTAAACATAATGTTAGGCTAAATTGGGAACCGATCTCTCGTATCAGATTAACTCTGTTATGAAGCCAAATTGCCAATATGTATCTACACAGCGACTCAACTTTCATAAAAGTTGTACAGGAAATCTAAACCCGATGCTAAACCTTAAAACTTACTTCAATATGGAGCTTTCGCCGCAGGTCTGCCATAATTGTGTCAGTTGCTTGCGTGATTTGTGAGCTGTGGAAATATTCTCTGTTCCTCGTCCTCAATTTTAAAAAGGCACCGCCGGATATTAAAATAAACGCTTCTTTCAAGAGGTGAAATGCGATGTCAATCAGCATCAAACTGCCAGTGATAGCGAATTAAATTTTAGGGTGGCCAGCTATATATCAGGGGTGTCCAGTGCCACCCCGGACACCCATCTGGCTCCACCACTGCATGTAACCACACAGCATTCACATACAAATTCACACATCCACACAATAAAGCCCCAAACTTGGGTTATTTTGCTGGTTTTTCTATTTTCTTCTTCTTCTTCTTCAATTCTTCCCATTTTTCCTGCCTTTGCCTACATACCCTCAAAGAATAATTCTCCCCATTGGACAACCGCCTATCAACAGCTCTGTTTAAAATGACCACGTTGCATTTACATGCTTCAAAGGCTGTCTACCTACTACACAACCTGTGAAAGTGTCTGTAGCTTAGTGGATACAGTGTTGCGCTATTATGTAGCACATTGGCAGTTTGATTCTCACTATTTCCTAACATTTATTTTCAGTACAAAATTTCTGGTACGGCAAGACAATTCTTATTTGGTCTGTTGATCTCTGTTAAATTTCGTTGGCCTAGCTGTTAAGATCTTGCTTAGCCATGCATAAGGTCAGTGGTTTGATCCCTGCCAGATACCAAAGTGTAATTTCATTTTCGACTAAAACAGTGTGCATGTATAGTATATGTCATTTTCACATTAAAGAACATAGTTTTCTTGCAAATACTAAAAAATGTAACAGTATTAACTGTTCACTATTTCACATGTACTTAAAAAGAGGTGAAAGTCACCCGATAGCCTAACGTTTGTCTGCTTACTACCAACACAAGGTTTACCCATTTCTCAGGTACCGACAATACAGTTCTAACGCAAAATATTGTCTGGTTAATATCACATTGTTGTATTAATGTAAAAAAAAAAAAAAATCTATAAATAACTGTTTCAACAAACATATGTTTCACACACAGTCACTAGGCTACTCTCAATCTCACACAAATGCTGATAAAAAAAAATTACTCTCTGTGTAGCCTACTTATGTTCTGCTCTTGTGGTAACTGTGTCTGACAGTGGAGACCAAAGTTTCGAGGCCCACCTCGACTAAGATTTCTTTATTATTTCTTAATTAATTTGCCACAAAAAGGATGTGCACTTCAGCTCTGTTCAGTTTATCCTTTTCACACATAACACAATGTCACGGTAAAAATGAACTACTAAGAAAATTAAGCATTTACAATAATATAACCTACAAGCCCTAACAGGATCAGATTTATATACCATAAATTCAGCCAAGATATAACTTTCATGGTTAGACACTTTTCAAAAAATTACTATAACCTCTGAAAATGTCATAGTCTGCAGACAACACATTGCAACCACTATTAATTATAACAATAACCATAATAATCTGTGGTACGCTAAGTACTTTCTTTCACAACTTCTTTTTTGATGCACAGATTCCTGGTAAATGTGTGCGGTGTGTTGTCCAATTATGCTTTTGTTAGCTGACGTTTTACCAGAGAAACGTCAGTCAGCTGCCTAGGAAGGAACTACAAGCTAGGCTACTAAGCGAATGCCTTATACATCCATTGCAGTACATAAAACTGAATTAAACCTACATGGTCTGGTAGGCTACCACGTTACACTACCGGAAAATATTACACTGAAACTGCACTGTATCAAAGATTTTAGATATAGCGACAGAGCGCAAATAGGCCCCGCCCACCCCGGGGGGGACATATCGCCGTCCATTTCACTTGACGCGCCGGTGCCTTCTTGTCATTTCGATCTGTTAACTAACAGCATAAAAATGCCTAAAACTTGTTGTTTGGTGGGATGCATTACAAACAAGTTAAAAAACCCAGAATTGCAGTTTTATATGATTCCGAACCGCCAAACGGAGCCCATAAGACGAGAAAAGTGGATCCGAGCAATAAGACTTTTTTTCACAGGTAGCCTAAGTTAAGTCAAATAAGCTACCCAATTGTCAATTTACGGCTAACTATATTGCTGTAAGTAACATTTTGACCATATGCAAATTGTTTGTAGTGGAATGTGGAACATTTTTAGTGCTATAACATTACAGTTACCTATTATATTTGCAAGTGCAAAATGTTATCATCCACTAACAAAAAAGGTGTAGGTGTGTAGATTCCTAACAAACGGTGAGACAAAGAAAAAGCAATCAACTGGAAATCTCATGCCAAGTTTTCATGATAGGCTATATTTTCTAACATTTTGAGAACCTTCATAAAATACAATTTGCTAAAATGATTTGTTAAAATACAGTTGGTAATTTGGCCAGACAAAAAAAAACGTGCAGGTTGTAGGCTAAGCCAGCGAAATAGAAGTAACGTTAGCCTATTAGGCTACTAATAACAATAATAATTATAATAGTAGTAGTGTAGTAGCCTACGCTATAACGTTACTGGTAAAGTGTAATTAGACTTGGGTGTTTAGATTAAACCATAATCTTAGCTGCTGACATTTTGATCAATAGTAGTAAATATCAAAGTAGCTATGTAAGTTCTGGCCATTCCATGGGATAATTTCTCCAAGACGTGCAAAGAAAGGAGAAGGGACTTTGAGGGAGTCCAACAATATTGCGTTTGTCAATATACCTTTTCCTCTCTGGTAGACACAGGGTACCAAAATAGTCCTTTGACATGCTGAAATGTGGTGTTCTTCGCACTGACCTGAAATTAAATGTTCTAGATCAGTGGTTCTTAGCTAGCTACTGGTGTTTTCCCGTTAGTGACAGACTGTTTCTTGCCGATTGTTTTCCCCCATGGTGGGCGTGGTTTTCAGTTTATGACACGTGGCGCTCTGTGTCTATATGACAAGATAAGCAAATTATGCTTTTTCCCATTGGATGTTTTGTCCGCACAAGAGGAAGTGATCAGGCATGCGCAGTAGTGTTTTCAGTTAGCTTAGCAACTAAAGTTACATAACGTATGTTTAGAGTGACGCGCATCTGCCCGGCACTAGCCGGATTTAAGGTTGGTTTTCATTGGATAGTCAAAATAATCACGGGTTGTAAGTAGTAGAACTGGGTCCTTACAACCTAGGCATATATAATCTTTAAAAAAAAGTGAGACTTTTAATTTCGTCTGTCTGATAATGACCCATTTAGCAAACTGTTTTGTAAAAAAACTCTATAGAGGCCTGTCACCTACGTCACAATTTGGCCAGACACGCCCACTTTTTACACCAACCGCCATCTTGAAGGACCAAATGCCGGTGTTCCATAATGTTCTGCAAACCAAACTTATAGGCTATCACATTTAATCGGGAGGTTGCTTGATTTTCCTTTATTGCCATCATCGGAATTTGCTTTGCGCAATGCTTACAGGTAAATTAAATTGTGTTTCAAGCTGTTGTTAAATGGTTAGTTCGGGATTTTGGACATAATATGTCATTTACTAGTTAGCCGTGATCTTGTCAATTGATGGAGACCAAATAGTGTGGCCCGATTCTGGCCAGCCCCCAATCTTTCATTCAGGGCCTGTGTTGTTGGCATACGACACGTAAGTAGCAACTATAGCAACGCACGCCTTCCTGATTTTGAATACATCATTAACGAACTTCGGCTGGTTTAGTGCAGAGTGCAGACCATCAGCTTCAGGTAAAGTTTTCAGTCGAGTCTACCATTTCTATTAAAAACATTTGTAACATTAATGGAGAAGACACAACATTATATGGTCACACAATGTCACCTCAATACAGTGAGGATTTATTTCTGACAGAGAAATATGTTATGTTAACATAACATAAAAAAACAGTTGCTAACGTTATGTTAGCAAGCCAGCTAACGTTAGCTAAAAAGTTAGAAAATAAAAGTTCTTAAAGTGCAAATAATGACACTATTTTTCTGCAGATGTTCTGTATTTAGATGTGTTCATGCTACTATCAGTGGACTTTCGTCCCGAATGTCATCATTTCTAAGCGTAATAGTTATAGTTATTTCACAATCTGCATTTAACGTTAGCTAAGGTAACCCCTGCCCCCACCCCTCGACTCCTGCAGATGCAGTCAGGCAGAATTATTTGTGCAGGGAGGAAATGGAGAAATACATAAAGCAATGGCTGCAATTGGCAAGAGACCGAGATGGGGGAAAACCTTCTCCCACACCCCCAGGGCCTCTGGCCGAGGCGGGGGTACTGGTCTGCTGATTTCCACATCCTGGAAATTCTCTATTCCCACTGCACACCGCCTGAAATTCTCCTCTTTTGAGTTTCATGCAGTCACTGTAACCCACCCATCTACACTTAACATTGTAGTTCTCTATCGCCCTCCAGGTCCGCTCGGCGCTTTCCTGGATGAATTGGACACTCTCCTGAGCTCCTTCCCTGAGGATGGCACCCCTGTAATCCTACTGGGAGATTTCAACCTCCATCCAGAGAGTTCCCAGCTATCCAGTGTCACCCTATTGCTATTGCTGCTGCACCCATATTTTTATTGTTTTATCTCCTTCTCCCGCTTTTATCATTCTATGTTTTATGTATTTCCCAGTTGTAAAGCACTTTGAGCTGCATTCGTTGTATGAAAGGTGCTATATAAATAAAATACTTACTTACTTACTTACTTACCTCACTCTTCCAGTCCTTCGCTCTCACTCAATCCCCATCGCCTGCCACCCACAAGGCTGGTAACCAACTAGACCAGGGGTAGGCAACCCTGGTCCTAGAGAGCCGCAGGGTCTGCTGGTTTTTGTTGTTACTCACCACTTAATTGGTCAATTAGAGCAGTTGATTACACAGTTAACTCACCTCACCTGGTTTCTTTGGTCTAATTAGTTGCTGTGTTTAAGGTGAAAACAAAAACCAGCAGACCCTGCGGCTCTCTAGGACCAGGGTTGCCTACCCCTGAACTAGACCTTGTACTCACCAGGAGCTGCGTAACGTCCGAACTCACGGTGACCCCGCTCCACGTATCGGACCATTTCTTTATTTCATTCTCTCTTTCCCTCCCACTCTCCCTCAACCCTACTAATGACCCACCCACTGTTATGTTCAGGAGAAATCTCCGCACCCTCTTGCACTCCTCGCTCACTACTTCCGCTCTCTCTATACTTCCTCCTCCTGCTTCCTTTGCTAATATGCATGTTGATGTTGCCACCTCTATGTTTAACTCCTGCCTCTCTCAGTCTCTCAACTCACTTTGTCCTCTTGTCTCCAAACCAGCTCGACCATCACCCCCCTCCCGTGGGTGACAGATTCCCTCAGATCCAGCAGAACCATGCTGCGAGGCGCTGAGAGAAAGTGGAGGAAATCCAGATCCCCAGATGACCTGGCCTCCTATCACACTCTGCTGGCAGCCTTCACAGCTGCAACTACATCGGCTAAGACTTCATTTTTTCAGACTAAAATTAATGCATGTGTGTCTAATTCACGGAAACTCTTTTCCACCTTCTCCTCCCTGCTTATCCCCCCTCCACCCCTCCACCCCCCCTCTCTGCAGATGACTTCCTGACCCACTTTGAGGGGAAGGTGGCCAAGATCCGCAACTCCTTCACACATCAGGTGATATCCCACATCCCCCATACCGAGCCCATCGCCATGCTGTCGTCCTTCAAGACTCTGGAGGACGCAGATGTGCTCCAACTCATGACGCACCATCGCGCAACCACCTGTGCACTGGACCCCATCCCGTCAGCAGTCCTCCAGTCAATATCCGCTGAGCTCGTTCCATATCTGTCCTCTATTATCAACACCTCTCTAACCTGTGGCCATGTTCCTGCTGTTTTTAAGACTGCCCGTGTAACCCCACTCCTTAAAAAACCTAGCTTGGACCCCTCTGATGTCAGGAACTACCGTCCTGTATCTCTCTTGCCCTTCCTGTCCAAAACACTTGAACGAGCTGTCCATAACTAACTGTCTGTTTTTCTCCACCAGAACAACCTGCTTGACCCCCATCAGTCCGGCTTCAGAACCGGACATTCCACGGAAACTGCTCTCCTGGCCGTGACTGAGGCGCTCTCCACTCCTAGAGCCTCATCCCTCTCCTCTGTCCTGATTCTACTTGACCTGTCTGCAGCGTTCAACACGGTCAACCACAAACTCCTGATCTCCACACTTTCTGAGATGGGCATTTCTGGGACTGCCCTCTCCTGGTTTGTATCGTACCTCACTGATAGATACTACCAAGTCTCTTGGAAGGGTTCTGTCTCTGCACCCCATCCCTTGTCTACAGGAGTCCCACAGGGATCTGTACTGGGTCCTCTGCTGTTCTCCATTTATACAAAGTCCCTTGGTTCAGTAATCAATTCACATGGCTTCTCATACCATAGTTATGCTGACGATACTCAATTCTTCCTCTCTTTCCCTCCCTCTACCCAACAGGTGAAGGAGAGGATATCTGCTTGTCTGGCCGACATCTCTGAGTGGATGACTACCCATCACCTGAAGCTCAACCTCGACAAGACAGAGCTCCTCTTCATGCCATACAAGACCTCCCCGCTACTTGACCTCTCCATCACCGTCAACGGTCTTCAAAAGACCACGTCAGGGTGACGGCACGGTCCTGCAGGTTCCTCCTGTACAACATCAGGAGGATTCGACCGTACCTGACCACCTACTCCACCCAGCTTTTGGTCCAGACTATGGTCACCTCACGCCTGGACTATTGTAACTCCCTGCTCGCAAGCTTACCAGCCTGCGCCATCCTGCCTCTTCAACTCATCCAGAACGCAGCTGTCCGGCTTGTGTTCAACCTCCCGAAATTTTCACGTCACCCCCCTGTTGAGGTCACTCCACTGGCTGCCTGTTGCAGCCAGGATCAGGTTCAAAGTTCTGACCCTGGCCTACACTGCAGCCAATAGGACAGGCCCTGTCTACCTGCAGGACTTGATCCAGAACTATGTTCCTGCTCGACCACTTCGCTCATCTACTGCAGGGCGACTTGCACTTCCCCCCCTCCGTGTCAATGGCACCCCGCTCGTCCCGAATGCAGAGCTTTTCCACCCTAGCTCCCCAGTGGTGGAACAAATTTCCCATTCCCCTACGTTCCATGCCAACCCTGCCTGCTTTCCGTCGTGGCCTGAAAACACACCTTTTCAGACTCCACCTGGACTAATACTTATCTAGGACCTCATGGTATGTGTTCTTGTTGAACTGTGTATCCAAATTTATAATATTTAGAATAGAATTGTAGTAGAGCTGATGTACCCAGTTCACTGTGAACTGCATTCAGTGTTCATTACTAGGGATAGCTGCTACTGTATGGGAAGAATGTGCTTTCCTATCTGTTCTGTAGTTACTTCGATGACCTTTCTGTATGCACTTACTGTATGTCGCTTTGGATAAAAGCGTCTGCTAAATGACTGTAATGTAATCTAATGTAATGTAATGTGAAAACGAGAAGGCAACAAAATGAAGGCAGGGCAGACCCAAAGGGCCAAAACCGGGCTTTCGTTTTGAAGCTCACTTCCTGGTTGGGCTGGGAGCGGTGTTGTCAAAATACTAAGTCAATAAATTTTTTCCACAAGAAAATGTAGTCGCAATAGGTGCTTTTCCTTCGTCTAATGCCTCTCCATGTGCCAAGTTTTTAAATTATTGTGTCGTTTGGACAGGGTATTAACATTTGTTCAGGACCAATCAGAGGGACAGGTTGAGTCAGTGGGGTCACTGCAATAGATAGGTTCTATAGAGTTCTCACTGCACTCACTCAGAGGGGTGGGACCAGAAGGGGGAGACAACAATCATTGGTCTAAAACGCATAAAGTCTTGGGACCTATTTTTATACAGTCTATGCTTGGGACAGGGAGACACGCTGTATTTTTGAGCGGAAGTCAATGGAGAACATCCCTTAGTAGCCTATCGCGAACAAGCTGTTTTGTGGACGCAGTTCGTAACATAATAAATTGACTGCCTTGTCGCTCATCTTCAACATGCTTTTCATCACATATTAATTTTGAAGCGAGCTATGATGAGTTGACTAGGATTGTGCCGATGGCCGATTACATCGATGTGACTTTTACATTAGGCCTACATCGCCAAAATTATAGTTTTTTTTTCACAGCATGTGCAGACTCCCTAAAACAACTTTCCACATTTTCAGCTTATATGACCACAAACATTAACAATATAGGGCTAAATTGTGTTCAGTTTGTCTGTAGTCTAGCCTACTACTTTGGAAATAGAATCATAATAACCCGTTGCGCGTGGTGCCTGGGGCGGCTCGTTGATGTTTTCCGTCTTGTGAAATGTGTATCAGGCTACGTCTAGCATAGGCGCTTGGTTTACTTTTTACCAGGGGATGTCCAAAAATAATTCAGCCACAAAAAACATTATAGTTAAGCGAATAAGTATAATATATTAATAATTTATAATTTTCTGAGTCACTGAATTTGGGTTTTCATTAGCTGTAAGCCATAATCATCAAAATTACAAGAAATAAAGGCTTGAAATATTTCACTCTATGTGTAATGAATCTATATAATATATGAGTTTCACTTTCTGACATGAGTGACAAAAAATATTAAACTTTTACACGATATCCTAATTTTTTGAGCTGCACCTGTATAATTTGAAAATGGCGTTTAGAAATGAACTTCAGGAAATTATTCAGTAGCCTATGTGTTTTATCGCCCTCTGTAGCAAAGTCAAAACTTGATTAAAGTGAGGCTAAGAACTAGTAGCTAATAAGCACCGGTAATTACATGAGGAAAATTTAATTTAAATGATTAAAGGTTGTTCTTGTTCATTAAACGCTACTCTCATTATTTTGCTTTATAGAGACAATTTACAGTTAGAACTCAAGGGCAGTTGCCGTCGACAGACAGAAGACCTCTGTGTTGGTGGGACTGTGCTCCCTTGTCCATTTTACTCCTAAAGTGTGTACCAGCCTAACAAGAGGCATAAATTGATGACCCACCTGGAGTCACACAGGCGGCAGCGGTCTGTGCAGCATGGACGTAAGTACTACAGCAAATTTTTTTTTTTTACCATGATGTTGTAGTCTTAAACAATTTGTTGTGACACTAATTACTAACACGTTTCATCTTTTAATTACAAGCAGGCTAGATATTAAATCTGACCTATGTTAGTATGTTGACCCACTGTTTTTTGTTTTTTTTAAGATCGAATGTCAATAGTAAATTAGAATTTTACTATTTACTTTACTACTTTACTAAGAGGTAGAAAGTGGTTAACAGTGTTGTAGGAGGAGAACAAAATATGGCCCCCGTTTTTTTTTTCTCTCTCTTTTTTTGGCTTATTGGGGTCAGTCAGCAGGGTGCTGAGGTCTCTTTCCTGTCTTAGCCAATCTAACATGCAGTAAAGTCATGTTTGGTGCTGTTGGAGAGCTAATATTATGATGGTCTCACTTTTGATGTGGTACAGCGAGTGTTTAATAAAGTTCTCAGAATACTGTCCAAAAGTAATGAGTCATTCTATATCAAATCACCCTGTTTGAAAATAATTTCCCAGGTCACCCTCTCAGATTCCGCTGAAAAAATTCACAGTTGCTCCTATACCAAACGTTTGGAGAAATCAGCCCTTTTAATTAATTTAAATTTAATTTTAATTAATTTTATGCATTTTGCCGAATGAGCCTTTCGGTCCAACTTCTGACATTCATAGCTCCTTTGATATGGCATGTACAGCTTTGAAACTTCATGAATATGACTAACTTTGTCTGTAGAATTAAAAAATGTAATCAGATCAGGTGTACTTTTCCTCCTACAAGGTTCTGAAAATGGCCGGAAATTCAAAACGTAACAAAACGACACCCCCTTTGAGAGCTTCTCACTCAAACAGTATAATAGATAAAGCATTCAGAGTTTGTATCCTGTCATTTATGACATATTAGGCCTTACATATGCAGTAACCATATTTATTACTGTTATAGTTTTTTAAATGTGCTCGATTTACAAATTTTCTCAAAATTGCCTATTTTCATGTCCTCATTTGACCATGTGGGCAGTTAACCATCATTTTCATATTTTTACCAAAAAAAAAAAACTTGGTGTTGTTGCTGAGCTTCCTTCTGGAGTCATTTTTAAAATGTATATTAAATACTCAATATTGTATCAATGTCACAAAGTGACTTATACAGTGAGCAAAAACTATTTGTTTGCTGAAATTCACAAAATATTGTCTTAGTCAAATATGCAACTATGCAACATTTAGATGGTTCACATTTACGTACATATGAAAACATGAATTATTGTTGAAATAATTTTTTGATAGAAGCATAAATCAGATGTATGCATTGAAAGGACAAAATACATTTTTCTTTTATCAATCTTTTTTTTTTTACTTTAGACATAAAATTTGTCCGTATTATTGTGTTCTTGCTGTGATGTCACTGACACTTGTTGATACTTGTCTCCTTGCATCAGCAAGAAGTACATGATCTTGGGTAATTATTGTTTAATGAATTAATCCTCACTTGCCCAGACACGTCAGAAAGATTGCGCAATTTTTTCTTATATAAAAGCGAATGGATTTAGGATAATCATAATCACTCAGGTCATCAAGATGGAGACCAGTGCTTTATCTCAGTGTAATCTTGGAAATAGATTGGAAGATGAATGTCATAAAATTATTTGTTCAAGAAAACAAGTATTTTTGACATTCAGTTCATTTTCTGACAAGGAAAAAGCTTTAATTCACTGGAGATCTGGAATTTCACTGGATGAGGATGACAGCGTGTGTTTCCATCATGAGAAACTATTTTTAACACAGTATGAAAGCCTTCAACGCTTTTGTGTGGATCCAAGAAGCATTCATAAGAAGAAGATATCTCGTAAGTGCCATTTTAATATCTGATTGTCTAAAAAAAGTTTATTTAATTTTAAGGGCATCAATTGTTAGTGATGCATTTTTTTCTGTTGTGTTACAAAAGTATGCTTATTTGATTATTTCTTACCTTAAAACTTCATTAGAAAATCAAACAGTGAATTTTGGAAGTAAACTTTGAATAATATGTTACGCATTTTTCAGGATCCCTTCGTTGTGTAAATTTAGATACAGCCAAAGTACTGGGTCTGATACCAGGACAGAAACTGTGTTCAAGTTGCTGGAGGGACCTTATAGGTGTTGGGGATCAAACGGAAGCTGATTACCAAGCTGATGAAGAAGCTGAACCAAGCACTACCCTTGATTCAGAAGCTTGATAAATGATAAACTATAGAATTAAGGTATTACCAAAAATTTGTAACATTGTAATATTAAAAGCCATTTGGTGAAATGCTGACTTGTCACTATGAAAGTATTGACTACTGTCACTGTGAATCTGAATACTATTTACAATGATTGTTTATGTCCTGAAAAGAAAAGTTCTTGCTGTGATTATTTGTCCATTCCTGGTGATAATGCTTTGACATGTTTTTGACAATCAAGAAAATTGCCAAACTTGAAAATTGTTTATTTTAACAATTTTTTATTAATTTATGAAGGGGTAGTATGTTCCTCTCATTGAAATACGTTTGTGGCAATTCTGAAACTGAACTATGTAATATTTATGTTTTGGTTGAATTTGGACGGCAACAAGAGCATGACAGCTCATTCTTTAAAATGAATTATAACTCCAGAAGGAAGCTCAGCAACAACACCAAATTTTTGTCAGATCTTTTTCAGATATATAAGAATACACATATGAAAATGATGGTTAACTGCCCACATGGTTAAATGAGGACATGAAAATAGGCAATTTTGAGGACATTTGAAAATCGAGCACATTTCAAAAAATTATCCTGACACTCCTATAACAGTAACAAATATGGTTACTGCATACACAAGGCCTAATATGTCATAAATGACAGGGGGAAAAAACTGAGTGCTTTATCTAGCAGGCAATGCCATTGTTTTTTGGAGCCTCTGCTTTAACTCACACTACACACTCACAATCCCTGGGCGTGTAATGTATTCAATTTGCTTTGAGCTTTGTTCTTTCAAACTGTATTCTCCCAAGTCTTCTCACCATAAGACCTTGTGAGATTCACTGCACATTGCTGTATGTTTTGTCAATGTTGTGTTTAACTTTAGTTAATAAATGTTAATGTCAACTCATAATTCCTTCTCAATCCTGGCTACTGCAGTTAGACTGCTCATTGTCATTTAAGTTGGATGTGTGTAAAAATAAAACTTCTGATAGCTGTCCTCCGTAGTCACTTGCCTGTACACTAGGGTGACAAATGCACAATTCTACAATTTGTTGGCTAAATAAATACACGATTGTATTGTGGCTAACATACTGGCCTGCGGCACATCGTAATGTATAGGCCACTCTATGACATGAAGAGGCTATAGTCCCTCAGCCGCATGAAGGAATAGTCACAGTCAACATTAAAAGTAAACAGAGAAGTAATTAATTGTAGTCAGAAACTAATTGGAGTCAGCTAATTTTTTATTAATTCCACCATTGAATCACTAAAGGCATACACAATCACACACGGCCCATACTCCAACTTCTATCATGGCAATTTTGGTATGTTTTGAGTGTACCTTATAGTGTCCATGTTGTTATGTCATGAATTGTTGTATATATAGTGTGTAAGATTTTTATTCACACGTATTGCCATTATTTTCCCCTGATTTTCAGAAAAGGAGTGGAATGCATGCTATTCACATGTATCCACTACATGTCAATTTATGAGCCTATGGTTTCATACTTTAATGAACTGGGAAGAGTGATTGTGGTGTATAATTCAAAGAGGAACACATGGCATTGCCTTTGTGCCCAACCACGGAGGTCCTGCCTCCATAAGGCTGTTGCGAAGTGGTACCTTTTTTAGTCCAATATGAGCCTCTTCCGAAGTGTAATAAGTACTGAATCAGATGTCCATGTATCAGAACATGAATTGGAAGGACAGATTTCCAGGGGAAGATAACATGTATACCCAACGCATGGCTTACACACCAGTGAATCAGGAACTGAAACAAATGGTGCAGTATATTTTCAGAAACAAAACATTACCAGCTGTCTTACCAGATCAAATAGGAAATCATCTAAATGAATGGGATATTCCAAAAAGTCTCGTGCCTGAAGAAATGTTCTGCAAATATTGCTCAGGAACCACACCACTTCGTGAACCTCTTCTCATAACAAGCAAAGCTAAAATATTCACAATGCTTGGAGTACTTGAAGGTTGGTTTAATTGAATTTTTGCTGTCAGATCAGGAAACATCTGAATCATAAAGTTAATGTCATTTAAAAATACAAAATTGCTCAATTACATTTTGATCATTTCAGGTTTTTCAACCTTCTGCAAGCAATGCCCACAGTG
This sequence comes from Ilyophis sp. 1 JC-2022, assembly GCA_022702515.1. Classification (NCBI taxonomy): domain Eukaryota; kingdom Metazoa; phylum Chordata; class Actinopteri; order Anguilliformes; family Synaphobranchidae; genus Ilyophis; species Ilyophis sp. 1 JC-2022. The sequence continues at coordinate 93,046,628 of CM040402.1, read as the reverse complement.
TGGACTTACATATCGATATCAAGAGTGGAACAATGGTGTGCATAACTTCAATGACCACATCTTGCTGTCTTTTTCTTAGACATTTTCTCCAGGTACAGTATGCTATGGTGGTGTCTTACAAATGCATTATGTTTGAACAAACTCTTTTCACAAACACCTATATCACTTTTGCATGTACACTGCTCAAACAAAATTAAGGGAACACTTAATCAACACAGTATAACACCAAGTCAATTAAACTTCTGGGATATCGATCTGTCCAGATAGGAAGCGTAAACGATTGTGAATCAATTTCACCTGCTTTGGTGCAAATGAAAATGACAACAGATGGACAGGAGAGGCAACAGCAAAACAACCCCCAAAAAGTAAATAGTTTTGCAGGTGGTGGCCACAGACAATTTCTCCTTATCCTTCCTGACTGATTTTTCTCTAGTTTTGCATTTTGCTAGTGCCCTTGTCACTACTGGTAGCATGAGGTGGTACCTGCAGCCCATTCAGCTTGCACAGGTAGTCCAGCTCCTCCAGGATGGCACATCCATACGTGCCGTCGCAAGAAGGTTTGCTGTGTCTCCCAGCACAGTCTCAAGAGCGTGGAGGAGATACCGGGAGATGGGCCATTACACGAGGAGAGCTGGACAGGGCCGTAGAAGGGCAACAACCCAGCAGCCGGACCAGTATCTGCTCCTTTGTGCGAGGAGGAACAGGAGGAGCACTGCCAGAGCCCTACAAAATGACCTCCAGCGGGCTGCTCGTGTGCATGTTTCTGACCAAACTGTCAGAAACAGACTCCATGAGGGTGGCATGAGGGCCCGACATCCTGTCGCGGGAACTGTGCTCACAGCCCAGCACCATGCAGCTCGATTGGCATTTGCCAGAGAACACCAGAATTGGCAGGTTCGCCATTGGCACCCCGTTCTCTTCACAGATGAGAGCAGTGAAAGAGTGGCGAATGTTATGCTGCCTGCAACATCATCCAGCATGACCGGTTTGGTTTAATTGACTTGGTGTTATAGTGTGATGATTAAGTGTTCCCTTAATTTTTTTGATCAGTGTAGATTGCTATATTGCATCTTAAATAGCTGTGTTCTGGGCTATTTTTAATGAACCAGTCCCACTGACTTCTGGTCATCCTTGATTGGGTGAAGCAGTTTCAACCATTGGCTTTGAAAAACATCAGATGGAGCTGAGCTCAGACTGTTTGCAAAACATGCGTTAAGTGACACAAAAGCTACGTAAAATACTCTGCTTTTTGGGAAAGATAACCGTATTTTTCGCCCTTTTTGAGTGCATAAAAATGACGCTTTTTATGCCGCTTTAACAAGCCCAAAACGCCAGCAGTACAACGCGTCCAGTTTGTGGCGAATTGTGACCCATTTCGCGTTCCATATGCACCCACATACTGCCCCTGGCTTCGTGATTGGATAGTGAAATGATATTCCTGATTGGATAGTCAAATGATATGTTAATATGAGCATCCCCATTGGCTATTCAGGAAGAAGTGTCAAATGTGGGACAAAAGTACTTGCGTCTTGCGTTTTGCATCTTGCGTTTTGTACTTGTGTTTTGCGTTTTGCGTACTTTTAGATTTGTTTTGTACTCGCAGATTTGTTTTGTACAGCTACGAATCAAATATACGAGTACAAAACAAATCTGCAAGTATGCAAAACGCAAGTACAAAACGCAAGATGCAAAACGCAAGACGCAATACCTTTGATCCTATTTTGATTCCACAACCCTGAAGTCCCTTTAAACCTATTTCCTATTCTATTCTCCCCATGATCACCTCCATTGACATCAAGTACCAGATCTGGAAGTTTGGGGTGATTTTCACAGACAATGTGAGTTAGGATGAGGTGTTTCACAGGTGTGACCTACCAGTGATGATCCTTGTATGTCCCTCCATAAAGCAGAACTTTTTCATTTTCATTCTCTCATTCCGGCATTCTCTTTCAGACCTTCCTGTACTTGGTTTGGTACTTAGTGATGTCACTGGTTAGCCACTACAACAACCTCTTCTTTGCCAGTCACCTGCTGGACATGGGAGTTAAGACCCTGCGGACCATCCTGTCCTCAGTCACCCACAACGGCAAACAAGTGCAGCATGTTCCCCTGTGCCAGACCTGGCACTTAATGCTTCTTTGCTTCTTCGTTTAGTTAAAAATTCTCAGAGATCTGCAGCAGTGCTTTCAAATTTCAGAGACGGTTGAAAAGAGTAAGTGTTTCTGTTTTAGAAACATGTTTGTCCCAGATCCTTTACACAGCTGCATTTCTGTGGATAAGTGCTGGAGATTTCACCAATGTCCTCCACTGATAGGCTGAGCATCCTTTGATGGCTCTGTCTGATAGGCTGAGCTTCCTCTGATGGCTTTCTCTGATAGACTGAGCTCTCTCTCTGATGACTCATGATAGGTTGAGCTCTGGTTAACATCCCTTCTCTCTCTCTCTGACAGCTGATGATGACGGTGGGTCTGCTGGCCTTCAACTTATTCCGCAAGTTCTACAACATGAGCAAGGATGAGGACGAGCCAGATATGAAGTGTGAGGACATGATAACAGTGAGTGTGAGAGAGGGAGAGAGACGGAGAAAGGAAGCAAGAGAGGGGGGAAATAGGTAGAGAGAAGGGGGAAAGAGAGAGTGAGAGAGGAAGATGGCGTCAGGGCACTTGATGTAATATCCCACATTTCCGCTTGGAGAAGTAATTCTCGCTGAGACTCATATAAAAGGAAGAGAACAGCTTATTTCCAGTGTAAATAAATATTTGATTCAATTGTGATAGAATGTCGACTATGGCACAGTTCGCGCAAAACCTCAGTCATCTCATTAGGGCATACAAACATCTGTAGGACACATCTCCACTGCATTCTGACACACTGGTTTTTTTATATAATTTTGCAACTGATAACACGAGAGAAAAATAAATCCCCATTATTTTGCAACGTATTTAGCATCTGCTTTTGACTTTTTTCTTCTTTGGTGATTGAGGATGCACACATTCTTCAACTGTTGCCATTTACTCTCATACTTAATAATCATATTGTACTGTTGGCTACTCAAACGGTGACAGACTAGCTTTGCTGCCCCCTTTAGGATAAGAGGAGTATCACCTCTGCCCAGTCGCATAAATGCTAAATCCTACGCATTCACTATGTAAGCATGCAGAGTGTTGTGAACACATACATTGTGCAGACTATGTACTGGGCCTTAGTGTTAAAGCCTGGCTCCCTTCTTCATCAACTTCACAAAGAGCCCCACCTCCAGTATAGCCCACTTGCACTTAAACTTGCAGTTCAATTTGTAAAACCCATACTCTAACTTCAGAGCAAGAGAACGATGGTGAGAGTTTGCTTTAGATACTCATTGCAGCAAATTCTACCACTGGTTTTGCTTCAGCAGAATGAAACAGACTTCTCCTAAGTCACACTAGCCTGTGGAAATTGTGTCCACAGATGTCAGTGTCACAGATGATGTGTTTGCAGTGAGATGCACAGTGAGTAGGATTTCAGTAGGGAGCACCCCAGGCACAGAGGAAGAATTCAGCACTAGAGACACAACCACCTGTCTCACAGTACAGTGGAGGGACAAAACCTCAGGGGAAAAGGGGGTGTTGCACAATCAAAATCACCATTTAACTATGTATGTAAAAAAAACACATAGTAAGATGTTAATCCTATTTTAGTCAGGTGTGATTTTAAATGAGATTTTTACCAAAATAACAATTTACATTTTAACCAATCAGTATGGACTGCCAATCAGATGTGAAATTTGAAGTGAATATCCACACAGAACAAACACACCGTCAGATCTGCAGTTGTAACTGCCATAAAGATGTCAGTTGCTATTTCATGTGCTTTGTTTACATATATTATTTTATATAATTTATTTTCATAAATATTTTTCTATTTGATTTTATTTACATTATGTACATAAAAGTTACGTTCCGCATTTCGCTGGAACACGGTTCAATGTAGCAATTTTCTTCCCAGGGTAAACAGCATGAGAGCAGGAGAAAGTCTTCACATTACAAGTTTAGAGATTTGTGCATCTGTATGTTGTCTCAAGACATCAAGAATATTAGTTTCAAGCAGTCTGATTCCCTCTTGGTTGTGTGCAGCCAGCGAGGTATGTTTATTTATTTTGCGTGTGTTTTATCACATACATGTGTAATTACGTTTTCCGATGGGTTTGGACGTTAAATAACTTTCGGTTTGTACAGTATATTCATTTATTTAATACAGTTTTACGGTGGTGACCAAATGCCTGTGCCTGAAGAACAACTGTTTCGCGTATTTCCTTGAGAGTGATAGCAGTGCTTATGTTTAGAAAAAACATACCAAACGGAAATGCAGGCAACATGTTATTTGATAGCGGTCGTCATGACATGGAAATGGCAGTGTCTTTACCATGACATAATACCTGTAATGAAGTGCCATGTCCATTCATAACTGTGACATACCATTATGACACCACCTACTGTTTGTGGCATAACACAACTGACATAGCAACCTGCATAGAAGGCTCACTATGACAGGGGTGTCACAACGCTCATTCAACATGACATTTAAAATAATATGTCAATTGTTAGTTGAAAGTCACCATGCCAGCTTGCCAAATAGTGATATTTTATGCAAAAACACCTTGTCATGAGTTCATATTTTTTTACATGTAGATTTGGATGAGTTCATCTTGATGGATAGGTTATGTAGCAATGTAATGACGAACGCTGCCAAATAAAATGTTATTTTAAAAACTGTACGTCGTGTCTTAATTGGTAATAACGCATACTGAACTGAATAAGACCATTAAGCAATAGGATCATGACGATCCTTAGTGACAAACTGTTCCTGAACAGGCAAACATAAAGGATTCTGTAGAAGCCGCTGTTTGACTGGCAAACTCTGTCATATTTGCATGAACTGTTCTGTATTTTAGTTGTCACTATGTAAATCTACCATCAACGAGCATAATTTCAACACTAAACAGGGGCATGGACACATGAAGAAAATATCTTGCAGTATATAACACACTATCCACTGAAATTCACACCAGTCAAATTAAACACGCCATGAAGGCATATGTTAGGCTAAATTTTAATAAGGGGTGGGCCACAGAAAAATAATTTGCTCAATAAGCATGCCGTAGGCTCTGAAAGCTTCAAAAGCCGTACTGTTTGCTAGAGGTTGGTGTGGCACAGCTACAGAGGGTGTGTCTTACCTCTGCATTGGTAACCCTGTTTAATAATGCCCCACAGTTGGCACAGAGCAGAGATTAGGCCAGACTGAGCCTAAACCTCCAGGATGAGGATGACCAAAACCACCTTTCCATCAGCAGAGATCTGGATTCCACTCATCAATCACTCTGTGAACCTAGAACCCCGCCAGAGGTCCAACTTAGAATGCATAAATGAACACATCCACAGGAACATGCCACAGCTTCCAGAGGAGGACAGCACAAGATAACATCCACTGGACAAATACGACAGCAACAAACATACTAAACCACTGGCTGCACCATTTAAACTGACAATCCCCACAAGCCCAAGCACAAACAGGGAGGGGAACAAAAATATTATACTATTAAGTAACAACTTTACACCCACAGAAGACCAATTCAATCTGCTAAACAGGGGTCTGTCATTTGTACCCACAGTAAATATCCGCAGACTCATCGCTGAACATAACGTTCCTCCACATGTTCAGGTTCCAGTGCAGGTGTTGCCGACACCAGCGCAAACGGGCCTGACGGTGAAGGGCAGTCATGGCAGGCCTCCTGGCAGCCCTATGAGCCCGGAGATTGGCTGCGTGCAGTCTGTTCCGGATTGTCTGGGCCGAGAGCCGTGTGCCATATCGTCCTGCAAACCTTGACTGCAAATCTGTAGAAGACAGCCTACGGTTCCTAAGTGCTGAAAGGGTGAGGAACCAGTCTTCTTGGGGTGTCGTCTTCTTGGGATGCCCACTTTGCGGTCTGTCTCTGACATCCCCCGTTTCATGGAACTTGGCCTTCAGTTTGGAGATGGTACTAGGGCTCACTCCAAATAATGCCGCAACTTGCTTTTGCGGAACACCAGCATGGCATGCCGATTCTTGGAGCAGACACCAATTGACCACTGTAGCAGGGCCCATGCTCACAGGTGCTGCCAATCAGGTGCCAATCAGGCACCTGATTGTCAGCACCTGGGGGTACCGGAAGCTCAAAACAAGAGTCAATAGCAACAGCAGAATAAGCTGTTTGGCATTGGCAGAGAAGATTTGGCAAATTTTTCATGGGCGCAACCCACATACTCAGCTGTGCTGCTCATCCCACAAATGCATGTTCCTTACAAATGGGGCACCATTTAAAAGGGAAATAAACAGGCTTTCCAACGGTATAAAATGTATTGCCAAGAAGCATTGTTACAATAGAGAAATAATCTACCAAACACAAATTTCCAAACTTTTTGTTCGATGTTTAGATGTTTAGTCTATACACCAACATAAACGTAAAAACATGGAAAAGTACCCGGATACAACAATTGACCAGATACGATCCTCCTGCAATTACTGGAGATAAGCCTCACCAAGAATGACTTTGAATTCAATAAAGAATTCTTCTTACAAACCAGCGGCACAGCTATGGGCAAAAAATTTGCACCGGCTTATGCATTATGTAACATTTAAACATTTACATGGCGCATTGGGAGGAGACAGTTTTTGAAAAATGTCCCAAACTCCCCACTAATTATTTTATGTATCTAGATGACATTTGGGGAACATGGACACATAGCTCAGAAGATTTCAAACACTTCATAGGGATCCTCAACACGCACCACACATCTATCACAATTAAACACACCACACACTATGAACATATAGATTTTTTGGACACTACCACATACAAGGGGCCCTCATTTCCCCAAACACAGACATTAGACACTAAAGTCTTTTTTAAAGACACAGAAACACATGCACTCTTACACAAGGACAGTCTCCACCCAAAACATACATTGAGAGGTTTGATTAAATCCCAATTACTAAGGTTCAACAGAATCTGCACACAAACTACAGACTTTGAGGAGGCTACCAACACACTCTTCAATGCATTAAAACCAAGGGGGTATTCCAGATCGTTCCTCAGACAGATTCGGAAAACCTTCTTGGCTACAAAACAACAGGACACTAGAAAAATCATTCCGCTTATCACCACCTACTTGACATTCAGCCAAATAGCGAACAGAAAAATTAAACGGAACCTGGCCAGGATTCTGCAAGACACGGACCTGCTCCAAGAATACAAAATAATTTCGGCCTACAAAAGAAACAAAAACCTTAAAAATCATCTGGTAAGCAGTAAACTACCGGAAATCAACATTTTACCCACACAAGGCCCGATATTTTACAAACGCCACTACAGTGAAAAACAACACTACAAACACAACATATCTTATTAAACAAACACTAACAGCTAACACATATAACTGTATGTCATAAAGTGCACACACTGTGGCATAAAATATGTAGGAGAAACAGGAAATACAATTAAGACCAGACTGGCACAACACATATATAACATAAAAAATCATAGAAAAACAGACACACACATAGTGGCTCATTTCCTACACCATGGACTTGAAGCAGTAGAAATATCAGGCCTGCATTCTAACATTAACTGGACACAGGAGGACAGACGTAGGACAGAAAGACATTGGATTAGAAAACTCAACACCATATTCCCAGGAGGATTAAACAAACGCTGGTAAAAACTTCAACACAAGAGGGACCAAATTCTTCCTACTTAAAGGCTGCAGTACAGTGAATGGCCAGTGCAAACTTTTCTTTCCCAAGGGGCCCTCATAACTTGGGAAATAAAGATTTTTTCTAAAACTAAACCCCCACCCAGCAAGTCAGGTAAAAACTCCCAAGTGGGAAGTGGGCCATCTGGGTTGCATCTTGGTGTGGGTTTGAACCAGTAGAGAGCCAGAGCTGTGTCAGTCTGTGAACTCAGGGTGGGGGAGGGGCAGAGCTGTGTGAGTCCAACCTGGTCTCACAGCCCATTCGTATCTATTCTACGAAATTCCAGTACCCAAAATGTTGTACGTAAATATCCTACAAATCAGCAATTCTACACCACGTGCTTTACGATTTTCTCAGATGAATTACGAGACAAAACGGAGATCCACCATTTTTATTTCACAGTAAAATAAAGCGAATGGGTAAGCAATGGGTATTGTACTTATAGTTTATGCTTATAGTTATAGTACATTCATAGAATGTACCTTTCTTATTTCGTAATTGCATTTTAATGCAATATGATGTATAATTATCAAGCTTCTTCGTCTGCTTTATCTGTGAGGGTTGCTATTTATAGGCTATGTTTATACTAGGTCTGTTCAGATCAGTGCATACTGCATAGGCTGCTATATGATTATTAATGGATTTAGCTTGTGAGCTAGCCATCAGAGCGTGTCTCCCCGTTAACATCTGTAATGAACTGCAATTCCCAACATTCTGTGCGCTGTCTGTGTGTATTGCCAGAGACATGGCGTGTTGAACTCTGAATTGGCTTAATGTGCCAATGAGCAGCTATCACAGGAATCCATGGAACAATCTCTCAAGCATGGTACTGTAGTGGGTTCGTGGTTGTTTGCTTTTTTTTCTTTTGCGGCTCTCGTCCTGCCTTCACGATTGGGAATCAATCAGATCTTTTCCACGTTCCGTTTCGTGGTTTGCAGCCCTCATTATTGTTTTCACCTGTGCTTCTGCCTGCGTGGTACTGAAGTTCCTCACTTCCACTGCTTGTTTGTCTTTCGACATTTAATTTGACATTTTCATTTCATTTCTATACCTGGAATAGCCAGGTATTTAGCGACCTCCTGATATTAACTTGTTTATGTTCAGGAGGGACTTGCTAATAGCTCTTAATCGGGTATAGGATTTATTTCTGCCGTGTAGCGTTCTGTGCTATATTATTAGTACATTGCTGTTTTCTCTGAGACAGTCTTTCTTTGTATTTTCGTTTTGGTTTTGCATTCCTCCGGCTCTGAGCTAGGGTAACCGAGGGTGTTCTTTTGTTTACTAGGTTTCCCGTTCTTGTTGAATTATTTGTGTTCGAGATTTAGTTGTTAATTACTAGTTTTCTAGTTCGCCCGGTTTTGTGGGTTGATTTTCGTTTTGGCTGTTTAAGCCAAATCAAGGATGATTCAGCAAGGTTTTTACAGGGGGATAAAGAATCTGATGAATATATCAGGGGTATTGAGGCTAACCAACAGTTGCTGGCTAATCAAGTTAGTCAGTTGAGCGCCCAAATGAGGGTTGAAGAGGGTTGTCTCCGCGAGTTGAGGGTATGCAATCTCACAATGTCACACCAAGCATTCACTCCTCCCGCTCAGGCTATCACCTTTTCAGTCCCCTTTACTCAAGCTGGGAGAGAGCCCAAGCTACAAGTTCCTCTCTGCTATGAAGGTAGAGCAGGAAAATGCAGTGGGTTTCTCGCCAAATGTTTAAAAAATTTTAAAGCCCAATCCTCGCGGTTTAATAATGCAGATTCTGAAGTAGCTTTTATTTTGTCACTACTTTCTGGGTCTGCGCTTGATTGGGCAACGTCTTTGATTTGGGATAAATTTCCTATTTTAGATTCTACTACTTCTCTTATGAAGGAGATGGAGTCGATTTTTGAGCATTTCAGCATTTCAGGTCGGGAGTCGGCCAGACGGTTGCATCGTCTTCGCCAGGGTAATGATACGGTGGCAGAATTCGCCATAAAGTTTTGTGCACTGGCAGGTGAGACAGGTTGGGATGAGGCTCCACTGATGACATTATCAGACTAAAGGTCATAAGATGAAACCTCTGGGGCCGTGGATTGTTTTATTTGCGCTCAATGGGCTAGAAAAAACAAAATACCGGTCCAGCTCCTTGATCAAGCGCGATTAATCCTGGCTCTCGACGGTCGCCCGTTAGGGTCAGGTACTATAAAGGAAGTGACATCTCCTCTCACCATGTCTATTTCTCAACCAAAGCACATGGAGAAAATTCTTTTTTGTTTTGTTAATTCACCGGTTTATTCGTTAGTGTTGGGTCACACATGGCTGGTTAAGCACAATCCCCATATCAAATGGGGAGGGGAAAAACTGGTTATCTATCAATGGGGTGTTGCATGTTCTGCGCACGATCACATCGCCCCTTCCAGTTTATCTGGGGATTATTCTGACGAGTCTGATTCCGATTCAGAGTTGGAGGAAGTGATTTCCTCTTGATTAGGACTCTCTGGCTGACGGAGATTCTTATTGGAAGGGGCTATCTTCTGAGGACTCTTCCGATACTGAGATTCAGTGGTCGCCTCCTCCAGGGTCGCATACTCAGAGAGAGGATACTGAGATGGCAGGAACACTAGAATTTTCTTTGCCCCTCAACGTTCTGATCGAATACACCAAACTTGCAGAGGTCTTTAGCAAACAGAGGGCAACCACCCTTCCACCCCACCGTCCTTTCGATTGTGCTACTAGAGGGAGTCTTTACTCTCTGTCAGCTCCCGAGAATGCAGCTATGAAGAAGTACATTGACGAGGCGTTGGCTAATGACTTCATAAGACCATCTACTTCGCCCGCTGGCGTGGGTTTTTTTTTCCGTAAAAAAGAAGGATGGCACATTAAGACCATGTATCGATTTTTCCTCATTAAACGCCATAACTATAAAGAATCGATATCCACTTCCTCTAATGAATTCCGCGTTTGAACATCTTCAAGGAGCTACAATTTTTTCCAAGTTAGATCGACATAATGCTTATAACTTAGTGCGCATGCGTGAGGGTGATGAATGGAAAACCGCTTTTAATACCCATAATGGCCACTACAAGTATCGGGTTATACCGTTCGGGCTCACTAGCGCCCCCTCTGTTTTTCAGGCATTGGTTAATGACGTTTTACGGGAGATGTTATAAAAAAAAAAATTTGTGTACCTGGATGACATTAACATTTTTTCTCCCAATTTAAAGACCCATATTAGGCATGTTAAACAGGTATTAAAAGCCCTGTTACAGGCTAAACTGTTCGTCAAGGCGGAGAAGTGCTCATTTCACGGTAGCACGGTTTCTTTCTTGGGGTTTATTGTTTCTGAGGGCAAGGTCTTTATGGATCCCGAGAAAGTCTCTGCTGTTCTTGGCCCACTCCCAACTCGGTAAAGCAGGTTCAGCGTTTTCTTGGGTTTGCCAATTTTTATAGGCGTTTCATTTGAAATTTCAGTACGCTCGCGGCGCCTATTACTTCCCTTACAAAGAAAACATTGGCTACTAGATTTGTTTGGAATCAGAAGGCCGATTTTGCTTTTAATGAACTTAAGAAGAGGTTCAGTTCCAAGCCTATTCTAGTCACGCCCAATCCTTCCCTCTTTTTTGTGGTTGAGGTGGATGCTTCTGAGTTGGAAGCAGGCGCCATTCTGTCTCAACATTCACCTATTGACCGTAAGATGCATCCATGTGCATATTTCTTTCGTGACAAGATGTAACTGTGCTTCATACCTCACAGGACCTCCCCACTGCAAGCCCTCTCCATCACCGTCCATCACTGTCTTCTATTAGTTTTTTCTTGCTTCCTGTTACACCTCCCTGGTTTTGACTCCTGCCTGTGTTCTCGCGACCCTGATTTTGGACTCTGTTTTTGTACCTCTGCTGTGCCTTCCCGGTTCCGGCCTCTGCCTGTTCTGTGACCACTCTTTGGACTGTTTTTGTACCGTTGCCCTGTCTCTCCGGTGTTCTACCCTACCTGTTTCATTACAGGTTGCTGCCAAGTGAGAAAGCAATTCAGCGAATTCATGAATAAAGTATGGACCAGAAAGAAATAGGGTCAGGACAATTCTTCATAACAGACAGCTCCAGAATACTCAGATCTACAGGATTCTGGAGACACCATTTCAGCAGCTGTTTGACTGGCAAAATGTGTCATATTTGCATGAACTGTTCTAAAGCATTACTCATCACTCCTGTCTATGTGGAAGAGCCTCTGTTAGAAGTCCTATACATGTCAAATTGAACTGAATTGAATTTTAGCACAGAGACTCAGCAGGGTGTGGGGAGAGTTGTAAGATGACACACAAATAATAAATCTTTCTGTAGATAATAGGGGTGTGACTTCTAAACGTTTAATTGTGAAACTAACAAAAATGCTAAACGTTTAGGAAAATCTAAATAATTGGACAGCTTTTTTTAAGCACCAATGTTATTAAAAAATATTTATGACCATTTCTTTATACCGTCCTATTTTCACTGTGATTGTCATAGGTTAAAAGTAGCTAATAGAGGGTTGCTGGATGGTTCATTCAATTACGGCACCATGCTGTGCTGCAAAGATGAGCCTCACGGCCTCGGTGACACACAATTGGTGCCTGCTTCGCCCAGGGTATGGGAAGGTTCAGCCGGACAGGGGTCCGCATTTCATCACTCTTGAATGACCCCCCCCCCTGGCTGATAAGGGCGCTCATAAGACTGCATGTCAAAACCGCATATGAAAGGTCTCTCCTCCAACGCCGCTCTGTGCGAGCTTAGCTGCGGTCTGTTGGACGGTACCCGTTTCGGAGAACATCATCTTAAACAATTGGCATGGTGGTTTGCGCATGGAACACAGCTGCAGTTGCATACAGCCCAGGGTGGTAAATTTTATTTAGAAAAAAGTAACTATTAGTGCTGATCTGGTGTTGATTTTGACAATTTAGTGAGGTTGTGATATCGCCATGGGAAAAATTTTCCTTCATGAGCTCTCAAGTGATAACGTAGGCATCTGCTTGCCTGCATGGCAAAATGCTTTGCAAAGAAAGGAGGAGGAAAAGTTCCATTTGGTCTCACTTTGAGCAGATTTCAGAAGTTAAAGTTAAATGTTAACTTTGCGGCACTCATCTAACATATTCCAACAGCACTGGGACGATGCAACAATCTGCACTGACTGTGAATGTAGCAGCTGTGCTATCAGCTCAAGCCCAACACTGCAAAAAAAATGTCTGTCTTTAGTGTTTTAGTCTTGTAATAAAACTTGCTTCAAAAGTGGAAAATATTAGCTTGTTTTAAGTTACTTTTTGCTTGAATTGAAATTATCTTACCCCACTGTAAAATCTTGAAATGAGTAAAACTATCTCACCCCACTGGCAGATAGTTTGTCTTATTTAGCAAAAAAGTAACAGAAATAAGATTGTAAAGTCTATACATAAGATTAAAATTGGTGTTCCTGTTCTCATTAAAGGAAAGCTTTCTTGACTTTTTCTTTGTTGTTACTTAAATTAAAAGTATGAATTTAATATTTTCCCTGTTTTCTGTGTTTTATAGAGTGTATATCTTTTTTAAAGATTCAGTAAACCCAACACCTTGTTACACCTTATCAAAACATTTGAAATTGTCCGCTCTGCACTGCCCATCATATGCCGCTTTTCTGTGACCACATTATTTGCTTTTGAAGTCCACTCTGTGGCTGCTTTTGCAGCTTTGCATTTAAAAGCATGTAAAACCTCCCGCAGCTAGACCAATGAGGGAATAGCTCAGAGTGAAGGTTTAAGTGTGATGTATTCCACAATTGCTGTGGGAAAAGGTAAAAGTTATTGTGTGAAATATCACTCATTAATTTACTCATTTATCTGACTCCATTTAAAACTAGAATTTAGAATTTGGTTTTAATCATGTGTGGAGCTCGAAGTGGTTACACTCAACTCGTCCTTGGGTACCACCATAACTTAATATATGCCTGCCGGAATCAGCATTATCAGCATCGTTGGAGAACAAAGAGGTTGGGGGTCTAGCCAACACAAAACAGGCATTATTTTTTACATAGATAGTTGCGAGCCCAGGTCAGAGTGCATTCAGAGGGCTCCTTAAGGCGAATTTGACAAGAACCGACGTAGAACGTCTAAGGGTTCTCTTCACATCAAATCACCAGAACCATGCACCACCAACCCCGTTTTGCAGGCAGAACTTGGCTGCCTTTCCCAACTTGAGAACGCTACTAAAGACTTGCTGTACCAGGTAACTGATCAGTTGGTCCTTGGTCAGAATTGTCCCCCTGAGTATTCAGTCGTAATTTAGGCTGAAAAGGGTATAAAATGGATTAGAGTCATGGAGACCACGCAAGTTAAAAATAAAAATAATTAAATAACAGGCAGGGAGGTAATTAGCTTAGAATTAGCAGTCAATTACAGAATGTAAAGATTGAAGAAAGGAAATACAGAGTAATTATTTTACGTAGCCTGTTCAGCTACACACAGATACAGAATATGCATAGTGTGGGAAGTCAGTTATAATCTTACCCATACTTGAATTACTATGGTACCACTACATCACCAGGAGACCTGTTATGCAGATTCTACCATACTGGGAACTTGCACTCAGCCCTGAGCGAGACGCAGGGGTTCCGACTCTGAGACACAAGCATACATACCACAGTGCTCGGAACACTGCAGCTCAGATCATATAAGCAATTGGAGCTAGAAAAAGGGTTGAAAAGAAAGATGCAGATGATGTGAAACATGGTAATTTATTAATGACAATAATAAGTGGTTATGACTGTGAGAACAAATATGAGCACATTCAATACCTAGAGCTAAACCTAAACCTAAATTGCGTTTTTAGTTTGATCAGTTCAGTATTATGCAAACAGCTACAGAAAAATCATTCACTCCATATCTATTGTATGCCTACAAACATGACTGAGATTTTCCTTCTCGATTTGTACAAGTATTACTGCTTGTAATATTTCAGTTTTTCCACTCCACCAGTCTTGTGACATATGATTGTTACTGTTATTTTCGCATTCTCAGTGCATTTCACATACTGTAGTATTGTAAGCATTCATAGGTGGCTCAGTCATGTTTTATGTTTGATTTTCCTTGAAGCTAGAACATTTGCCACCATTTTCCTTATTGTACATAATCTACCTGGGCTATTCTTGTCACTTAGGGCATGGAAAATACTTGTTTAGAATTACTGTGCGCTAATATGTGCTTGTTAAATAACATTTCCTTGGAGTTATTATGAATGAGAACAGAAAGATGTAATCACAAGCCATGCAGCAAAAAATTACATACTGTAGAGTACAGAAAAAAGTGATGTTTTATTGAGGTACAAGAGTGAATGATTGGCTACATATTTAGGTGCGTGTGTACCAGTGTGATATCAATGTTATCATCTTAAACCATTAAAAGCGGCAAATGTATTTATGGATATATGGATGGATTAATTTTTTTATGGATAGGTTTCTGGACCCATGGATATCTATCCCCTTATACTGATGATAATATAGCAATTCCCAATTCAAAATGATGCAAAAGTTAGTTTTATGAGCGAAAACAGTTGATTTGTAATTAAATATATAATTATTTTACAGCAGTGCACAATTTATCCATTTTGCATAAATTTGAAGAGCCTAAGGGACAACAGGATACACTGCCTACATTTTGCATCATAGATCTTCAGTAGTTCTGCATATCACCCTCAGATTTTGCACACGTGTGGAGTCTATGTTCCAGGAAATGTACAGTCAAGCCGGAAAGTCTGCATACCCCTTTCACGTTCTCCACATTTTATTACATTACAGACATATTGTACAATAGATTGTGTTCATTTTTTGTCTCAAAATTCTACACAAAATAGCCCATAATGACAAAGAGAATTTTTTTTTTTAGAAATCGCAAACTGAAATCTCTCATTTACATAAGTATTCATACCCTTTGCTTTAACATATTTTTAAAGTATCATATTTAATATTTGGTCGCATATCCTTTGCATGCTGTTACTTCCTGAAGTCTGTGACCAATCAACATCAAAAGACTCTCGATATCTTATTTTCAGGTACTCTTACAAGCGATACTATATCTCTGCATTTGAACTGATCTCTGTCAGACTAGATTCAGCTGTAATTTACACTGGTACAGTATGGAACACATGACTGGCGAAATGGCTGTACGTCATCAAGGGTCTAAGGTATCAAACGAGCCCCAAACCATCACTCTGCAGCCAGATATGGAGTAGATGTGGATGGATACCTTTAAGGGTTGTTTCTCCTGACTTTTTTCCCCATAGAGTTCTATAGGAAAAGGAGTCAGGAGAAGAAACCCTTCAAGTTATCCATCCATATCTACTGTATTTCTGGCAGCAGAGTGATGGTTTAAGGCTTGTTTGATACGTCAGACCCTCAATGACTTCCCATGGAGATTCATTCAAATGCAGAGACGTTATAGTATCGCTTGTAAGAGTACCAGAAAATAAGATATCAAGAGTCTTTTGATGTCAGACATCAGGAAGTCACGGCATGCAAAACTTTCTATATATATTCTATATATAAATGCAGGGGTGCCAATAATTGTGGCACATGTGGTTTTGTTAAAAATTATTATTTCTTGAGGGATTTTTTTCTCATAATAAATTTAAAGATATACTATGTAGTTTCATTGTACACAACTCGTTCTTTGTTTACATTCACATTTTCTCCCCAAAAAACATTGTATGTGTCCATGTGGTCTAATAAACATGTTGAATGTATTTCTTACCTTAAGTCATTCGCAAAGTGTTTTTTTGTTAATGTTTTGAATGCTACACTGTTGACATCTCGCCACCATTTAAAAATCAGAGACAGTTAAAATTGTGTAAACATGAATGGGCGGTTCCTGCTCATTTGATTGACATGGCCAGGCCATGTGGGCAGGCTTCCAGGTAAACTTTTATTTTATCTTAGGACCGAAACATACCTCACGCAAATACGCGAATGTGGACGCTTCGAGCTACGCAAACAGTTTGTTTTTTTGCCATGACATTTGTGAAAGACAAGCTAGAGCGTTGCACCGAGGGACGCTATAGCAGCAATAACAGTAAATAACTTTCTTGTTCGATCTGTGCTTTCCTCCAGTTTGCCTTTCACAAATGTTATGGCAAAAAAAAAAAATGTTCGGGTAGCTCGAAGCGTCCACTTTCGCGTATTTGCGTGAGGTATGTTTCGACCCTTACTCATTAGTCATTAGCAATATGTTTTCAGCTGAGGAGGTAACAATATCATTATAAAAATAGTGACCATACACCTACGGATGCAATGTCTTGTCATGCCAATAAAGCAAATTGAATTGTATTGAGTCCACGGTCACGGAAAATATGTGTGAAACATCACCACAATGCTCGTGCATCGTCGTGCGAAGAACACGTGATAAGCACTTTTTGGGGAGCCTTTTTCTCCTATGTGCTCTATATCGCCATCTGGTGTTTTGAAATTACATAGTATACCTTTAAAGGTTGGATTTTTCTAATTTTTTCAGTGTGAGATTTAGCTAATTCACCAAACGGTGATTTTTTTATGACCAATAATAGTGCCATTTTTTACATTCTGTTTTGTTTTTTGCATCCACTCAGTGTGTATCACAGAAACTGAAATGCGTATCCATAACAAGAATCACACGTCACACCATTCGAGAATAAAAATAACATTATGGTTGAGCACAGGGAATTCTGGGTGTTCAGAAACCTCACAAGCAGCATTCACATCAGCCTCAGGCCTGGACTGTTTGTTTCTGCCTTTTCACTTCCTCTGTCTGCTCACGGAAAAGATACAAATCTCTTGCTTGCTAACAGCCTAGGGAAAACAGGTAGCAGGCCTTGCACCATCCTCACCCCACCCATGGGCTATACTCCAGGCCCACCCACTGGGAGCAGTACGCTACATAAAAGAAGGTGTCCAGATGTTCTCCCCCAGTCTACCAGCGAGTTTCTGGTCTCTGCTTCTCTCTGGCTGTCACCATGCGTTTCCTCCCTCCTCCAGGTTACCAGCCCGTCTACAACCCTGTGAGTAGCTTTACTCTCTTTTCTGCTCTTTTCTCCCTGTTCTGTAATTACTTGCCTTCTTTCATGTGTTTCTTCCTATCACACATATTTACACCCCTGGTCAAAATGCCTTTTACAATTAGGGCCGGATTCAGAGATGGCCAACTTAAGTCATGCGCTTAAGTGCCTCTCCTGCGCTGATCAATGAAGTGCTGATAGACAGTGAACTCAGCAGACTCTACGACTCTCTAGCACCAGGGTTAAGATTCATGGCAATAGACAATCTGCATTTTATGAATCCCAGTGTTTGTGTTGCGCAGGTCATCCCATATGTGGGGTCCATCTACGGCGGTTTGAGGATGGGGATGTCTCTGTATGTCCAGGGAACAATTCATCAGGATTGCAAGAGGTGAGGAGCCCCCGGAATGCCATGAATGGTACTGCAGGGAATGGGCCTGTGACACTATTTAGTGGTGGAAGAATGAATGAGGCTTGTGGAACGATTATGCTCTCAGTTACTCACTGATTTCACCCACTCATTTTGTTCTATGGAGAGAAAAATCCTTTCATTGATTGACAGTCATTTCCAACTGGGAATCCCGATATCCTTCTAGGGAAAATATAATAAATTGCCCTTCCAATTAGGAGTTCCATGTTGGAAACCAGGGATCGGGAAATCAACCCTAACCTCACGAACATGTCGTCACATCATCATGGCAGCTCACACCGCGACCACATTGTGAACAATAAACAAACATGAATTTTAGACGATTTTTAAAACACTTCAACTTTCATTTTTCAGCATGAAATGCTTTTGTATCGGCCAACATACAAATAGAGAATGATAAACATACACAATTAAAAGTTAAAATGTTATTGTTGTAGTTGTTAGCTGTTTTAGCTATGTTTGCTATTTATGCTTTCCTCAAGGTCTTCAATATGGGTCAAATATATCACTGCATTGTTGTTTTGGTGCTCATGATTGATGAGCAAAGCCAAAACATTCCTGCAGTGGGCGTCCATGACGCCAAGTCCCCAAGTCCCCAGTTGTGCAGCTGGAATGCACTGATGTCGGTAATAACGTAGCGACGATGCATTTACCACCACTGATATCCGATCTCATGCCATAAACAAATAAGCTTTCTGAACTGTCAAATCTCGTTTAGCTTAGTGTTGCCAGAAATTTCAAGTCCAATTGTATTTCTTTTAAACTCGTTGTACGGGTACAAAATGGCTTTGACCTGACATAAATATATTATTGAATATTTTGCACAAATCCTTATTGGGCGCGTCTTGGTGGATTGTGTGGGCTTTTTGCTCTGATTAGGTGGGGTGGTGGAAAGAGTTTGTGGGGTTGAAAATCTGGCAACCCTGCGACATGACTGGGCGGCCGGGAAGACTACAAATTAGTGGTTCTGACGCTAGTATCAATACAGTGTTTTGACTGTTTATTAATGTTACGTCCTAAAATCAACCTGCGTTGCAATAACCAGGGGCTCGTTTCACGAAAGCGATTTGCGAGGATTTTCACTCGAAGATCGCAATTTGTCTCGCTTCAAATAGTGACAGCTGTGCGCTTCCTGGCACCCGGCAGCTTTCTCAATGTTCTGGAATAAGCAACGAAACGTTCAAATCGTCCGTGAAGTGACGACAGCACTACGCGTTGTAAATAGCCTAATGATTTCATTCAGCCCGCAACACAGACGTCAAGTGAAAGGAGCGGTCTCCCAAAACTCCTTGGTGCAATTGATGGGTCGCAAATTCCCACCAGGGCATCAACTGAGAACGAACACACTTCTGTGTGTAGAAAAGTAGCTTAACACTGCCTACACTGTTAAACACTGCCTACACTGTTAAACACTGCCTACAAGTTGTATGTGAAGCCCTGGGACTAAATGGGAGCACACACGACAGCTATATTTGGAGCAACTGTGTGAGCAATTTGTATTTCTGATGGATGGCTTCAAGGCGACAATGGTAGGTTTCATTTGAATATAACAAATAGCAATACGCATAACATTACTATAAAGTGTAGGCTATATTAGGCCTACTGCAGAAACCTAAAAATTATATTTCAAATTACATTTTTATATTAGCAAACAACGCGTAATTCCAATTTAATCTGACCGCAAGGTACATTTTTCAACCAACCCCACCGTCCTCCCCAAAATATCACTTGCAACCTTGGCTACACTCGTGGCCAGCCCACACAGAACAAGGTGCGATACAATCTTGCTATGTATCCTTAATGTTCAGCATTCAGCAGATGATGCTAATAATTTTTTTTCCTGAAGGGCAAATGTTAATTGTGCTTTGGCCATTAACATAGTTTTAATATGATATTTTTATATTATAACGTTGAATTAAAGTCAGTAGCAGAATGAAAGATATTACACTGTTATTTTTCAATAAACCAATATTGACTCAACTGAGAAAACATTTCTACCAATAAACCCAAGATATTTCACAATAAATCTGATTGAAAATATACTTTAATGAAAACATAATAGATAATATCTGAAGAAAAACATATTAAAAATTAATCAAAAAAATGTAAAGGAAAAAAGTAATTGAATAGATCAAAATGCTCACATATGATTGATACTGCCTGAACAATTTCTGTGATAGTGTACACTTAACTGAAATAGAACAGCTGTATCTATTTTTGGGGGAACAAAGGGATATGGCATAATTTCTGCCAGTGAATGTCTTTTGCCTGATAGGCTGTGTGCCTCAGCACAATACAGGCCCACATCCAATGATTTGCATTACCAAAAATATTTTTCATTAGTAATGATGGACCACTGTTGCAACCAGCAACTTTATAGTCTCATCATACTGACCACTGACAGTCCTGTTCATCTTTCAACATGAGCCTTGTGGCCAATCTATCATGTTTATGAGGGATCTCTGTTAGAAACAGAGATGGGAATGTTGGAGATCCAATTGCAAGTAGTTGGGCAATCTTAAAGTGTTCTTAAGAACACCACTAGAAACGGACAATAATCCGTAGTGGAGAAACAACTAAAAATGAAAGAACAACAAACCTCGCAATATAAACAAGGAGCTCGCTAAACGAGCAAAACAAAGGAATAAGCAATAACGCTTATCTAACTCCCGTATGTGGAGTGAAACAACAAAAAACAGCGAACTGAAAAGACCCCAAAAACTTTGGGTGAGACACTCGTAGGTAGAGTAGAGAAACAAAAGAAAACGAAACCTCTGCTCTGAAATAAGAGCGTATAAACTAGAACTGCTTTCTTTCTAAGGTTGTACTGCTAACAAGTCCCGCATTGCTAATCAAAGCGGTCGATAGCAATACAACTTCCTATACCCTTTTTTACCGGCTCGAATGTCATGTGAAATAACATGGAAGCAACGAGAGAGGCCGGAAGCGGGGTATAAATAGTGAGCGGAAATAACTGCCAGGTGAACTCACTAATGACAAGGTGAAAGCAAAACCCGTGACGGAACACAGGAAAATCCGATAGATTACCGGTAAACGATAAAAACGAATAAAGCGACGTGGAGATAAGGGAAGAAAGGTCAGATCCATGACAGGACCCCCCCTCTAAGGAACGGCACCGGACGCTTCCACAACCTTATCTCTGCGGAAGTCGGTGATTAACTGAGGGTCCAGGATGTTTCTCGATGGAACCCAGCAACGTTCCTCCGGACCATAACCCTCCCAGTCAACAAGGAACTGCCACCCTCTACCTACACGTCTCTCGGCCACAATGCGGCGAACGGTATAAGCCGGACCCCCTTCTATGAGTCGGGGAGGCGGAGGTGGTCTCTCAACCGGGGCGAGGGGGCTTACGAGTACCGGTTTCAGACGGGAGACGTGAAACGTGGGGTGGATGCGCATTGAGCGCGGCAGTTGCAGTCGAAATGTGACTGGGTTGATTTTTTAAATAATTTTGAAGGGACCCACAAAACGAGGGGCGAGTTTGCGGGACTTGACCCGCAACGGAAGGTCCCGAGTAGTAAGCCAAACCCGTTGTCCCACTCTATAGGATGGTGCAGCTCGACGATGCCTATCAGCCGCAACTTTTTGTTTAGCCGAAGCCCGTATAAGAGACGACCGCACTTGTCTCCAAACCGACCGACACCGCCGAACGAAAGATCCTACGGAGGGCACCTCCACCTCCTTCTCAAGCTCAGGAAAGAGGTGGTTAGTAACCCAGCTGAGCCTCGAAGGGGGAGAGGCCGGTGGAGGCGTTACGCAGCGTGTTATGAGCGTACTCCGCCCAGGCGAGGTGATGGCTCCAGGAGGTAGGCTTGGATGCGGCAAGGCAGCGAAGAGTATTCTCTAGAGTCTGATTAGTACGCTCTGTCTGGCCGTTAGTCTCCGGGTGAAACCCGGAAGATAAACTAACCGAAGCCCCCAGCAGAGAGCAAAACACCCGCCAAAACTTGGTGGCGAACTGAGGACCGCGATCGGATACCACATCCGACGGAAGACCATGCGGGCGAAACACATAGTCAATCATAAGTTGCGCTGTCTCATGTGCCGAGGACAGCTTGGACAGCGCAATAAAATGGGCCGCTTTGGAAAAACGGTCGACCACCACTAAAATGGTAGTATTGCCTGAAGATAACGGCAACCCCGTGATGAAGTCCAGGGAAATATGACTCCAGGGACGGGTGGGAATAGGTAGAGGGCGAAGAAAACCCGAGGGAGGAAGGTGAGAGGCCTTGCTGCGAGCGCAAACCGGACAAGCCGCGACAAATGAGCGTACGTCTCTCTCCAGACTAGGCCACCAGAAACGCCGGGATAAAAAGTCCCTAGTTCGATGAACCCCTGGGTGACCGGTGAGTTGGGAGGCGTGGCCCCATTGGAGGACCCGCGACCTAAGACGAGGAGGCACGAAAAGACAGTTGGCCGGTGCCCCACCTGGACCTGGGTCCGAGCGCAAGGCTCTCTGCACCGCTGCCTCAACCTCCCAAATAACCGGGGCAACAATGAGGTCAGTGGCGATAATAGGCTCGGGAACTGAGTCTGTCTCAGAATGGTCGTAAATCCGCGAGAGGTGATAATAAAATTAAATCTTAGAAAGAACAGCGCCCACCTAGCTTGCCGTGAGTTACGCCTCTTAGCCAGCTGAACGTACTCAAGATTCTTATGGTCTGTCCAGACCGTAAATGGATGTTCCGCTCCTTCAAGCCAATAGCGCCATTCCTCCAAAGCCAACTTGACCGCAAGCAATTCTCGATCCCCTACGTCATAATTCCTCTCTGCCGATGTTAGGGCGCGAGAGAAATAAGCGCAGGGGTGCATCTTGTGGTCAAGTGGCGAACATTGGGAAAGAATGGCTCCGGCGCCTAGCTCGGAGGCGTCCACCTCTACCACAAAGGGAAGGGAGGGGTTGGGTGTAACCAGGATGGGTTCGGAAGTGAACCTTCTCTTTAATTCAGAGAATGCTGACCCTGCCTTAGAATTCCATTGGAACTGGCTGCCGAGGTTTTTCTTAGTGAGCGCAGTAATGGGCGCTGCTACCGCACTAAAATTCCGAATAAATCGCCGATAAAAATTCGCAAAACCTAAAAAACGTTGTACCTGTTTTACGGAAGACGGCGTGGGCCAGTTCTTTACAGCGGAAACCTTTTCCGGATCCATCTGTACCTTACCCTCTTTAATAATGAAACCCAAAAATGAAACAGAGCCAGTGTGAAAAACGCACTTCTCTGCCTTTACAAATAATTGGGCTTTGAGAAGTGCAGCAAGAACCTGACGAACGTGACCGACATGTGTGGTAAAATCGGGCGAAAATATTAAAATATCGTCAAGATACACGAAGACGAATTTTTCCAGCATCTCCCTCAGCACATCGTTAATCAACGCCTGAAACACAGAGGGGGCGCTAGTGAGCCCGAACGGCATGACGCGATATTCGTAGTGACCGCTGTGCGTGTTAAAAGCGGTCTTCCATTCGTCGCCTTCGCGAATACGAACGAGGTTATAGGCATTACGTAGGTCCAGTTTAGTAAAGACAGACGCCCCCTGAAGGCGCTCGAAAGCGGAGTTCATAAGAGGAAGGGGGTACCTGTTCTTCACCGTTATGTCATTTAAGGGCCTGTAATCAATACAGGGTCTGAGACCTCCGTCTTTCTTTTTAACAAAAAAAAAACCCGCCCCTGCAGGCGAGGTGGAAGGTCTAATAAACCCATTAACCAGAGCCTCCTCAATATATTTATGCATGGCTGCGCTCTCAGGGATGGATAACGAATAAAGAGACCCTCTAGAGGGGGTAGTGCCTGGGTATAGCTCTATAGCGCAGTCATATGGTCTGTGAGGTGGTAGTGAAGTGGAACGTTGTTTGCTAAATGTCTCCGCCAGATCGGCGTACTGTTTAGGAACATTAGTGGGCAGCTGGAATTCGAGTGCCCCTCCCACTTCAACACCCTCAGTGTCCGAGACAGAGTGAATTTCCCAATCAATATCTGACTCGGATGTCAACTCCTGCCACGCAGGAGGTCGTTCCGCAGAGTAATCCCAGTCTAAACTTTCCTCTCCATTCTCGGAGGGAACATGAGAGGACTGCTGGTTAATAGCGTAATTATCCTCACTCTCTGAGTCAGACTGTGCATAATCCTCACCCCCTTCTCTCAACAAAAAATGACTGGCGACATAACAGTGGCGTTTGCATCTGGGACTCCATTTCTGAATAACGGGACCCGCCCCCCCCCAATTAATGTGTGGGTTATGGCGAGTGAGCCAGGAATGACCCAAAACCAGCGGATAAACTGGGGACTCCACTAAAAAAAACTGAATCTCCTCCGTATGTTTACGAAACAGAACGCGCATGCGTATAGCGGCGGTAACCCGGGAGATAGTGCCAGTGCCTAGGGGCCGGCCATCTAAAGCCGTAACCAGGCGAGGTAGAGAAAGAGGGTGGGTGGGGATTTTGTGGGATTTAACCCAGTTGGAATCAACGAGGCACTCAACTGCCCCGGAATCAATGAACGCATTGCAGGAAATCTGGCGGTCGTTCCAGCGCAAATAGACCGACAGGAAGGTCCGAGGGTAATTTAATTCTAGTCCCGCTATGCGACTCGGTTCCACTAGCGGGACTAATCTTTTCCCACAAGTTTGGGACAGTGGTCCCTTAAATGGCCCCTCCTCTTACAATACCTACACCGCCATTCACGAGACTTAGCATCCCCTGTTTCGCGCATGGAGGAACTATCGACCTGCATGGACTCCTCCTGTTCAATGGGAGCTACAAAAGGACTGTGAGCCAGTGCTGGCGTGTGAGAGGAAGAGTAACGAGGTGGGTGCTGTTTAAAACCCTTATAAGCCCTCTCCTTCTCTCTCTCTCTAAACCGGTTATCCAACCGAATGGCCGTAGATACCAGAGCCCCGAATGTAGCGGGTGGTTCGATACCCGCAATGGCGTCCTTTATGTTTTCCGATAAGGCGTTTAGGAACAGAGCACATAGAGGCTCATCGGACCACCCTGTCACTCCCGCAAGAGCACGAAAAGTAATAGCAAATGCGGCCACGGTGTCAGTGCCCTGACGAAGACGGGTTAAACGCATGGCAGCCTCTTTGCCAGAAACGTCTTGATCGAACACTGACACCATCTCCGCCATAAGCCGCTCCGTATTACTAACAATGGATGAATTAGCCCTAATAAGTGGGTCGGCCCATGCGAGAGCATTACCGGTCAAGAGAGAGAGAATGAAGGCTACTCTGGACTCTTGTGCCTGGAACCGCGAGGGCTGTATTTTTAAGAAAAACCAAACATTGTGTCAAAAACCCCTGACATTTACCAGCGTCTCCATTATACCGCAAGGGGAGTTGGAGTCTCGGTTTCCTATCATCAGGTGTAAATGTTGGGGGGGGGGGGGGGTAGACTGTATAGGTGCTTGTGTAACTGGAGGAGAATCGGACCTGAGAGAGAGAGTTCGGATATTTTCCGCCAGATCTTGTAGCGCTACAGCTTGTAGATGCATCTGCTCGTGTAAAGCTTGCTGTGAGTGTTGCAAGGCACGAATACTCTCTCTCTGGTCCGCCAGGGCTGCCTCCTGAGTGGCAATGACCACTTTAAGATTGGCAACTAACTGCTGGAAACTCCCCTGTGGCTTCCATGTTCTATGAGGGATCTCTGTTAGAAACAGAGATGGGAATGTTGGAGATCCAATTGCAAGTAGTTGGGCAATCTTAAAGTGTTCTTAAGAACACCACTAGAAACTGACAATAATCCGTAGTGGAGAAACAACTAAAAATGAAAGAACAACAAACCTCGCAATATAAACGAGGAGCTCGCTAAATGAGCAAAACAAAGGAATAAGCAATAACGCTTATCTAACTCCCGTATGTGGAGTGAAACAACAAAAAACAGCGAACTGAAAAGACCCCAAAAACTTTGGGTGAGACACTCGTAGGTAGAGTAGAGAAACAAAAGAAAACGAAATCTCTGCTCTGAAATAAGAGCGTATAAACTAGAACTGCTTTCTTTCTAAGGTTGTACTGCTAACAAGTCCCGCGTTGCTAATCAAAGCGGTCAATAGCAATACAACTTCCTATACCCTTTTTTACCGGCTCGAATGTCATGTGAAATAACATGGAAGCAACGAGAGAGGCCGGAAGCGGGGTATAAATAGTGAGCGGAAATAACTGCCAGGTGAACTCACTAATGACAAGGTGAAAGCAAAACCCGTGACGGAACACAGGAAAATCCGATAGATTACCGGTAAACGATAAAAACGAATAAAGCGATGTGGAGATAAGGGAAGAAAGGTCAGATCCATGACAATGTTATGTGAACTCTCGGAAGAAATGCAGTCCACTTTTCTTTAAACAGGTTTTACAATCTGTTAAAGGTGCCTAGTACTGACATGTCCATTGTTAGGGCCAACTGAATAATGAATGAAAGCATATTTATTGTCAAACATGGGCCAGATTAGAGTCAAGGTCAGTGCTAGGGTGAGTTCCTGACAGAGGGAGAGCCAGTGACGGAGCGAGAGCCTGTGACAGAGGGAGAGCCAGTGATGGAGCAAGAGCCTGTGACAGAGAGAGAGTCAGTGACGGAGCGAGAGCCTGTGACAGAGGGAGAGCCAGTGATGGAGCAAGAGCCTGTGACAGAGAGAGAGTCAGTGACGGAGCGAGAGCCTGTGACAGAGGCAGAGCCAGTGACGGAGCGAGAGCCTGTGACAGAGAGTCAGTGACGGAGCGAGAGCCTGTGACAGAGGGAGAGCCAGTGACGGAGCGAGAGCCTGTGACAGAGAGAGAGTCAGTGACAGAGCGAGAGCCTGTGACAGAGGGAGAGCCAGTGACGGAGCGAGATCCTGTGACAGAGGGAGAGCCAGTGATGGAGCGAGAGCCTGTGACAGAGGGAGAGTCTGTGGCAAAGGGAAAGCCTGTGACGGAGCGAGAGTCAGTGACAGAAGGAAAGCCTGTGACGGAGTGAGAGTCTGTGATGGAGAGAGAGCTTGTAACAGAGTCAGAGCCAGGGTGAGAGCCTACAGAGGAGTCTGTGGTAAAGTAAGAAGCCGATTGTGATGATCTTGTTGAAGTCAGTCTTTCATTCTCTGACTGAATGGACTGGATGAAAGGTATGACAGGTCCATCAAGACTGACGTAATGCGATGTGACCAAGAATTAGCAATGGCAAGTTCTCACAGTAGTCACCTGACGGTGAGATGGTACAGGTTGCATCCACACCCAAAATTACAAGGGTGGCTAATTGGTCTGCTATAACTGGCAACTGCCATCTGGGACTGGGTCTAAACTGTCACTTAGGCCAAATGATTCAAAGGACTCTTATCTTCTCCTCATGTATGTAAGGCAACAAAAGCTTTGATGTAGAGTGCTGCTTCTCCTGTGATCTTGTGATACTGGTTACATCAGACACAAAAAACATTTTTCAGTTAGATTGGGGCTGCCAGGCATGTTAAATAGGATCTTGTATTCACACAGGTACAAATTTGTTTTGACAGTGACACCTGGTAACACTAGATGATGTTGAGACAATCTGTAATTTTAGTCTTCACCCTGATAAATGGAGAATTCCACCAGAAATTTATGTTTGATTTGTAGAAGAGTGACTGTCCTCCTCATTAAAATAAGCTCTCAGCCAACTCTCTACCTGTAGTGAGAGCAGAGATATAGCCCCAAACTACTGCACATGTACCAGGTATCTGTTTTATTGTGAACTGCAATGGGCAGATGCTTTTTAAGGGCAGGCATCATACAATGTCAGTCACAGGTTGCCACTCCTACTGAATACAACCAAAGCAGGGCCTTGCTACTAGTCCTGGAAGCCATTCTTCAAGAGAGGCTAATGATAATTGCTGGCAAGCTAGCCATTACAATTCTACTGGAGAAAAAAAATTTCACCACCATTAGCTGGAGTCTCCAGAGAAAAGTGGGGGAAATACAGCCATTAATTTAGCTTTATTTAGGAAAACACAGCCCTTTATTTATCTATTTTTGGAAAAGTGAAAACATATTAGCTAGCCTATCCAGAAGTCCGACACTTACTCATTACACATTTCACCTCCCGGTTCTCTAGGTCTGGGCCACTTATGCCAATTAATTTTGGGGATCCTGAAGAATGTCTCAAACACCCTTATGCACATGTTCAAAATCAGGGTGTGCACCCAGACACTCTTCCCTCTTAATCTGTTTCTTGCTTGACAGATGACAAATAAAACCTGGTCCCATTGCAAACACTTCCCATTTCAGTTGGCATTGCGGCACAGTTACCACATGTACACCACCAGTCATCGTTTACCTGAGGCAGTCCCGGGTCGGCTGCACATTCAGCTCGGGCTACAGCATGAGAGGCTGCCGCCTCACGCCTTCGGCTAATCTCCTTGGCCATGTATTTGGGCTCAAAACGGTAGCCTTCCACCTCCGCTTCAAGTAAACAATGTCGCCATCCAGTGTATGGTCCACAAAATCGTTGGAAGCCACTCTACTGGAATAATTGGTAACTTAGCCCCTTTGCGCATATCCCTCAGGCATATTCTCCAACAGAAGCAATGCTATGGTATCTATGGTATTTTGATATATGGTATCTTCTTCTGACCACTCTGAAAATCCATATACTCAGGCGAGGATTTTTTCTTGCCTTGCTCACGTGTTAGTAAATTTGTGAAAACTTGTGAAAATAGCAGGAAACAACTCTTACGCCTTGGCAGGCGAATGTACATTCTAAGTTGTTTGCGTAAAACTAAACTGAAAAAAAATTAAATTCTGTTACGCCCGGCTGTAATTTATTGTTCAAAGCATCCAGTAAGACATTATAAACGCCGTTGCTAAGGTAATAATGTGCTATATTGGATAAGAGTCATCAATGAAACCAGAATGAACTGGAATAAATGAGACGGCTTTGCAGAGCATGGAGGGTATTACGCATTGGTGTTTCACATAGTGTAATAGCATTATAGAGTGTTGTTTATTTCTCACAGGGATTGTCCCAGACAATAAATGACCACTGAATTTTGAAAAGGAAATCTTTTTGAAACCAATGGTAGGATTGGATATTTATTTCATATTTAGTAGCAGATATTGACAGTAGAATGACGTGGTATAATTACACAAGAATTTCACATGTTTATTTTGCATTTGAGTGAGCAGGGCCTTTCACTGCTTTTTTGGAATACTTTCAGGGTACTATTGAGTTTATCTTGTTGCTATCATGGTACGCAAATGTTTGGTGATAAAAAATATATTGTAGACGCTATTGTCTACTATGCCACCACACATGGGTAAGTATAGTTGCACGCGAGACTGGGTGGGGGGTTGCTTGTTCGATGGACTTTCTACGGGACAATAGCGACACTTAGAAACTCTCTATTCAGCAGAGTTGTCAAGAACCATGTACTTATGAAGCTAAAACTAAGAGTTTGTTGTTTCCACTCATAGTTTGATTGCAGGAAAATTCAATATTTGTTGAGATGAGCAAAACCTTGGCGGTTCCATGGCCACTGGGGTGTCTGCACGAAGGGGTTAGCTAAGAACTCTTTGAGCTAGCTCGCAAGCTAGTTTTAAGAGTAGGTTACTCGCATCTCTCTGAGTTCAGTCAACGCCTTCTTCACAAAGCATGGGAGGTATCTCCAAATTCAACTTACCCGTCCATTGTAGTTTTTCAAAAATGTAGTTTTTCATCATTTTGACGTATACCTCTACAAAATTTGCCTTTCGCTGCTGGTATTTCTGTTCAAAGAAGCCACAAAGAGAGAATTAATCAGTTGCGCCTTGATTTGTTAAAGAAGGTTTATGTTTGTTTTTTGGTGAAATTCCCCTTTAAAGTGATACTGCAATCACTTTTCTAAGCCCTTTTTTACAGCTTCAATTTTAACTTGGAGCCGTCGGTTGGTGTGGTTATATGACGATGATGCCACAAGGTCATATTATGAATATTCATACGGTCAATGAGTGAAAGGGTGTGTCTTGGTGAACTGACTCAGCCCCCTTCCTGCTCTCTGCAACTGAGCTCTCTGCTCACTTTACTCGCCAAGACTCCACCTATTTTTATGCTATGAATTTGATGCTAAGGATTTGATGCTGTGCACAGGTGGTGGATTAACCACTGACTGTATCATACATCTCATGCAATGCTCTGTGTCCTTTTTTGCTCTTTCCCCAGTCTTCCTTCAACTCTCCTCAGACAAATTACCCTATTTCCTGAAAGGAACATAGATTGCTATTTTGTGCACAGTGTTCTTCACTATCCTCAGGGGGAGAGCAGACTAACTGATTAGTTATTCTGTTACTTTTTCATCCAAAATACACTTCAAAAGGAGACATCCATTCCAAAACCTATTTTGGTTCTTCATTCATTATCTTGGCATAAACTGGTAAATAATTATTTTTAGTTGATGTCTCTCCTCTTGTAAACCATTATACCAGTGTGGTATAATGGTTAAGGAACTGGGTTTGTAACCGAAAGGTTGCAGGTTCGATTCCCGGGTCGGACGCTGCCGTTGTACCCTTGAGCAAGGTACTTCACCTGCATTGCTTCAGTATATATCCAGCTGTATTAATGGATACTATGTATAAATGCAAAATAAATGCTGTGTAAGTCGCTCTGGATAAGAGCGTCTGCTGAATGCCTATAATGTAATGTAATTTACAAGGTCTTACATGATCTTCTTCCGTAGCACACGATGGGTCCTTTGTACTTTACCCTGGCTCTGGGGATGGTAAATAACTATTTTGTAGAATTATTTTGACCTCCAACAACTCCATCAGTTTTTGTACAGCCCCTTTAAATTTCCTTTCCTTGATCATGCTGCAGAACCTTTGGTGGGCCATGCTCACGGTAGATATATTTGAGATGTTCGGCATTCTTTCTGCTTCAATGGTTTAAACCAAACAAACCTGTTAAATACATATGGAATTCTAAGAGGCATGTTGTTTTTGCCAGCAGCCATACCACCATGCACTCTCGGCTGAAGCTAAGCAGGTCTGTGCTTGGTTAGTACTTGGATGGGAGACCTCCTGGAAAAACTAAGTTGCTGCTGGAAGTGGTGTTAGTGGGCCAGTAGGGGGTGATCTTCCCTCTGGTCGAATAATATCCCAATGCCCCTGTGGCCTTATGGTGACACTCTCTTGTAGGAGATGCCGTCTTTCTGATGATCTGTTAAACAGAGGCCAGTAAAGATCCCACGTTCCCCAGTTCCCCCTGGCTAAATTCCCAACTTGGCTCTCTCAACCTGCCACCTAATCATCCCCTGATTTAATTGTTCTCTCCCTCTCCACTCAACTGATGTGGTGACTGGTGAGCGTTCTAGTGCAAAATGGCTGCTGTGCATCACCCATGTGGGTGCTACACATTGGTGGGGGTTGAGGTGAGTTTCCCCCTCACCATTGTAAGTGTCCTTGAGTTTCTTGAAAGGCGCATGTAAATATAATGTATAATAATTAACCACAATTTATCTCTTTTAGAAAGGAGGGTGGACTATGTATTAAAAATGTGGTAATTTCTACATGGTGAAAACAAAATGTATGAAAATACCCTTTAATAAAAGCCGAATCACAAGTCAAATTGTGGAGTCAAAAAGAAAAAGTCTTTGTCCTAAATATTATGGAGGGCGCTGTTTACTAAAGAGAGTGAACAAAATGATTTTAAAAAATTAAGAAATGTACAAAATCAGTGCCCACTTTATTCCGAGTAGCTAGATTCAATGAAAACTCTTTGGACATTTTACCAGGCATTGCAAGAAGATAAAAAATGTCCTGATCAAGTTTTGCATGAAACCCCTATGTTATTCAATTCCCCTTGTAGCAAACGCTTGAGAATTCGCCGCTACAACCCCATTATCCGGTAGTAGGAAGGAGGGTGACGCGTCCTCTCCTCCAACTCCTGACTGTGATTCCAACTTGGCCGCTCCCTCAATGCACCGGTCAACCCCTAATCTTCGGTGTGCAACCGCACCAACTCAAAGTTGGCACTTTTACGACTCCGCTACCGCGGCACTCTATGATCCATTAAGTTTAACATTAACATTAGACTTTAGATTTATCAAGCTCGAAGTCTACTGGAATTGTTTGTACAACACTACCTTTCTGAGCCAATTGGAAGGGCAAGGCTTTGAGTGATCTGGAATGGCTCATTGGAGGAACTATGGCAACACAAATGACTTTATTGAGAGTGTTCACTTTCTGTGTGAGCTTTATGCCTCCTTCCACCCATCTGACTATTTTCTTAGGGACAACATTGTAACAGGGTGCATTACTTTAAGGGAGGGGCCTCTGATTGTCATTCTGGAGGGCAAAAGTACCATACAATTAACCCATCTATTTCAAACACATTGGTGATAAAAAATATTTTTTGCTTTCTGTTGCCCCCAACAGGTTCCACATCAACCTGCAGTGTGGGGAGGCTGCAGGCTGTGACTTGGCCTTGCACTTCAACCCTCGGTTTGGGCCAGAGTATGTGGTGCTCAACACCAGAAAGGGGGGCTGCTGGGAATCTGAGGAGCGGCCCACTGACAAGCCTTTCCATAGGGGGGAGAACGTGGAGATTGTCTTCATTATCACCTTAGAGGGCTACCAGGTCAGGACAGGAACTGCGCTTGTGTTTGTACCTGTCCTCATCTTTGTTTGGTGTGTGTGTGTGTGTGTGTTTGTATTTGCATGTGCATTTTCTATGTCCATGTAATGCTTCCTTGCTGCAGAGGAATATAATCTTTTTCATGGTGTGCTATTCAATTTACAAATTGAATGCTTTGGAGGAAAAATATAACATAACAGACATTTGGCAAAGCAGACATTTTTGACTCTGCCTTCCTCTCCGGTTCTTGCAGGTGAAAGTAAATGGTAGTGACTGCTACCTTTTCAAGCACCGCATGCCGATGGAGCGCGTGAACTCCCTGGCCGTCGCTGGGGAAATCTCTGTGCAGTCAATCACCATCATCGGGGTGAGGAGGAGCATGAATTCGACATTTAAATTTAGGCATTTGATTTAAGGCATTGAGCAAGTCCTCTAATCCAGTGTCATGCACAGTCCACATTTTCACATTTAAGCAGATGTATTTGCATATAAATATTTGTATTTCTATGAAGGCATTTCTAGATATTATTTGATTATGAGGCAGGGTTATTATCCTAAACAAAAACTAAGATGGAAACTAGTTGTAAAAAAAAAAAAACTTATCGTAAACTGAAATAATAAAAACGAGAGTTTTAGAAAAAATGGAAACGAATAAAAAAACTAGCAAACCCGCTTTTGAAACGAACTATAATGAAATAAAAATACACATAAAATGATTTTATTTTCATCACGTAAAGAAGAGAGAATTTTCCCCCTCTGTATGATGAACCCCAGCGAACAAAATTAGGTCCCCAGGAATGTCATCAGGATGTCGCCTTGAAGTGTTTTTGTTGGGTTATTTATGCGTTACGTGCATGTCACAGAGAATGTTCCCGGGACGTTCTAGTAACCTCCTCCAGACATTCATTACATGACGTTATATTGTAACCAGTAACAGACATTGCAGGAACGTCCCTGAATGTCCCATGAATGTTATGAGCACAATATCATATCATAACCGGATAGGGACGTTGCTTGATTAAATGTCATATTGTAACCAAACAGTGACCTTCCTAGGACTTTAGTAACGTTCTAGTAATGTTTTTAGGGCATCCCTAGGGAACGTCACATCATAACTTTGAGGGGACTAAAAGGGGACGTTCACTGTTTGCTGGGAAGCTGATAGACAGAAATATGTAACATTAGATATGTTTACAGCAGGCGATGGTGCAATGATGACTTTCATGTTTTATTGTCAAACACATTTATTTTTATCATTATCATTCTGGGGGTGCCGCGCTGTTGTGGTTTTGAAAGCTCCGCGCAATGATGGATATGATGCAGATTTGGCAAAAACCGGTATGCAGTAACAGCATAGCCCTTTTATTTTCTTTCTTTTTTTGTTTTCAAAGAGGATATTTCTCAATACAATTAGGCTACTGACTTGGCAAAAGTGCCGCCGTGGTAACATCTGTCCAGGAATGTAAACAAGTCAGGGTTTTTCACAGTATGAACATTTTTTATGATAACGTTAACATAAGGAAGTTAACATGAGACAACTTTGTTGACGACAGTGTTGATGTGCCTTAGCTGCATAGCCTACTACTAGCGTACCCTAAGGGGCCCTAACGTTAGAAAGCCTCCATTACATGACCGGTTTTGTTATTTAACGTTAGTTATTTTTCTGATGATATCTGAAACAGTAAGGTTACGTTAGATAGGATAACTTATGATAACGTTCAGTTAGCTAACCACCGTTGTAAAGACTTAACGTTAGGCTAGCTACGTTACCTGAAATTAAATGCTCACTGCAAATCCGACTTGTAGAACTAGGTATCCAATTATCTCTCATCGTAGCCACACATTTTTTTTTTTAAATTTGTTTCTGATTTTTCCCCATTTTCTCCCAATTTAGTAGCCAATTGAACCCCTATTCTACTTCAATTCCCCCCGTGTAGCAACCGCTAGAGAACCACCGCTATACAACCCCGTCAGCCGGTAGTAGGAAAGAGGCCGCCACGTCCTCTACAGGGCGCGACTCCCCAAGCTCCTGACCGTGATTCCAACTCGCCCGGGGCCTTATTTTGCGTAGTGATTCTCATCCGAGCCCTCCCCCCCACCCGGAAGCAGCCGCCAATTGCTGCTCCCACAGGGCGCTGGCCATGCTCGGAGTAGCCACACATTTTGACCGTTTCACTGGGTCTTTAGGAAACAGATTTTTAAATTATTATTTGGAACTGCATGTTTGAGCATCAAAATGCAGAGCACGAAATCACCATTTTGAACGTTAAGATAACTGTGTTGATGTGCAGTTGATGCCGTCCAGTATAGTGTACTCAAGTGACTACGTCACGCTGGTTTCGGAAGTAAATTCCCCATTCATTTAGAGTGTAGACATTAACTAAAGCTTACTTTTAAACAATTTCTACTGATTATGTATTACCGTCAATTACCCCCATACTTCCCATAATGCCCTCTGAATGAGCAGCCTTGTCTCCAAAAATTGTCATATAACGTTAGCCAGCAGTAGCACAGAGCTCCGTTTTTAAACACTTTTTTCTAAGGTTAGCTAGCTAGCTTGAAGGACTAAAAGCTAGAATTGCTTTATGTGGTTAACCGTAGCATAGTTTCTGACCGTGTCGGGCGGGCTTCTCAATTTAGCAAGCTAACGTTAGCTCATCTTCAGCGGCAGTAGGCTACTCCCATCCTGCTCCCATCTGCCAAAAATGTCCAGACAGACGAGATGATGCAGGTTGAGCAGCAGTAGTGATGCGCCCAACAAAATAGGTCTCAACTCAATTCGACTCACCAAAGTCCTTTCGAGTTTTAACAGAGAGCAAATGCTGTAGCCTATTCCATTAATAATCGGGTTTAGCCTAGCTACTCAGCGTGCATAAACCAGAAACCTTGACAAATTTATTTTGTTATATCTAATGATATTCAGAGATGCCAACACTTTAACGGCCTACTTTTTATTACAAAATTATTACATGTGGCTGCAACCAAATTGCAGTACAAAACAGAATTACACAGATTATGTTCAGCTAATGACAGCAAATAGGCTACTTTTTATTTAAATTGGTGACTATTTTAGAACTAAACATATTTTATGGTGTCCAAATACATTTTTACCAAATACTATTTAAAACTAATAAACGAAACAGGCTCCTGTACTCACACACGCATCAAGATCTGGCTTGTCGGATTTGGCTGGTGATCTCTCCTATACAGCCAGATCCACCGCATTTTCAGGAGGCTACTGGATTCTAGGATCTGATAAAAAAAAGTACGATTTATATTCGCATAGACTAATAAAATAGCTATAGCATGCAAATATAACCATTCAATGTCTATTCTTAGGCTTCATAATATCTAACGTTAAAACTAATGACTGACAGCGTTATTTTAGGCTATAGACCTAACGTTAAACTTCTGCTGGAATATGGGAGATGGGAAAATCGTAAATAAATGTAAACCAGATGCGATTGCAAACTAGCTTGAAAAGTAAGGGAGAGTGAACAGAAAACTTTGAGCATAGGCTATTAAAAATGAGCATCAATCAGGTGATTTGTTACCAGCTAGACTCTGCTGTCTGAAACGGCTTCAAATTCCAGCTCGCACCACTGGGAGAAAAAGATGCGGCTCGGGTAGTTCGAAAGAATCAAACAAACAAATGGTACTGTATTAACTGGAAGTACCAAAAACTTGCAACTCCGACTCCGACTCTTCAAACCGAACGGTACGGAAAAAGCCGAACTGCCCATCACAACCAGAGACCCTGCAATCTCTGGCAGTAATCCCATCTGCCAAAATGTCCAGACAGATGACATGATGATATCTTATTGATCGAGAACCACCCGTGCGTTGCCGTACTACAGGGGTCACCAACCTTTTTGAAACTGAGAGCTACTTCAAGGGTACTGAGTAGTACGGAGGGCTACTTGTTTGATACAAACTTCCTGAATAACATAAAGTTGCACAGATCACCTTTTAATAATAATAATATATGTGAAGAGACTTAGATATTATTACTTCCTTTTATTGCCCTGTTTAATACTTTATTAGACAACAACGCCCTGTTCTGGTGAAACTAAAGTTTTAAGGGACCCTGCCTATATGTTCCCTAACAACAGATATTAACACATGATGATTGTGCCTTTCAAACCCAAACACCAAAATATTAATCACGTCAATGGGAATTATTCCTCACAATAATTATTAACAATGATTTCACATGGTAGGAAACACAGATGTATTTAAACACGCAACTGTATTTATTTCTGTTAATCTGTTTCAACATTTGAAAGAGAGTTATCACATCTCTGATATTTTTGTAAATATCTTTCTTGACAGTTTTGTATGAATAAGCATATTTGTAGCATTTTGTTCAAAATCACACGTTATATTTTTGTATTTTTGACACTGCAACTTGTAGATGTGCATCAATAAGGTGTGTTCTGTGTTTGTTCTTGATGAAGTTCATGTCAGAAAAGGCTGATTCACAGAGATAGGTTGAACCAAAAAGGCAGGCAACTTTCATAGCTGCTGTGCATACACCTTTGTACTTTTCTGTGTCCACAAGGCACCAAAAGTTTGGGGCAGACTGATGGGCTTTGAGGTGGAGGTCATTTTGCAACGTTACGATTTCAATCTCCACCTGTCCAGCATCCAAGTTGAACATAGCACTTAGTTGCTCAGCAATGCATGTCATTTCTACTTGCATGAAAGGATTTGAAACGAAGGACACACATGGCTCAAGTTGATCAAAGTCACAAAACCTGTTCTCAAACTCTTGCCCGAGTCTGTTTATGACTTGAGTGTACTTTTCCACAGCTTTGTCAAAAGCCCCAGCTGCAGAAATATTGTCATTCAAGACTGACTGTACAGAGGGAAAGTGCAGCACTTTTTTTCTCTGTAAATGCACAGAGAAAATGTTCATCTTAGCTTTAAATGCATTTACAGCACTTATCATGTCGGCAACAGTCTTACCTTTGCCTTGCAGCTCACAGTTCAAATGGTTCAGTTTCCCAGTGATGTCTGTTAAAAATGCAAGGTGAAGTATCCACTCAGTGTCCTCCAGCAGCGAGGCGTCTTCCCCTTTGGATTGCATGAACTCTTTGATTTCACCCAAAAGTGACAAAACGCTGCAAAACTCGTCCCCTGCTGAGCCATCGGACTTCTGTGTGTAGTAACAGGTCACCATATTCAGTTGACAGCTCCTCCAATAGCACCTTGAATATCCTATGTTGTTTGGCTTTGGAGCGGATGCCATTTATGATCTTCACGGCAGGAGTCATCACATGATGAAAGCCGGTTACTTTTGCACATAATGCCTGCTGGTGAATGATGCAGTGGTAATGTAGAAATTTTGGGAAGTCTGCGTCACCTTTGCATTGCGCAATGAAGCCTGCATGTCGGCCCGTCATGGCGGGAGCCTTGTCTGTAGTCACCGACACCAGTTTTTCCAATGGTACCTTTTTCTCCATGAAGAACCTCTTCACCGCGTTGTAGACATCAATTCCCCTTCAGGGGCAGAAGTGTCAGGAGTTCTTCTTTTGTGGAGAAATCATCAAACACCATTCGGATAAACATCATCAGCTGAGATGTACTGGTGCTGTCCACGGACTCGTCGCACTGGATGCTAAACCACTTGCACTTTACCAGATCCCGGTCCAGTTGCTCTGTCAAGTTTCCGGACATATCCGACACTCTTCTAACCATCGTACTTGCCCCCAGTTGGACGTCGGAGAGAGTGGAGATGACATCGGGACCATTCTTCTCGTCTTTGAACACAGTGTTTGCAACTATCATCATTGCTTCTTTCAAAACCTCCCCGTCTGAAAAGGCTTTCTTCTTCTTTATCAAAAAATGTGCAGCTCTAAACGAAGCTTCAGTTGCTTTTTGTGATTTTTTCACCGGCCTCGTGAAAAAAGACTGCTGTTTGCCCAAAGCTGCCTTTAAGTCACAGGCTTTTTCTGTCCATAGTGCGCTACTGGGTGGGTAGTTAGCATGGAAGCTTTGGTGACACGTACTGAAGTGTCTCTCCACGTTGTGCCGCTTTGCCGTCGCCACAGTGGCCCCGCAAATGAGACACACACATTTTTCTTTCACTGTCGTAAAAAAGAACTCTTCCTCCCAATCATTGTGAAAATAGTATGTTTTCTTTCACTTTTCTGCCATGTTTTATTTATTTTGGGGGTAAAAACCACATCTAGCTCCCAAACGTAGCTGCGCACAATATTGAAGAGTTCATATATACATAAAACATTTTTGTTTTTAAAATTTAATATTATATATTGTAATTTTCAAATCTATATTAATGCAAGCGTTTTTTATTTAAAAAGAACAGCAACACAATTAAATACAATTTTTATTTAGACAGATCTCCATGCTGATTAGTGCTATTTTTAGAACATGCCTCGCGGGCGACTCACGTGGTCCCTGCGGGCTACCAGGTGCCCGCGGCGGGCACCATGTTGGCTACCTCTGCCGTACTAGATATGTAGTTTGTTAAAGTGGACTACAAATCAAACTACAATCAATAATCCATTACTTTAAAAAAAATTTATTGGAACATGCGATACAATGGGGGAAATAAGTATTGGACACGTCAACAATTTTATTATCAAACATATTTCCAATGTAGCTATTCACATGATATTTTGACCAGACATTGGTATTAACTCAATAAAACTATACAGCTAAAATAGTTGATATTCTCCAAAACCCGTTCTATCTGTCACAGGGAATTTACTTCCGAAACCAGACTCTGCCCACGTCTGACATACTCACTTGAGTACTCTATAGTGCATTGTTGTAAAGTCGTAAAGTCCTGTAATTTTCATTCAATCATTCAAGGCGTCAAGCTAGTTTGAGAAGGTTTGCTAAATTTATTTAAATAAATGTTTAAATTAATTAAATTTGTATTGTTTGTTTTACACAATACCTGGTTTAAACCTCTAAAACATTACCCCTAACAAATGGGGTATCCGACCAATAAAACTAGAACTGAAACTAAGCATTTCCAAGAAAAACTGAAACTAAACTAAAACTATCAAACCCATTCTTAACACTAACTAAAACTAAACTGAAATTGAAATCAAAATGCAAAACTAAATAAAAATAAAAACTAATGAAAAATTCAAAACTATAGTAACCCTGTTACAAGGTGCATTGTTTTCTGTTCCCTTAGCCACACCTAACTGAGTTTGTGTTTCAGGGTGGACAAGAAGACATTCAGGGATATCCAGGTCAAGGAGAGATGGTGGTAAGTGTGAATACGATTCTCTCTCACCACATACACAAATGTAGCCACACCCACACATGCACATACATGCACACACATTGAGCCTCATTTATGAAACGTGAGCAGAACGAAATTGCACGTAAATCGTTTGTATTAGCAATTTTGTTCGTATTTTGGTATTCATCAAGGTTTTCGTATCTCAGATTTGTTTGTACTTACGAACAAAATGTACACCTGCTCAGGACCACGCGTACTGCATCCGTAAATTCAAAATGCCACTAAATGTAGCTTCTGAATGTCAATTAGAAAAGGCCTGTGAATTTATTTTTATTTTCATTTAAATTCACAAGACTAAATGTAGCCTTTGATGTGCCCAATGCAAACGTAATAATTACGGCTGTAAAAAGCAAGCACTTTAGATTAAGCCTATTAATCAATTGTAGGCTATGAATTTATTTAATTAGTCCCATAACTTAATTGAAATAGGCTACTATTTTTCTGAATTTATTCAATTTAAATCTTATATGATGTTAAATATGCAAATTAAAACACTTTTTTAACCATTGAACAAAATTTGCTATAAAATGACTTATGGGTCTGTATAGCCTGCGTTGCAATAGCTGACCTTGTGCTGTTGCTGGAGTTGGCTGCTTAGGAGAGAACCGAATGCATCTTTAGGATCGCACAAAATCTAGGTTATTTGTAGGCTGATAGTGATGTATGGCCAGTTAGTCGTTTTCGGGTTTTTATGAAATTTCCAACCTGCCCAATGTTATTGGTGCCATAGCTGTACTGCCCAAATGTAGCCTCAAGGCTCCATCCAAAGATACGTTTGCAAATGTCCTGGTTCGGTTGCCTGGTGGTGTTACTCGAATAAACACAACGTTTATCTTTTATCCGGTTTTATTGAATTCTATGTCTCCATCACACAATCGGCAGCCACTTGCTGATTCACAATAAATGTTCTACCCCCAAACCCCCACGCATGCGTTTCACAGGTGGGGAACAGGCAACCCAAATACCGTAAATGACAATGTATAAGTGCATAGACAAAATACATGTTAACAGGTGGGACCATAGCAACAGCTTCAGTTGGCATTCATTTGCAGAATTCTGTGGTGAGAGACTTATTGGTGTAGCTACGTCAAATTGTTGTTTACTGTGTCAGAGTATAAATTCCTAACTACCTCTGTCCATCACTAGAGGATAGGGGATTTCAAACCATCTCTGGCATGCACAGAACACCAACAAAATGACGAAATGAATAAATTTATTATTTTATTTATTTCCAGGCTGTGCTTGGCAGATGGAGGCAATGCGCTTGTCTGATGCAGATAAGCTTGAACTTTAACAGCTTGTGTGATGGGAGATTCTGCATTTCCTGTATCTATCCTGCCAGGTCTTTTTACTTTACCGTGTAGGCTACTTTACTATTTACTTTATGACACCGGAACAGACAATACTAAACAATTTTTTTTTATCTACTAAACTTTGATTTCAGTGTCGGAATAATAATTTGTTTTGCTTTTTCTGGGCCATTTTTACTTTGTATTTACTTTGGATTTATCCTAATCACAAAATAACGTGAAAGCACTTGTATGAACATACGTACAGGAATACGAAAAAATCTCTCTTTCCCACACAGTTTGATGTAAATTTTTTGTACCAACTAGTTTCGTACATAAATATACGCGCATATTTAGGAACACTTCATGAATGAGACCCATTGTCTCTCACACACACATGCACATGCATGCCTCAGTCCCTCTGTTTTTACACAACTGGGCTACTACTACTACATTACTCTTACCCCTCCATTTCTCCATCTGTAATCTGTTGCTAAAGACCTACGGATTCACAACGCTGGTCCTTGTGAGCCTCAGTGTGCTGGCCTTCGTTTTTTAATTTAAATTTATAAATCGCTTTCGTCCAAATAAACCAGGTGAGGTGAGTTAACTGTGTGATCATCTGCTTTTAATAATTGATCAATTAAGTGCTGGTTGAGAGTGAAACCCAGCAGACCCTACAGCTCTCCTGCATTAGGCTTATGAACCACTGCAACAGATAAACTGTTTTGTATCAATCCCAGTGTTTGTCTTGTACAGAGCATCCCGTATGTGGGGCCCATCTACGGTGGTTTGAGGACGGGGATGTCTGTGTACATCCAGGGAGCGATTCCCTGTGATATCACCAGGTGAGGAGTCCCTGCTGGCCATGGGGGGTACTGCAGCGAATGGGCCCGAGACACTATTTATTGGTGGAAGAATGAATGAGGCTTTGTGAAACCAAAAATGGGTGGAAACATTATATGCCCTGAGTGACTCCCTGATTTCACTCAATCATTTTGTTTGTTTTCTCTGCTGTTGTGCACATCCACCTGAGCTGAGTTCAGAGAGATTTAAAGGTGTAGGCAGAGAGACAACAGAGAATGGAAGACTTTTTATGTTTTACGCGGGATAATTTTATTTAAAGGGGCTATATGTAACTGTTACGGTCAGGGCCCTGACCCAACCGCAACATAAATGGACAGACACAAAATTTGGTTGCAAAAATAAATATTTATTAAATAAATAACAAAAAAACCTTGCGTAGGAATGGATGCGTGCCTGCATGAGATGTGTATGGTAGGTGTATGGATGCGTGTAACGAGGATATAAGAATTGACCGACAACACCATGAAAAAGAGAGACGCAACCTCGTTATCCGGTCTCAACCTCCTTTTAAATAAAACCGGTGATTGCCGTGGGAGCCAATTAAGCCCCGGGAGGCGGACCTAAAAAGGGAAAGGAGAAAACAATATAATGTAAAAGAAAACAGGGGTGACAACTTAACAATAAGTGACCGTAACAGTAACGTTCAGAAAATCCTTCTCATTACTGACACTGGTGGCCGTAAGTGAACTGCAGCCAGCGCGCTTCCTCACACACGCGTAACGGGAGCGAGCAACATTTGGTGGCTGGATAACGTTAGCTAATACCCAGTCTGGATCTGGTGTTGCTTGGTAACGTTAGCTGGTCATTTGTAAACGGCAAGCTAGCCAACTACCAGCCAGATCAGCCCCGGGAGTCAGGTTTGAATTTTTAAGGTTTGAATGTAACTTAGCTAGCTAACGTTATCCACTCAGAAAGTATTTTTGTAATGATAACGTTAGCCAGCTAGATGTAACTTAGCAATCAAGTAAGCAACATCTCACACATTCCAAGTTTTCATAACTTCATTATATGAGACTGAAATCAATAACTAACATAAATATTGTGATTACTACATTTATTTCTGAACTGGCATTAGAATAGCATGAAACTGATAAATAGATAATTATATTTGAGCAAAAAACACCTCTATCCAGACATTTATTGCTATAGCTAATATTTGTGACTTTTGACAGATTATAATTATTTAATTATCAGTATGCATCGGCACTCAAATAATAACGCTTGGACCCAATGCACGGTCAGTCCACTGTACACACTTTCATGCATGTTTTATTGTGACAGACTCACTCTATGTCTGAGGCTTTATTGAGCATTGAAATTATGACATGCTGATCAGGGAATGATTTGCAACATGAAACCTGTGTCATTGTTCATCAATAAAATAAATTATGAATAAAAGCTGGTGAACAATGGGAATTTGAGTTTTGGTAACCATTGTTTCAGTCCCTTAAATGACAATGGTATCCTTAAAATGAAACGATGTGAGCAAATGTTGAGGTAGTGCAATGCAAATGCATGTAACACACAGCCAGCTGTTTAGATTAATAATGGGATCATATCTGAATTAAATATATATTGTTTGAGCATCCAGTAGTATTGTTTTTCAAATACCAATTCAATGAAAGAACAGTTCCTAATTTAACCGAAGACAGCAATTTTGGGGACAGGCAATAACACCATATACAACACATTTATTATTTTAAATCCAGCAAAATATATATTTTTTATGTGAATAATTCTTGGAAAAGTACTAGCCAGTTGCAGATATGTGCCGGAAGACGTGGATGAAGGAGGCTATAGAGTTATGAACTTTCATTTATGAACAGTCTGTTATAAAACCAGTTCAGCAGCAGGTATAGGTAGTACGCAACTCTAGTATCCACTAGGTGGCATTTAAAGTGTGCTGTAATCGGGACTAAGGCAGTTTGTAGTTCATCGGGAAATACAGAAAGTCTCAAGTAAATCCCAAGCTAGTCTCCAAATTGAAGGCATTCTCAGTGGTATCAATTCACCAAAATTGACGTGACAACATAACATAACTCTCATTCCTGACCATGTAACTATGCAAATTACAGCAGCCATCATGAACTATAATCTAAACCAGGGGTGCACAAACTTTTTCAACATTAAGATTAATTAT
Organism: Ilyophis sp. 1 JC-2022; assembly: GCA_022702515.1. NCBI lineage: Eukaryota > Metazoa > Chordata > Actinopteri > Anguilliformes > Synaphobranchidae > Ilyophis > Ilyophis sp. 1 JC-2022. Next base: position 93,002,293 of record CM040402.1, on the reverse strand, counting down.
TAAACGGCTGACAATAGAACTCCGTAGTCCCGCCCACTTTGGTGACTAACGTCTGGGGCCACTTTTCTAATGGGAGTCAATGGATTGAAAATGTTTTTTTCCTATATTCAGGCAGCAAGATGTTCAAAACACCCAAGATAGGGGTTGTCACATTTTTAAATAATTTATAAAATTGGTCATTTGAAATTATGTCCAACAAATAAACAACGTTTTTAAAAAACAACTAAAACGAATACAACACAACTACTCACTCTACTCACTTGCTGACCAGCACTACTGAAGTGAAAGCCATAAAGCTGACACTTTCGATATGACCAGATTGATAACGTTAGTGATTCTCGCCCTTGGTTATATTCTTAGTTTCACTTCGATAATGAGACAAAGTGATAGCCATTTTCGCTAGCAGCGCGGCCGGTAGCTACTTCTGTGGCCGATAGCTACTTCCGAGTAGAGCAGACAGAGTGATAGCCAATTAAACATTTCCGCTAGGAGAGCGGCCGGTAGCTAGCAAAAGCGGGAGTCGGCGATGTACGACCGGGGATTCTGGGTAGTGTAATTATGTTTCTCAAACTCTGTTCATTATACGATTCAAATTTGATTTAAACGCAGCGTTTGGTGAATTAGCTTTCTCACACTGAAAAAATCCAATCTTTAATTTAAGTACATTTATTTATTTTTTATTTTTAACAAAACCACGTGTGCCACAATTATTGGCTCCCCTGCATTTATATATAGAATAAAGTAATAATTTTAAATATTTGGTCATATATCCTTTGCATGCCATGACTAGCTGACCCAACAACATCAAAAAACTAAACTAAACAAATTAGCTAATATTTCAAAACGGCCAATATTTCAATAGCATACAGATTTTTTTGTTTGATGTCAAAAGCACAAAAAGACTGGATCACGATGATTATAGCTAAAGCCGTTAACTTTCTAATGTTGTAATAAACAAGTAATTAGCTAGCTTGTAACAAAGAGCATCAAGGGCAACTGTTATATCAGCATTTTGGCGAATTGGCACTCGTGGAGTGCTGTGAGTAGGCTAGTAATGACGCGCCAAGGTCAAGATTAAATAATGTTTTTACGTGATCTTATGAAACACAGTCAAATGTAAACAGTTATGTTTTAAGTTTTTTTTTCCTCTAATTATTTGTACAGATGCAGAATAGAATTAAGAAATACTAACACATATACTGTTCATATAGGCGTAATTGCATTGGAATGTTGCAGTAGCCTACATGATTCTGTGACCCACAGTGTGTTTCAGTGTGTTTAAGCAAGAGTGATTAATTTAAGTCATTGATTGGCTAAAGAGTCCATACACCTTGTTCTCAAGGCCTTAATTGGCTATAACCCAGAAACCACAAATACCTGCAGACACTGAGGCCCTCCAGCACTGGACTTTGACACCCCTGCTATAGATCAACCAGATACTCATTTCTGTATTTTTAACATTATAAGTTACCTCTCCCTACCAGTTAAACCAATCTTCTGAAAATGTATTAAGATGAAGTGATGAAGAACAATGTTCTGAATTTGCATTGTAATAAAGCACCAGAAACTCCTGTTAACAACTCAAACCTGTACCTGTAGTTAAAATGTAGTTTGAGAGGATTGAAGGACTGAGGAGGATTGTAATAGCGTCTTATATAATAGTGTCTTATCTGGTGTCTCTGAGCAATCTGTGGTAAAACTCCCTCTTTCCCGCCCCCTGCAGGTTCCATATAAACCTGCAGTGTGCAGAGGAGAAATGCTGTGACAAAGCCTTACACATCAATCCCCGGTTCAGCCCTTCAGAGTTAGTGGTGTTCAACAGCTTCCAGAATGGCAAATTCGAGGAGCAGGAGAGGGTCCTTGATATGCCCTTCAGTGTGGGGGAGACCTTTGAGCTGGTCATCGTTATCACCACAGAGGGCTACCAGGTCAGAAGGACAAGAAAGTGTGTGTGTGTGTTTGTATGTTTTTCATGTGCATACATTAATGCCTACTTATTGCAGAGGAAAATGTTTTGGGTTTGAATTTTGTTACAGGAATGGAAACAAGTTTATCTCTGCAAACCTGTGACTGTTTATTTGTGAATACGGTTTTGCATATATGCGCATTGGCTGGTGTATTTTCACATGAAATAATGGCCAGCAAGAACCTACACTCCAGAATGCAAGACTATTGTGGCCAGGTATTGATCTAAGCATTCTCTAACAGTAAGGGCTCTATCTTGACGGCCTTAGTGCTTGGTCTAAAATGCATGGCCCAATTCTGCATAGCTTAAGCTATTTGTGATTCAGACATTTGACTTATCTGCTGTTTTAAGTGTCTCTCCAGTATATACTGTACGTGGCATTATGCACGCAGGATGGAGATTTGATGAAAATGAGGCATGTCTGCAAGTTGTGCATGATACACGTATTTCACTTAATAATTTTTTTCTGCGCAACTTTGTTAGCAAAAAAAGGTGGTTTATGTCTAGCACCGCCAATAGATTATTATGAAAAATACAGCATATTTTGCATAAATGGATGTTAGAATGAGTGCATGTTATTTGAACATAATATTTGTGTTTTTTTTTGCATAGCTAACTTGCAATTATCAAAGAGCTGTCATAAAAAAAAATATGTAAAAGTAGGCTATTATTGACCATCTGGTATATCATACCAGACGAATATTATATGGATTAATTGATAGACAGTGTCTGGATCATATTTGCTTTGACAGAGTGACGATTTGTGTCAGCACAGATTCTCCAAAATGATTAAGTTGAAGATGTTGCATACAGGCTCTTGTGTTCAAACACCGTAGGCTACATGACTTTATTAGGTAAATCATTAAAAAAAGATAACATTTTAAAATCTCTTTTTTTTCCAGTAAATACAACGATTTATTTGTTTTCTTGTGTGCAACCACTGTCCAGTGATAATTTTTTTTGATTTTGTGAATGGGTATACCCAAGTCGTCAATAGGAGCTATGATCATTTTATCAATGTGACGGGTTAATACATTCACTGCCTTCCCCATCACACAAGAGCAACTACGATGCACAAAGGTTGGATTTTACAAAGGCAAATGCGGTTATTAAAGGCAATGTCACTGAGATGTTGAAAATGTATACCCCCACAAAAAATTTTTTTGTAGAAAGCTGGCAACCCAGGGGCAGGTACAAGAAACAGGTCATTAGAATATCATGCTGTTTGCCACCCACATTATGAGAAACGCACTCGCGTAGCGCAGGTTAGAATACGGCATATCTCAACCCGCGTTAGGAGATGCAATTAAGCGCATGACTTAAGTTGGCCATCTCTGAATCCGGCCCATAGGGCGTATCCAAGTCCACTTTTGCTAGTTAGACGGCGTGTTATTTCATTTTGTTTGATGATTCAATGAAGTATTGTCAAACATCAATACCATGAAGCTGTTCTCACAGCAGACAGATCACAGGCAATGAATTTCGACAAGAAAAGTTCAAGCTTCATCCGAAGTTCATATTACTTGCATTCTAATATTGATTAATAACATAAACAGCGTTATGACATTAAATACACTAAAACCGTCAGTTTCTTTATTTTATGTCCTGCTTATGGAAGTATAACCAGCGCATTTTTACTGGTATTTGAAAGCCTTAAAAAAAGCCAACTTTCCCATGATTGCAGGGACAACGTGCATCTATTCCTGGAGAGAACATGTTTTATTTTTGGAAAAAATAAAAATCCCTATTTCACAATGAAATCTTGATATTTTTACACATGTTTTAACTATGCCTTTAAGATTTCCCCCCAGAAGATTCCAGGAACTATTGGCTAATATAGGACTCTATCTTGACGAGTTTAGCGCATAGTCTAAAACGCATGGCGCAAGTGCATTTAAGGCGTGTCCAACTACACTTTTGCTAATTAGACGGCATGTTATTTGATCGCAAAGTTAGGCACAATCTATTACGTTCCTGGTTTATCATTGAATCCCCCTCTAATCGTGGGTTGTCCGAGTCTCATCTGTGTGTTTGTTTACCCAGTCTCGTGCATGCACTATTCGGGTGACTTTGGTATTTTCCGTGGGTTAACGCTGTATTTCCGAAGTTTAGTTTTCTGCTACTTCCTGCTTTTGTTCCCGTGTATAATTGTATATATTACTAACACACGCTAACAATCACTCGGGTGCTTTATTAGTTAAGTGCACTTTACTAAACTCATTATCATAAATGTGTACTAACAAACTAATTGTCTGTCTTGTAGTTAGATACTAACATTTAACCAGCTTCCCCGCTTTATCTTTTCTACCTGCATTACTAAGCTGTCCTTGATACCTGTTAACTTGTTTCAGCTTCTTATCTTTAGAGACCACACCTCCCCTTATTACTGTGCACACTACTCGAGCCCGTTGTCTGTCATGCATGTTTTCCGAGTCCCTTCCATGTATTCGTTCTTCCCTCGTTCTTGTTCCTTGTTAACCCTTGTTGTTCTCACCTGTGAGCTATCTCCCCTCCCTGCCTTTGCACACCTGATTTCCGTTATGTATGTCTCCCTCTGTGTATTTAACCCAGTAATTTCAGTCCTTCCGCCCATTTGTTCACCTAGCTTTTGCGTAATATCTTCAGTTATTCATTAGTGTTATTCTGTGTCCTTGTCCTTTTCCCTGTTGCTGTCTTGTTTTTTTCTTGTTTCCTGTTATGCCTCCCTGGTTTCGACTCCTGCCTGTGTTTTCCCAACCCTGATTTTTGGACTCTGTTTTTGTACCTCTGCTGTGCCTTCCTGGTTCCAACCCCTGCCTGTTTTATGACCACTCTTTGGACTCTGTTTTTGTACCGTTTGCCTGTATTTTCATATCCTTTTGTGCCTGTGAAGTAGAGGGGGAGAGAGAAAGGCGGATCCTAGGTCAGGTCAACCACAGCTACCTCTTGATAGCAAAATACTATAGAGTGGACTATGGAGAAATTTTCAATGTCAAATTATACTCTCCATCGAAGGCCGTAATCTAAAACCTATATATCCAACAATATATACACATTTTATTTAGTCAGTTCCTATCAATGGGTTGTTAGCACACTCCAGTCCTGGGAAGATCTGAGCCAGATCCCAGAGGTGTCATGTGGGGATTCTGTGGTACAGTTTAGGTCAGACATCCATGTTCAGACCTTTTTTCCACACACATGGTAGACCCTCAGGACAGAAGGTGTATTCTCTGTTCTGGCTTTTAAAACATATGGGTGTTTGTGGACATTATCTTGATTCCATAAAAGGGTCAGAGGCTGTCCAAGGCTTTGGAAGCCCACTGCTGGCATGATGGAAAAGGTTTGCCAGGAAGGCCTCCAGTTAGTTTGGTTAGTTTTTTCATCAGGGATATGGAATTAATCTATTGTTGCTTCATTGGTTGGAATATCAGCTGTGTTTTATGGTATCTAGTGCTTAAACCTCAAGCAGTGTGGTACTGGTGGTTCTGTGTGAGAAGCATTTCTAGGGAATTTTTACACATACAATATTATTAGCTCGAGTAGGGCATGATATTCATTTGACAGATTGAATACGTTGAAAGAAAAAATAAATTAACATAAATTCTGAAAACTCCTTCATCTCTTCATCTCTGGCTCCTGCAGGTGAATGTAAATGGTCGGCAGTTCTATTTGTTCAAGCACCGCATACCGATGGAGCGAGTAATGGCCCTGCAGATTGGTGGGGATGTATTTGTGCGGTCCGTCAACATCATCGGGGTGAGGAGGAGCCACGTGCAAATCTTTAAATTTAGGCATTTAGCAGAAATCTGTCGTCCCTGTGACAGATTGGCTTTCCAGGACAACCGTGACAAGCTGTCACCGCTCCTCTGAATCTTTTACAATCTGGAGGCGACATCACAAAGGATTGAAACTGCTGTGAAGCCAGAGAGATGGGTCATTGTTTAGCTCAGACTGGGGGGCTAAGATATTGATTAACTGCCAGGGTACTTTGTTCACTGTATATGACTTAACGCAGCCCCAGATACATCTAAGATGGGCAGTGATACCAGTCCTCTCTATTATGATTCTTACAGTTCTTCATAAGAAGTTTATAGTAGTAGTATAATTCCTCGCCTATGTGTGTTGAATCCCTCTGTAAATACATGTTTAAATAAGTATTTACTGTATTTGTATTTAGGCATTTGTATTTGCATGCAGGCATTTCTAAATATGATTGGATTTGGAAGTGCATTGTATTCCCCCCCCCCCCACCTAACCCTAACTATCGTTTTTATTTTAGGGAGGACAAGGAGGCATACAGGCATGTCTAGGTCCAGGATATGTCGGGGTTAGTGTGAACACTCTGGCCTCTGACCAGACACACACACACCCATACACATGCACTCACACATTCTTGACCGGGAGTGTCCAATCTTATCTGAAAAGGGCCAGTGTGCATACAGGTTTTTGTTTTAGCCCAGCTTGAAGACCATGATTAGTTGAATTAGTTGAATCTGGTGTCGTAGTGCTGGGCTAAAAATAAAACCTGCACAAACTTCGGCCCTTTTCCGATACAATTTGACACTGTGTTCTAGACTAACAGATTCGCAAACCTGGCCCTTGTGAGCTGCAAGGTATGCTGGTTTTTGTTTTTGCCTTAAAATTGTGCACCCCTTTAGACCAAATAAACCAGGTGAG